>JASVEL010001728.1:0-497991 GCA_032618575.1 Nicotiana noctiflora
GGACTGGTTGTCCCCATACCATGCTATTCTAGATTGTCATGCTAAGACTGTGACCTTGGCCTTGCCAGAATCACCCCGACTAGAGTGGAAAGGTACCTCAAGCCACTTCGTTCGCACCGTTATTTCCTATGTTAAGGCTCGACGCATGGTCGAGAAGGGGTGTCTAGCTTATCTGGCTTATGTTCGTGATTCCAGCACAGAGGTTCCTTCTATTGATTCAGTCCCCATTGTACGGGCGTTTCATGAGGTTTTCCCTTCAGACCTGCCGGGCGTGCCACCCGACAGGGATATTGATTTCTGTATTGATCTGGCACCGGGCACTCAGCCCATCTCTATTCCACCCTATCGCATGGCCCCCGCCGGAGTTAAAAGAGTTGAAAGATCAGTTGCAAGACCTTCTTGAGAAGGGCTTTATCAGGCCCAGTGTTTCCCCTGGGGAGCACCTGTATTGTTTGTAAAGAAGAAAGATGGCTCGATGCGGATGTGTATTGATTACCGGCAATTGAATAAAGTGACAATAAAGAATAATTATCCACTGCTGAGGATTGATGATTTGTTCGACCAGCTCCAAGGAGCGAAGGTGTTCTCAAAGATAGACTGAGGTCAGGCTGCCATCAGCTGAAGATCAGGGCGGATGACATTCCTAAGACATCCTTTCGCACTAGATATGGGCATTATGAGTTCTTGGTCATGTCCTTCGGGTTGACCAATGGCCCAACATCATTCATGGAGTTGATGAATCAGGTGTTCAGGCCTTACTTAGATCTGTTCGTGATAGTCTTTATAGATGACATCCTGGTATACTCCCGCAGCCAAGAAAAGCACGAGCAACACCTCAGAGTGGTTCTTCAGACTCTGAAGGATAATCGGCTATATGCCAAATTTTCGAAATGTGAGTTCTGGTTGAGTTCGGTAGCATTTCTGGGTCACATTGTATCAGTGGAAGGTATTCAGGTGGACCCAAAGAAGATTGAGGCAGTCCAGAATTGGCCTCGACCAGCTTCAGTGACCGAGATCCGGAGTTTCTTGGGGTTAGCCGGTTACTACTGACAATTTGTAGAGGGGTTTTCTTCTATTGCAGCCCCGATGACCAGGCTGACCCAGAAGGGTGCCCAGTTCCAGTGGTCAGAGGAGTGTGAGGCGAGCTTTCAGAATCTCAAGACAGCTTTGACCACCGCGCCAATGTTGATACTGCCTACGGGTGCAGGGCCTTATACAGTTTATTGTGACGCATCTCGTATAGGGCTTGGAGCGGTATTGATGCAAGATGGTAAGCTTATCGCTTATGCTTCGAGGCAGTTAAAAATACATGAGAAAAATTATCTAGTACATGATCTTGAGTTAGCAGCAGTAGTGCATGCCTTGAAGATCTGGAGGCATTATCTATATGGTGTGACGTGTGAGGTATACACGGATCACAAGAGTCTTCTGTATTTACTCAAGCAAAAAGAGTTAAATGTGCGACAGAGGAGATGGTTAGAGTTGTTGAAAGATTATGATGTTACTATCCTATATCACCCAGGTAAGGCTAATGTGGTGGCTGATGCGATGAGTAGGAAGTCTGCCGGCATGGGTAGTCTCGCTTATATTCCGGTCAGCTAGAGATCGTTTGCTCTAGATGTTCAGGTCTTAGCCAACCGGTTCATGAGATTAGACATTTCTGAGCCTAGTAGGGTGTTAGCCTGCACGGTCGCTCGTTCTTCTCTATTAGAGCGTATCAGTGAGAGGCAATTTGATGATCCTCATTTGCGTGATTTGAGAGATACAAGTACAGCGGGGAGGTGCCACAAAGGTAAATCTAGATGATGATGGGGTATTGAGATTGTATGGTCGAGATTGTGTGCCCAATTTCGAAGGGATTCGAGAGTTGATCTTAGCGGAGGCCCACAGTTCGCGGTATTCTATTCACCCAGGCGCCGAGAAGATGTACCAGGACTTGCGGCAGCACTATTGGTGGCGCAGAATGAAGAAAGATATCGTTGCGTATGTCGCTCGGAGTCTAAATTGTTAGTAGGTGAAATATGAGCACCAGAGGCCTGGTGGTGTATTCCAGAGGATTGAAATTCCCGAGTGGAAATGGGAGCGGATCACTATGGACTTCGTTACTGGACTTCCTTTGACTCGGAGGAAATTTGATGTTATTTGGGTCATTGTTGATAGACTGACCAAGTCAGCACACTTCATTCCAGTATTTGTCACCTACTCGTCGGAGAGGTTAGCGGAGATTTACATTAGGGAGATTGTTCGTCTTCATGGGGTGCCGGTATCTATTATCTCCGATCGGGGTACCCAGTTTACCTCGCAGTTTTGGAGAGCGGTCCAGCAAGAGTTAGGCAACCAGGTTCATCTGAGTACAGCATTTCATCCTCAGACGGATGGCCAGTCCGAGAGGACTATTCAGATTCTAGAGGACATGCTTCGAGCAGCCTGTGTTATTGATTTCGGAGGCTCGTGGGACCAGTTTCTGCCATTAGCAGAGTTCGCCTACAACAACGGCTACCAGTCCAGCATCCACATGGCCCCGTATGAGGCGTTGTATGGTAGGCGATTTCGATCTCCAGTTGGATGGGTTGAACCGGGAGAGGCTCGGTTGTTGGGTACAGATTTAGTTCAGGAGGCCTCGAATAAGGTCAAGACTATCCAGGAAAGATTGCGTTCAGCTCAGTCCAGACAGAAGACTTATGCGGATCGTAAGGTTCGAGATGTATATTTCATGGTTGGTGAGCAAGTATTGCTCCGAGTGTCGCCTATGAAGGGCGTGATGAGGTTCGGGAAGAAGGGCAAGCTCAGCCCTAGGTATATTGGCCCATTTGAGATTCTAGACAGAGTGGGAGGGGTGGCTTACAGACTAGCTTTGCCGCCTAGCTTATCAGCCGTGCATCCAGTTTTTCATGTATCTATGCTTCGGAGATACCACGGCGATCCCACACATGTGTTAGACTTCAGTACTGTCCAATTGGACAATGATATATCTTACGAGGAGGAGCCGGTGGCCATTCTAGACCGGCAGGTTCGACATTTGAGGTTGAAGAGTTATCCTTCTGTGCGTGTTCAGTGGAGAGGTCAGCTCCTGAGGCATCGACCTGGGAGTCCGAGTCTGATATGCGGAGCCGCTACCCACATTTGTTCCCCGACTCAGGTACTTCTTTCTCTTGTCCGTTCGAGGACGAACGGTTGTTTTAGAGGTGGAGAATGTGACGACCCAAAGGGTCATCACCTGTTTTCCTCACTTGTTCCGTACGTCCGAGGTCTTGAAAACCACATTCTATGTTGCCTCGATTTACATGCACGATCCGAGCATGTAGTCGGAAAGATTTTTCGATAGAAAATATGAATTCTATGAGAAATTTGGATTAAAATGATATTAATATTGATATGGTTGACTTCGGTCAACATTTTTGGTAAACGTACCCAAACCCAAGATTGGATGGTCCCGGAAGGTTCGTAGGAAAATATGGGACTTGGACATGCGTCCGGAGTCGAATTCTGAGGCCTAGAGCCCAAGTTATGAATATTTCTGTGAAATTGTTTTTGATGTATTATTAAAGGAAAATGAATTAATTGACCTTGGTATCGGGCTCGTATTTTAGTCCCGACGCCCGGTACAAGTCTTAAATATTATATATGTGCTTTCATCAAAGTTTGGTGACATTTGGATGCCGTTTGATATGTTTTGGACCTTGAGTTCCAAGTTTGAAAGTTTTGAAAACTAAAAGTATGAAAATCATGAACTTGAGGCTTGATTTGATGAAAACGATGTGATATTGGCAATGTGATCGCACGAACAAGTTTGTAATGTGTTTTTGATGTTGTGTACATGTTTGGTTTGGAGCTCGGGGGGCTCGGGTAATGATTTGGTAGGCCGTTGGATCAATTTCTGAATTTTTGCACTCCTGGTTTTTCACCCAGCTGTTGTCTTCGCAATTGCGAAGATTTTCTCGCAATTGCGAGAGGTCCCAGGCTGGCCTTGGTTCGCAAATGCGAACCATACTTCGCAAATGCGAAGTGGGCAGGGTTGGGCATTGGTTCGCAAATGCGAACAAGACTTCGCAAATGCGAAGTTGGCCGGGGTGTGCAGTGGTTCGCAAATGCGAACATACCTCGCAATTGCGAGGTTGACAGCAATCAACCCAAGTTCGCAAATGCGAACTTATGGTCGCAATTGCGATAACCCAAGTGATCCATCCTTGTCCGCAAATGCGAACAAATGTTCGCAAATGCGAACCTCCCAGCTTTGCCTTTGCTTCGCAAATGCGAACAAAAGTTCGCAAATGCGAACTTCCTATCCTTAGCTTATTTTTCAAACTGCAGAAATTGGCCGGGGTTCGCAATTGCGAGCCCCCTGCTCGCAAATGCGAACACAGAGACCTGTAAATCACGTTTTCCTCCTTCATTTTTCATATTTCACAACCCAAAAACATCCATTGGCGATTTTTCACGAACTCCCTCTTCTTCAAAGCAATTGTAAATCAGTTTTTACTTAATTATTTCAATTCCTAACAACATTAAAACATGTTTTTCAATAGAAATCAAAGGTTTTCATGGTAGAAATTCTTGTAATTGGTAGAATATAGGGTTTTTCATGAATTGGGTAATTGGACCTCGAATTGTGGTCCGAACCATGTGGGCCCGGGGTCGATATTCACTATTCCGGGCAGAATGTTGTAACAATTGTAATTGGCCATATGAATTAATTTGTTGAGTAGTATTGATGATATTAAATCAATTGTGTATAGATACGATTGGATTGGAGTCAAATTTGAAAAGAAAAGGCATTTCCACGGATTGAATTGTTCGTAAACATTCGAGGTAAGTGTTTGTTCTATCCAAGCTTGAGGGAATAGGATTATGTGCTATGTGCTAATGTGATCGAGTGCGGTGTATAGGCTGTGGTGACGAGCATCCATACACTGGCGCCTAGCATGACCGTGAGTCATTGTTAATACTTGTTGTGAGACATATTTGAAGATAAATTGTTGAACCCTTGCCGGGTTGTAGAATTGCTATTGATCTCCCTTGCCGGGACTTGTTGCGAAATGAGATATTGATTTCCCTTGCCGGGACTTTGTTGAAATGATTATTGTGTCCCTTGCAGGGATGGTTCATGATTTGTTATTTTCATTCTTTGTCCTTAACTGTGATTGTTATTTGGGTGAGGAAGAGTGATAATGCATGAAGGGTGATGCCGTGCCTTGTTATTGATGATGCACGAAGGTTAATGTCATGCCTTGTTATTGATTATGCACGAAGGTTAATGCCGTGCCATGTTTTATTGATTATGCACGAAGGATCATGCCGTGCCTTGTTATTGAACCATGTACGAAGGATCATGCCGTACCATGGATGTGAGGATGAGAGTAACAGCACGAAGGGTGATGCCGTACACTTTATATACTTATTTGGTAAGGATGAGAGTAAAATCACGAAGGGTGATGCCGTGCAACTATTTGCCATTCCTTGACTTGATATTACGTGTTTTTCCATTATACTTTGTTTTCCTTGTGGACTTATTAACTGTTGTTAATTGTTGAGTTCTTTTGAGATATTCCTTGTTGAGTTGTTACTTGATTATTTCTCGTTATCTTGTGGTATACATATATATTAAACTCCACAGGTTTATGTGGGTGTCTGGTCCTAGGCTTGTCACTACTTCGCCGGGATAGGCCAGGCACTTACCAGCACATGGGGTCGGTTGTGCTGATACTGCACTTCTCTGCATTTTTGTACAGGTCCAGGTTTCGATCAGGAGCAGCAGCAGTAGATCTTTAGCATGGGAGTTGACCATATTTGAGACCGAGGTAGCTTGCAGGCGTCCGCAGACCTGGCGTCTCTCCCTTTTATTTGTGATATTAGCTCACTACTAGAAAATAGGCCTAAGGCAACGCCACAACATCCATTGCCATAGTAACGACAACCGTTGCGATAGCGATAGTGGCACGGTTTAGCGTCTGTTGCGGGAACTTGCGTCGCCATTGGTCAATTGCAACGGTTTTAAGCAACGGTTTAACAACCGTTGCCATAGGAACATCTAATGCAACGGTTGTATCATGACCAAAATTAACAGTTAAAAGTGAGCTATTGCGACGGTTTTGAACCGCCGCTATTTGGATATTGCAACGACTGAGAACCGTTGCTATAGAC
Organism: Nicotiana noctiflora; assembly: GCA_032618575.1. Lineage (NCBI taxonomy): Eukaryota > Viridiplantae > Streptophyta > Magnoliopsida > Solanales > Solanaceae > Nicotiana > Nicotiana noctiflora. The sequence goes on from JASVEL010001728.1 coordinate 6,142, forward strand.
ATTACAACATTTTATATATTATTTTGTTTTACCTGTAGGAACGGTTATTACAGGCTGATGCAACGGTTATGCTGAGCTACTGCAACGAATATCCTGAGCTACTACAACACGTATCCTGTGCTACTGCAACGCTTATCCTGAGCTACTGCTACGCTTATTGGAAGCTATATAACGGTATCGCAACAAGATAAATATATAATACACTGAAATTAATACATAACTGACGAAATGAAAATATATTCATCAACAGAATCATAATTCAATATATACAACTGCAATTATCCATTTATAAAAGCAAAATATACGATAACAGTGTTTAATAATCCAAGAGTTAGAATACATAAGTTTGCAAAATAGTTACAAAATAAAAACATTCCTAGATTGTCTGAAGATTCTTCGACCAATACTTTTAGGTAAGGTCTTCACTGCTTTCATCTCCCCCTTGATCATTTGGTTCACCTGTAAATTCAACAAGAACAGAAATAGTTAGAGGCAAGAAAAAGATGTTAGAGGCAAGAAAAAGATGGTCCCTTTCGCACGCCTTCTTCATGGCTTGCGTCACCCTCAACATTTCTAAAAGTGTCATGAAGTAGTCCATCAATATCATCATGCATGTTGGAAGATTCATCGCAATTGCTTGGATGTGGATTATTTCTCGAGGAAATCTTTTTCCCGTGGAAAATTCATTTGGTGTATCCTTGAATAAATCCATAACCAACAAAGTGGTCCTCTACTATATTTCTAATATGCCAATAACAATTAGCACATTTTTTGCAAGGACATAATATTTCATTACCTTGGGAAGTCCGTTCAAATGCCCTATCAAGAAAATCATTCACGCCCCGAATATACTCATCCGTGGATCTTCGGAGACCCATCCAACTTTTATCTCCATTATACATTGAATATTAAATCCCCTATAGGTCACAAATGCGAATCAGAAAAATTAAGATCCAAATAACAAATTCCACGAATTACTGGAGATACATAATTATATCACTTAATCTAAAGCTTTCTCTATTGCACAAAAAGAAAGAGATGCAAGTAGATTCCTGGTTATATCATCTTCCATATTAATTCGATCATTTCAGTAAGTAGATTTCATCAAATAAGTGCTAAATTCATCCATCAAATAAGTGCTAAATTCATCACTGAAACCAACTCACACTTAAACATTTCATTGAAATATGCTAACATAATCAGAAATCAATAGAGGAATATTTCCACATGAGGTTGACAGAAGATAATTTGAAGAGATCCAGAGGTTAGAGTAAGTTGTAGCTTAGATTTCCAGGCCAAATATTTCCACACCACTAGTAACACAGATTTTCAAGATACCTTTGTCATTCTAAACAGATATGAAAACCAAAATTTTATAGCAAATACAACAGTAAATGCAAACGACAAAAAAAACTTCTGTAAGTTGCTAAACAACTTTTCGTAGCTCATGTTTGTACTTCTCATAAACAATTAACAACACACTAAAGCTTGAAGCCAAAAGATACACTAATCGGCAATGAAACGACAACAAAACAAAGAAATCAACAAAAGTCTAAAGTCGTAATCACAAACCACAACGATTTATAAACTAATTACAGAGAATCATCCTAATTGAAATTAAAAACATGTTTAGGAAGGCCGGCAAAAAAACGATGCATGTCAATTGAAGTTGATATGTTTAAAAAGTTACTGAGCAAGTTTAAAAATCAGACATACCTTAACATGATTGTACTTGTAGAATATTGGAGAAGCAGGGCTGCAAGATGATAAATCTGATCAACCTCGACTAACAACGACTCTGTCACATCTGCAAATGATAAAAGGGAAATATCACTATTCCATTGAGTTTTTTCAGTATATGCCTTTAATATGCTACTATGTCATGCATTACAGATGAAAATAGAAACTTTTTATAGCATGTAGAGACTATCTTAAAATCTGTCCAGATAGACGTACCAGTCAACTCTTCCGATTTCAGATAAATTCATTGCAAAATCACTGTATTCGCAAAGTCGACATGTTCTTTCTACGGAAATATAATCAAAATATCCAATGTACGAATGAAAATCACAATGGCTAAGGCCATCGACAAAACCTTGAGTTCAACTCTTAACCAAATCTCCAATATACGAAAGTAACATCTGTATTGGATTTTCATGTAACTACGGTTACATATCAAAATTAGACGAAAAAAATGCCATAGCATCAGTCAAAATCATACCTAATCCAAGTTTTACCTTCCAGTTACCAAAAAAAAAAAACATGCTCACCTATTGCAAACCAGCGACTGTTCTAAGATATCATTCAAATAGAAGATGCATATCGAATTTTGATGTCGAGTCGCTAATTATTCCATTTTTGGAACAAATCGGGACAATTTGAAGTAACAGAGATGGACTTTAACAGTATTATTAACTTAATCCTAGACAAAAGTCTTCATACATCGAATCACCCTAAATAGGAAAAAGAAATCTTGAATATACCAGATTTTAGCATTCATATCCATATGACTTTACTGAAATCGAATCACCCTAAATAGGAAAACATTTCATCTAAGTTCATGTATTGAAATAGAAAGTGACAAACGAACCTTCCCACTTCCAGATAGCCGAATAAACCAGTCGAAGGAATTTTCAACAAAATCTTTTCTCCGTAAGCTTTTCTCCGTGGTTGCTTGAGTGTGGACAACAAGTCAATCTTTTAGGGCTTGTAACAAATTTAGGGTTTTTGCTTTTTGTATCTGTGTTATAACTTTTTGTTTTTCTTTTAGACGCGTCTAGTCTCTGTTTTCCGAAAAATAGGGCGCGAAATATTTTGGGAGAGGGAAAACAGGGAGGGAAAGTAATACGGTCCCACTAGCACTATTTTTTCAGGAACCGTTGCTAAAGACAGTCTATTGCAACGGTTTCTTAATCCGTTGCAGCACGTAAGTCTATAGCCACGGTTTTTGCCCTAATGAAACGGTTTATTTTACTACCTATCTTAGTAGGTCTGAGAGGATTATGCGACGGTTTTAACCGTTGCCATACATATTTTATTGCAACGCTTGCGTAACCGTTGCTAAAATACTGTTGCCATAGGTCTATTTTCTGGTAGTGGCTGTAGTCTCCTTGTTCCGAGACAAACAGATTATGTTATATTTCTTTCGGACCTTTATGTGTAGTATTCATGTAGTAGTTCGTGAGTTGGTGACTCCACGTCTTGGGTAGAGGATTTCAGTGTTATTTTACCTTGAAACTGATTATCGCTATTTGTATAAAGTCTTCCGCACTTGTTAATTAAGGTATTGGCTTTGGTTGCTAAATTGAATATGAAATATTGTTAAAAACAGGATAGTGTGAATAAAGTGGCTTGCCTAGCTACCACGAGTAGGCGTCATCACGATCCCAATGTTAGGGGAAAAATTCGGGTCGTGACATAGATGAATTTACAAAAAGAGGATTAAAACAAAATTGTGCTCTTTATTGAAAAAAAAGCCAATGAGACTTTGAACGCATTATGATTGCTGACGAACGAAACTTAAATTCAATTTGAATTTAATAATTTTTATATATTTAATGAAATTTATTATGACAAATTTATTATTGATTCGGCCAAACCCGTAACTCTTATTCTAACTCTGTCCCTACTTTGACCCATGTGTAGTAATACATAAAAAAAAATTATATATACTGAAAAATAATATTTTTTACACCATTAAGTCAATTTAATCGATTATAGTAAGTTACTCTTATATTTCAGTTTGTGCACTGTCAAAGTTTGATTGAGGCGGAACAAGACAACCATCGAGCAAGACAAACATAGTCAAACAATACGAGTCATATTGTAACAGATGCAAATATTGTGACATAAGACTAAACCTGTTAAACGGGCCGGGTTGGACCGGTACCGGACCGGCCTAGACCGGTAGAAACCGGAACCGGCCCGGTGGAAAAAGGGCCGGGTGGGCTGGGTTTTTATGGGGTAGGGGTTAGTTCCGGGAAAAATTTGTGAACGATTAATCGGAACCGGGTAGGCCCGGTCCGGCAAACAGTACCCTTAACGGGTAAATCGGCCCGGCCCGGCCCGGTTCAACGGTCAAATATTTTTTTTTTTTTAAATTCAGATATATGGGGCCCACCCCAAACAACTATAATCATAAAAATCCGTTGGCCAGCGGATCTATTTAAGTTTTGGCCATTTTTTTTTTAATTTTTAACACATTTTTAATTTACAAATGTAGCCTTATGTAAATCTATAAATACCCCTCCCCCCTTCTTTATTTCTCACTCAAAATTCTCATCTCAATCTCAAATTCTCTCATTCACCTATTCTCTAATTATCTAGTTCAAGACTTCAAGTCTTCAACTTCAAGTCTTAATAATTTCTCATTTCATCTTCGAATTTATTTGGCTCATTTTTGTTGAATAATTGAAATTCAATTATAGTATTTTATCATTCGGGTTTTGAACTTCAAGTTGGAATATTGGCTTGACGTTTGTTCGTGGTAACATCGAAAATTCGGAATTGCATAACCAAGTGCTCCAATTCGGTGCACTCCCTCCAACTCTTTCTCTTATTAATATTTTAATTGCATATTTATTTTGAGCTTATTTATTCCTTAAATTTCACAATATGTTTAATGTTGCTAAAAAGCGTGTAGAAAAGTTACTGGTAGGGGGAGTAAAAGTAGAGGTAATTCTTCAGCATCTGGTAGTAATAGCCCAATATCTATTGTTCCTGAAACATCGCCTAATGAAAATATAGATTATGATCAATTACAAGAAGATTATGGAATAGAAGATAATGAAATAGGAATTGAAGAAGAGATATCTGCTACACCTACTAGTGCACCTAGTGTTGGGGTAGGTAGTGTTGGAGTTGGTACAAGGGGTGGTGGTCGTGGCACTAGGGGTAGACCACCTACGGCTCCGACGAGTAATCGTAGAAAAAGAAGTAAGGTTTGGAATTTTTTTGAATTAATTGAAGGTTCTGATAGAGTGAGATGCAAAATTTGTAAAGATTCATTTAAACATTTGATTGGAGGAAATTTAGGGGGAACTGGAACGCTTAGTAGGCATATGAGAATTTCACACCCGATAGAATGGGGCCTAGATGGTGATGATAGTCAAACAACTATTAACCCTACTATTGGAGGGTTAGTAAAATATGATAAAATGAAGGATCGTGAGGAATTAGCGAAAATGATTGCTTTAGGTTGTCTACCTTTTTCGTTTGCTTCTTCGTCATATTATGTTACATATATTCAAAGAATATACAATCCATTATTTAAAGGTATACCTAGGAGTACTTGTAGAGCTGATATTTTCAGACTTCACGGACAATATCAAACAAATTTACGTTATTTGTTTGAAAAACTTCCTTGTAGAGTATCTCTAACTTCTAATATTGGTCAAGCTGTTAATGGACGTGAATATATTACTGTTACATGCCATTGGATAGATGATAATACTGTTATGCAAAAATGTATTATTGCTTTTAGATATGATGAAGATCAAAGTCATACCGTTGCATTTATAAGCAGCACTATTTGTGAAGTTGTAGAATTTTATAATCTCAAACAAAAAATATTATGTATGTCTTTTGATAATGCTTCTAACAACACTGCCGCAATTTCAATATTAAAATTGCATTTGCAACCACCTGTTAATGAAACTTTTCATGTTAGGTGTGCATGTCATGTGTATAATTTAATTATTAAAAGTGGCCTAGATTTATTTTCAACAGAGATTAGTCTTGTTAGAAGAGCAGTTGCTGTAATTCAAGGAAATAATATACATTCTAGAATAAGGGAATTTAAAGATAAGTGTGTCCAACATAACCTTCAACCCCGATTCATGCTAGAAGAAATAGTTACTAGATGGAACTATACATATTTATTTTTAAAAGTTTGCTATAAATATAGATATCCAATAACTGAAGTTGCTAATGCACATTGTACGAATCCAAGTCGTATGTTAACAATTGATACTTGGGCGGTCATTAATGATGTTGTTAAATTTTTACATAAATTGTATACTGCTACTGTTGAGTTTTCTGGATCTTATTACCCTACTATTGCTATGGGTTTAGTACATATAGCGGAAATTTCCTTTCTACTCTTTGAATTTAAGAAAAAAGAAAAATATATGGCTGTTGTGACAAATATGCAAGACAAATTCAAAAAATATTTCTTTCCAATTCCTCTGGTTTACTTAATTGGTGCAGTTTTAAATCCTTCAATTAAATTGTCTGATTGTCATCTATTAATGAATGTTTTATATACTTATATGGAGATTGGGAAAACTGAAACCCCAAATTTATATACTTCTATGAACAGTTTAAATGATTATTTACAGCAATTATATAATTATTATGCAAATGTAATTGATATAGCTGCAGGTAATGTTAATAATTCTATTATGCAATGTAGCACTTCTGCTACAGTGACTGAAGATGAAGGATTAGATGAAAGTTTTAATATTTTTCTACTTTTTCTAACACTCAAACAAGTTGCAGGAACATCGATGAACTTCAATTCTACTTGCAGAAACAAAATGAGCCTCGCACAAAGGATTTTTCACCGTTGGGGTGGTGGCATGAAAATGGAAAGCAATTTCCTGTTCTTTACGCAATGGCTAGGGACGTGATGAATGTGCCAATTTCAACTGTTGCATCCGAGAGTGCATTTAGCCAAGCAAGACAACAACTTGGAGATACGCGTCACTCATTGGGAAGCAATGCTTTGGAAGTTTTAGTATGTATGAGAGATTGGATTAGATCGGAAAGAAGAAATCAAGGACATGAAGATGTTGATCGCCCGGAAGACGAGGAACTTGGAGATATATTAACAAGTGGTCACCCATCCGAATTAAATACTCCGGAAGAAGGCCAATCAGTTCATATTGATTATGACGAACTTAGCAGGGCAATGCAAAATATTTGAATTTACTTATTGTTATTTGTTCAAGTCTTAAAAGATGTAAACATTCAATTTGTAAGTTTCAAATTTGAGTTATGAAATATAAAATAAAAGAAGCACTTGCAATTTGCAGCAAGTGCAATTTTTCTCATATTCCTTCTATTTTTTAATTTATATTTTAAAGTAATACAAATTCTTAATATAACTTAAATTGAAACTTTAAATTTGAAATTCAAAGTTAAAGTGTTAAATTGAAATTTAAACTTAAAATCTTAAATTGAAACTTTAACAATTTAATTTTGAAATTCAAACTTCAATGTTTCAAACTTAAATCCTTAAATTGAAACTTTAATTTTGAAAATCAAACTTAAAGTGTTAAATTGAAACTTTTATTTAGAAATTCAAACTTAAAGTCTTAAATTGAAACTTCAATTTTTAAATTCAAAGTTTCAAAGTTCAAACTTAAAGTCTTAAATTGAAACTTTAATTTTTAAATTATAACTTAAACTCTTAAATTGAAACTTTATAAGTCTAACTTAATTTTGAAATACAAACTTAAAGTCTTACATTGAAACTTTATAAGTGCAAGTTTTTCTCATTTACTTTGTGTTCTTTAAATTAATACAAAGTTACAAACTAATAAAATAAATTAGAATAGTTATACGAATTTACAAAAAAATTAAAAAAACATTAAACCCGGCCCGACCCCTTTAACCCGTACCCCGTACAGGTCAATTTTTACCCGAAAATACCCCAACCCGTTAAGCCCGTTATGAAGAAACCCGGAACCGGCCCAATAAGAAACCCGTACGGGTTAAAAAAATTGGGCCCGGCCCAGCCCACCCGTTAGATACCTATACATAAGACGCATCTGAAGATAAAAGCACGCACACGTGCTCAAATTTGATGTTACAACATTATTGATCATGTAAAACGTGATGAAATAATAAGTCTACTTGAAAAAGGGACTACTTTTTACTGCTGATAGTGCATAAAAACGATAGAGATCCATTTTACCGCAAATGAACTTGAATAAAAAATTTATTTTATTGCCACCACTATCAATGACGGACAGCTGTTTTCTGCATTAAGATGACCATTTTTTCTAGCTAGAAAGCTAATTACTACAAGTCTACAGCAGGAACATATAATCTAATCTAAGATTAATAAATGTGTACAAACACATATATAAGGAGTTAGGAAAGAGTAAATCAAAGTAATCGATTCTTAGGGTTCGGCAGTTTGCAGCTTGGGCATATTCTCAACTTTAGCTGCTTCAACTCCACATTTAGAATTATGCAGACACGAAGCCACATGAATTTTTCCTGAGGAAATTAGTGAACCAAGTTTTACAATGTCAATAATCTGTTCCTCCGTAAGTTCTGGAAGCTTCTGATTATTGTTCTCATCAACGATAATAACATGGTTTTGTATCTTCTCTGAAAGTTTCTGCTCCTTTAGAATGGCCTTCTCCTTTTTATTGTATATTACGTAGAGCACCATTTGGAAAATTCCTAGGATGAATCCCAATACGTTTGGAATCTACAATGATAAAGGTGAAAGTAAATACATGAGAAGATTCAACATGTATTACGTAACATAAAAACATTAAATATAGAACTTACAGCTATGTTAATGTCTTTTACGAGAAGACCATAGAAGAACCACATTACAGCACTTAATGTGAGAAACACTGATAGAAGTAATGGCATGTATTCCACACTCTTTGTTTTTATAACTTTTTTCTGCATAAGATGAGAAAGATAGTTAAGCATTATCTTCATTTACATGCATGAAAAAACAGGGGAAATAAATGAATAGGATGACAAAAATATCAAAATATGTGAATGATTTGCATGTAATTAAAAGCTCACCACAATGCCTAAGGGCGCTACAAACACACACAAGGAAAACACAAGGCAAATCCATCCAACCGCTTGTCCCCGAGCAGCACCTTTGAAAAGAAACTGAGTAATCAGAACAATAACACCAAAGCCAGCCACCACCAATAATATGAGCATCTTCACAGTTTGGACCTGCATTAATTAAATTGTGAAGACCAAAGTAAATTCACTTCCTTTAGGAAAGAAAACGAATAAAATATACTCCCTTCATTCACTTTTAATTGGCTATATACTAAAAATAAATTTTTATTTTTAGTTATCATTTTACACATATTAATAGAAAATAATTTTTCTTCTGTTATACCCACAATATTTATTACTCAATTCAAATTATTTTCTAAAATCCAATAAAATATTATCATGATAAATTACGTATTTCATTTATTATATTTTAAGGGACGTAAAAAGTTAAAGCGTATCAAGTAAAAATGAACTAAGGGAGTAAATCTTCTATACCAATAAAACGAAGGAAATATAAAATTTCTTGTAAAAGCATACCCTGGCTTTCTTTGGTGCGTAGAAAAGATAGAAACAGACGTAGATAGTTTCAATGAAACAACCAAAGGAGTTTATAGTGATGATAAGGGTTGTGTTTGTCTTGAGAAAAGCATAATAAATCCAAAGCATGGAACTAAAGAGAGCAACCACATATGGAATTGATTGATAGCCTTCAGTTGATTTCTTCTTGTAAATTTTATAAAACGTGGGCCTGCAAGTGTGAAGTTATATAGTGTTGAGTCAGATTAAAATTAAGCCGACATACAAAAAACTATATTATATTAAACAGTATAATAGCAAATAGAGACTTACAGTGGAGAAAGGAACACAATAAATGAGACAACGTTACCTGTAAATTGCCAAAAGGAAAAAAAGAAAAAAAATACGAAGAGTTATTTACGCTAGAAAGTAAACAAGTAACAAAGAGTAGTGCATGCAAATAATTTAATAAATGTTATGTTAATTATTTATGGAGGAAAAATAGACTTTATTTACCAAGGACACCAAAAGCAAAAGCCCAATAACCAGAAATAGCAGCCATCTCTTTTTTTGTATATTTCTAGCCAAGGAATTGCAAATATCTAGCACTCTGTCTCTCACCCACAGTGCTAGAGTTGCACAAGTACTACTTGACACTGAAATAAGAAGAGCTTCGTCGACATATTTATATAGGCAAGGGGTGGGAAAGTAGGTGCAACAGAGGAAGACTATTATACTACAATATTTTATTTGGACAAATATTCTATATTAAAATGCAAAAGAGCACTTTCAAGAAGGAAGGTGCAATTTCAATATCCCAGGATGCTCCTTTATTATGTCATCCACCAATCCTCAATTGCACTATGGCTTAAACCTCATACTTTAAATTCTTTTTGGAGAGGGGATTTTATTTTAAAGAATTTATATAGGAAATGACCTCCTAATCAACTAAAAAATAATTCAGAAATGATGGAAGGACCAATAATTGCCTGCCACTTAATTTGTTATCAATAATGTAGGGGCTATCAATTTTGTCACTTGTTTCCTTCTTGAGGTCTCGTGGAAATAGTCTTTCTGCCCCTCGGGGTAAAAGTAAGATCTGCATACATATTACCCTCCCCAGACCCCACTTGTGGGAACACACTATGTTATTGTTGTTGTAATGTATGGGCTATCCAGTTCTGGCTTTTGGCTACTGCTATTGTCTATTGAGGAGATCAATTTGCTGCTATGACCGAAGAAATCCAGGATATGCTTCCCTTTGCTTTGTTTTAGTAGGTTTATCTTTTCCTAGTGACTTGTCATCAAATTATGGATCACTATACTTATAAAGAAATAAATGCATTCAATTTCTTTGTTTCTTATATATTTGAGCGGGTTAAAATGAATCAATAATAACAACAACAACAATCCAATATAATCTTACTTAGTGGGCTTAGGAGATGGTAGTGTGTACGCATACCTTACCCCTACCTTGGGGTAGAGAGCGCTGTTTCCAAGAACTTTCCACCTTGCTCTTGCGAAGACTCGAACTCACAACATCGGGTTAAAATAGATCGAATCAATAAATGGACTGATAATTCGTCAAATGTTTTTCTTGGGTCACAATGGATATGTCAATTTGGACTAAATAATGGATGATACTTTAACCCGTCCAATTCAAAGCTTGTTTCATTTGTTTATTCTTTTAAACTTTAATTTATCAATTAATCAACTGATGGAGTAATAATATTTTCCTTATTTTGTTATGATTTTCAAGCAAATCAAGCTCAAACATAACTATTTTATATGTTTTGATAAGTTTTCGTATGGGTGGGGCAACTCAAATTGGCCCAAGCTTTAGAGGAGCTGAATTGAACTATGCCTATAGCCAACTTGTCCAAGTCTGGAGTGTGGACGGATTAGGCTGGTTATAATTTCGCGAGCAAACTTTGACACGGGTACACATACATTATGTTTTTCTATGCATGGAAAGACTCAAATTGTTGAACCAAAAAAGAAAAGCAAAAGGAATGGTTTAAATTGACAGAAATACAAAAATATATAGAGTTTATTAATTCTGTTACGCTCAATAGCTTATGCAGTTCGGTATTTTATGCTGTTATACAGAAGTTATTAATTAGTCATTGACGCTGTTACAATGATTGAATGTCAGATGTTTCATACCATCCTTCTTCTCTTACTTTTTAGTATAAAGTTACGTCTTTTCTTGGATTTATCGAATGTGTCCAAAATCACTCTCAGGTGAATATAGAAAGTTGGTACCACTTTGAACGTTCTTGCTTTAATCTTAGTCGTTTAATAATATCATGTGCATACATCGCTTGCCAGAGATATTGATTTCATGATAAAAATGAAAAAGACGTTCGTTTTATAAAGTAAGATTAAACAATTGAGAGATGGAGAACCAAAGGTGCATCTCATTGCTTCAATATTGAGTGGAAGACTCTAATTTCTCTACTTATATTAAAAAATGGTCCTCCCCACTACACATTAAGGATGCATGTAATGTATCCTTGTTCTACTTAAAAGCTTATTTAACTTTTTACAGAAAGTTATGTCTTTTTAAAATCGTGACCAATTACTTGTAGCTCTCTCATTGGACGTATGTCGTCGGCGTTGCCGAGTAATTGAAATTAAAAGTGAATGAGCCTAACACGGTTAAAAATATATTTGGTTAATATTTAGACTTAAATAATTTACAGATAAACACCGTGTTTCCCGTTCTTCTTATGACGAATTATAGATACATACTGACTATAACGTCATGATTAAACATGAAGTAGTTTGGAATAATATGTTTTGGTCAATTTACATGAGACCAACCAACCTTAATTAGTTAATAATTCAATTTGAGAAACAAGTTTATAGCCTCAAAATTTGTATCCTCTATGTGTTTCGGCGAAATAGAACCCTTTTTAATTTGCACGGTTAAAAAGCATTAGTACTTAATTGATTCATCAAGAATCTAGGTTATACCCTAGCCAACTTAAAGTAAATAGGGTAGGCATCAAGAGTTAAACTAGACGAAAGAAAATGGTTAAACATATTAGCATCTTACACCTAATTTAATGTGAGTCACAACTTAAGAAATTAAATTATCATTTTTTTGTGTTAGTTTTAGTTTAATATTACATTTGTTTCAGAAAGAATGTATTATATACTTATTAGTCCATTAAAAGAGAATTGCTGTCCAAATTTAATTTAAAAACAATTTAATGTGAACTTTCGATTATTTCTTCGATCAGAGACGGATTCAAGACTTAAATTATGTGGGTTCAACTTCTAAAATTTTTAGTATTGTACTTATCGTATTTTTAAAGTTATGGGTTTAGATTGAACATTTGTTGCAAATGTAATAAATTTTTACACATAAATTTATATTTTGCACAAAAGTACTAGATTCAGATAAACTCCGTCGTCGTCGTACTCTATATCCGCCCCTATCTTCGATGAGTTTTATAGACACATGTATACATCGTTAAACGTGACATACAAGGAAATAGTACCAGAGTGAAAAGAAGAAAGTGAAATTCACTTAGAACCAGCCCTTTCTGGCATCTGAGATCAATCAACTCTATGGGAAAAATTGCAATAAAAAATTTGAAGGCTACCTTTATTTTTTGAAAAGATTAGGGCTCAATTTTTTATTTATTTTAGAAAAGGGTGTTTTCATTTATGACCAATAGTAAAAATTGCAATAAAAAATTTGACGGTTTCCCTTAAGTTTCGAAAAGATAATTTAGGGCTCAATTTTTTTACTGTACAATCTAAATCTTTATAACTGGTGAGTGACTTTCTATTTATGGCCTATAGTTTTTGACGACTTTTATTACTAGTTTATAGAGATACACTGAAATGCAAAACAAGTTTTCTTTTGGCCCTTGATACCTAAGAAAAGTATATATACGTCCACTGTCGAGTATCCTTTTGTTTGACTGGAATATTCCATTTTTGACTATTGCACAACACAAGCTTTCATAATTTTATAAAGAACTAATCGTACGGAACTTTGGGTCTATAACTTTTTGATTTTGACCAAAAGGTTAAACTTCCACCACTGCAGTTAAATGGTCTGCAGCAGACAGCATCGGACAAAGCTTCGGGTGGTCAGAGCATTTTAGTGGAGCCCGGAATGAAAGTATAGTTCTTTTGGACTCAAACGACAAAATAAGTGGAAAAAAATAACTATCATATTATCTATAGCGCGTTCGCGAAGCACTGGGAAGGTCAGCCTATTCATTCGGATGTAGGTCCTGCGATCACTTAGAAGGAGTGGCCATTTGGGTCCCAGGCCCTTATGCATACATGTTTGCGATGTTATGTCCCGCATTCTCATAGGGTTGCACTATGTAGTCTTTGTGTTCGTGATAGGTTCCTCGTGTTCACGATGAAGAAATTTCGGGCCAAGGTAAGTTGTGCTTCGCAAATGCGAGAGACCTTCCGTCTTCGCGAAAAAGGAATCACTGGGCAGTACTTAAACATTTCAAAAACAAGGATTAACTATTTTTATCATAACTTGAGTTTTGGAGCTCGATTTTGGACTAGATTTTTAGAGATATCAATAGGGTAACAATTCTTAACTTGAGTTGGTTTATATCCCACTAATCTAACATTAATTTTATCATTTAATGTTGGATTTGGGGTGAAAATTTGGAAAAATTTGAGAAGAGTTCTTAGACCGAATTTTGGGGTTTTGATTGAGATTTTGGTATTGGATTTGAGTAAATTTGGTATGGTTGGACTCCTGAGTGAATGTGTGTTCGTATTTTATGACTTTTTACCTGATTCTGAGACGTGGGCTCGGGGAGGCTTTTTGGGCGATTATTTAATTTCTTAAATTAGCTTTGATTTCAGTAGTTCGATTAGTTTCTTGTTGCTATATTTACGTTATGTAATTGATTTGTCTAGATTTGGGCATCCAGAGCCAGTTATTTGCGGAAAGACCATTGTGATGGATTGATTTGAGCTTGGTTCGATGTAAGTGACTTGCCTAATCTTGTGTGGAGAACTCCCTTTGGTACTATTTTGATATGTGAGTGTCGTGTACGTAAGGTGACGAGTACGTGCATAGGTTATTTATTGTAAACTCCATTTTTCACTAAGTCATAACATGTTTCTCCTTATTTGAACTACATTAGCATATATAGCTATCATGTTTAGTTTAGAATAGCATGCCTACGTGTTTTAACTAAATTAAACTATGTGTAGCATGTTTCGTGGAATTACTTATTTCCTTTGATTTGAACTTAGTGTAAGCTGTAGGTTTTCTTGTTATAATTGTTATTTTTGTTGGTTGAGCTGCATACTTACTTTGGAACTAAGGAACGGTATTCCGGAAGATTCCCCTGTACTGCATATTTACTCTGGGACAACAAGACGGTATTTTAGGAGATCCCCCTATTCTAGATAAGTACTTTGGAACTACGAAACTCTATTTCAGGAGAACCCCTTGCACATTTACATTTGAGAATATGAGACGGTATCTTGGGAGATCCCCTTATGTTATCTTTTTGTTCTGAGCTATCGTCTTTATATGCTTTCATTCATGTTAGATTTTCGTATTTATTTTAGTGCAATATTTCATTCTTTCTTATTTCATTATATTTATACCAGTAGGGCCCTGACCTGATCTCGCTACTCAACAAAAGTTAGTTTTGGCACTTATTGGGTACCACTGTGGTGTACTCATGCGCTTCATTGCATATAATTTCATGCGCAGATCCAGGTACCGTTTACCAACCGCATTATTATTGAGGCGACCCAGCTAAAAAGACTTCAAGGTATATCTAGCACGTCTGCAGACCTCAGAGTTTCTATCTATTCCTCCCCATGTCAAACACTTCCTTTGTTTTTCTTTTTTTTGTTAGAGTCTAGAGTACATAAATATTGTTTCTTTCTGTATCTTGTGACTTATGACAATTCGGTTTTTGAGAGAGTTTATTGTACTTTTTGAAAGTGATTATTGTATATGCCAAGAGGCATCTCCTTTCGTTATTTTGATAGCTTTTATATTTTCGTTCATTTTTCACAAATATTAGGCTTACCTAGTCATATGGATTAGGTGATGTTACGTCGGTTCATGGAGGGAGAACTTGGGTTGTGACAAGTTGGTATCAGAGATCTAGGTTCATATGAGTCGTGAGTCATAAGCCAGTTTATTAGAGTCTCGCAGATCAGTACGAAGATGTCTGTACTTATCTTTGGGAGGCTACAAAAATTTTATGAAAAGTCGACTTCATTTTATTCCATGTGTGCGAGATTATTGACTTTGAAATTCTAAACTTCTATTTTCTATTATCTTACAGATGGTGAGGACACATGTAGCCGGAGATGACCAAGCACCCGTGCCTCCTACTAAAGTCGCCTGAGGCTGGGGCTGGGGCTGGGGTAGAGGCCAAGGACTTCCTTGTGGTGAATCTAGAGCACCCTAGCGAGCTGCTGCCAAGGAGCCACCAGTAGCTCTAGTCGGAGCACATGCACCTGAGATGCCTACGACTACTACTCCTTCTCTTTAGGATACTGTTGCATAGTCCATGAGCATATACAACACTCTAGCTTAGGCAGGGTTGATTTCCCTTGCTCCAGCCACATCTCAGGCCGGGGAAGAAGCACAAACTCCCATAGCCCGTAGCCCAGAGCAACGAGTTCAGGATTATCAGATTATAGAGGCTATACTGGTACCATATATAACACCAGATCAGCCAGAGGATAGAGTAGCAGTTTCAGTGGATTAGTAGTATATGTTTGGGAGGTACAAAACGTACGACCCTCCTATATTCAGTGGTCTAGCATTAGAGGATGCTCATGGATTTCTGGAGGAGTATGGGCATATCAAAGTCGAGTAGGGTTTCTTTCACTGCTTTCCAACTTCGAGGAGTAGCCTATCAGTGGTGGTGTACTTATGAGTTGGACAGTCCGGTTAAGGTAGCTTCCTATGGACTCAGCTCTCGTATATGTTTTTGAGAAAGCATGTCTGTTAGAGCCGCGGGGATGCTTAGCGTGCAAAGTTTGAGTAGTTGCGTCAGGGTACCATGGTTGTTTCAGAGTATGCAGTCCGTTTTACCTGGATAGACATTCCCTACCCTTAGTTTCTGCAGTTCGAGAGAGGGTCCATCAGTTTATTGAGGGACTCATTCCCAGTGTCAAGACTAGCATGGACCCGGGGTTAGAGATGGATATCTCGTATCAACAGGTGGTGAGTATTTCTAGGAGAGTAGAGGGCATGCTTCCTCGAGATATGGAGAAGAGAGAGGCCAAGAGGTCTCGAGATTCTTGCCATTATTCTGGTGCATGTTCCTAAGCTGCAGTTCGTCATGGTAGGGGCTATGTGAGTCACCCTGTTCATTCAGCTCTTCCAACCTCCAGTGGTATTCTAGCTCCTCCTAGACCTCAAGAGCCTTATTCTGCACCTATAGTACTTTATAGTATGCCTCCTGCACGGGGTGCTTTTAGCGGTCAGTTTAGCAGACCTGGACCGATCCAGCCACAACCTCCCAGTGCTTTCTTAGGTGTGACGACACTCGTCATATGGTGAGGGATTTCCCCAAACTTAGGAGTGGTGCAGCTCCACAGATTTCTTAACCACAACATTCTCCACAAGGTTCTCAGGCAATGATTACGGAACCAGTTTCCACTCCACCTGCCTAGCCAACTCAAGGTGGAGGCATTGGAGGTAGAAGTCGCCCTAGAGGGGGATTTTAGGCCAGATACTATGCTCTTCCTGCTCTACAGAGGATGTTGCTTATGATTTTGTAATTACAGGTATTATTCTGGTCTGTCATAGTGATGTACCAGTTCTATTCGATCTATTCTCTATTTATTTTGATGTATCATCTTATTTTGCCCCGTATTTGGCCGTATATCAAGATTCTTTGAGTTCCTCTATTTATTTGTCTACTCTTATAGGAGATTCTCTTATTGTCGGCCGTGTTTACCAGTCCTGTTTGATTGCTCATAGTGATTTTGAGACCAGAGCCAATTTATTATTGCTCAGCATGGTAGACTTTGATAGACATGGACTGGTTGTTACCCCATTATGATATTCTTTATTGTTATGTCAAGACCATGACGGTAGTTATGCTAGGTTTATCGTGACTAGAGTGGATGGGTACCTTAGGTTACATTCTTAGTAGAGTTATTTCATTTCTTAAATCTCAACAAATGATATAGAAGTGGTGTGATGTGTATCTAGCTTATGCGAGAGATGTCATTATTGATACCCCTACAACTAAGTCAGGTCAAGTAGTGAGGGACTTTCTAGATGTGTTTCTAGTTGATCTTCCGGGGATATCACTCGATAGAGATATTGATTTTGGCATTGATTTATTTCCTGGCACTTAACCCATCTCCATTCCTCCATATCGCATGGACCCTCCTAACTTGAAGGAGTTGAAGGAACAGTTACAAGTAAGGGATTCATTCAACCTAGTGTGTCACCTAGGGGTACTCCTACCTTAGGGCGCTCCTAGCACTGGGAAGGTTAGGTTACGCATTCGCGATGTAGGTCACGTATTCACCTAGAAAGAATGCTAGCTCGGTCATTGCCCTTATGCCTATGCATTCGCGATGTTGGTCTCGCATTTGCATAGGGCCGCACTGAGTAGTCTTCACGTTCATGAAAGGGACATCGTGTTCGCGATGAAGAAATTGTGGTCCAAGTCAAGTTGTGCATCGTGAACGCGAGGGACTTCTGCGTTCGCCGAGAAGGAATCATTGGGCAGTACTTAAACATTTCAAAAATGAGGGTTGTCTATTTTTATTAAAACTTGAATTTGGGAGCTCGAATTTAAACGAGATTTTGTAAGCTTTTCAGAGATATCAGTTGGGTAATAATTCTTAACTTGATTTTGGTTATATCTACTAATCAATTATTAATTTTATCATTTAATTTTCGATTTGGGGTGACAGGTTTGGAAAAATTAAGAAGAGTTAGACTGAACTTTGGGATTTTGATCGAGTTTTTGGCATCATATTTGAGTAAATGTGGTATGATTAAAATAGTGAGGGAATGAGTGTTCGTATTTTGTGACTTTTATCCGATTCTGAGACGTGAGTTCGTTAGATTTGATTTCATTAGTTGGATTAGTTTCGTGTAGCTATATTTATGTTATGTATTGATTTGGCTAGATTTGGGTCATCCGAAGCCGGATATTCATGGAAATAGCATTTGTGACAGATTGATTTGAGCTTGGTTTGAGGTAACTGGCTTGGCTAACCTTGGGGGGAGGGGGATGACGGGGAACTCCCTTTAGGATTTGGTACTGTTTTGATATGTGAGTGTCGTGTACGTGAGGTGGCGAGTATGTACACGAGCTATTTGTTGTAAAATTCTATTTTCACTAAGTCATAACATGTTTCTCCTTATTTAAACTACACTAGCATATGTTGCCATCATGTTTAGTTTAGAATAGCATGCCTACATGTTTTAATTGCCTAATTGAACTCTGTGCATCATATTTAGTGGAATTACAAGTTCCCTTGATTTGAACTTAGTCTAAGCTATAGGTTTTCTTGCCGTAACTGTTATTATGTTAGTTGAGCTGCATATTTACTTTGAGACTATAGAATGGTATCCCGGGTGATTCTCATATACTGCATATTTATTTTGAGACTACAGAACGGTATTCTAGGAGATCCCTCTATTTTGTATAATTACTTTGGGACGATGGAACTATATTTTGGGAGATCCCGACTACAAGATTGTATCTCGGGAGATCTCCGATTTTATCTCTAAGTTATAAGCTATTGTCTTTCTATGATTTCATTCTTGTTATATTTTCGTAATTATTTTTATTGCAATATTTTATTCTGTCTTGTTTTATTATTTTTATACCAGTTGGGCCCTGACCTGATATCGTCACTACTCGATCAAAGTTAGGCTTGGAGCATATTGGATACCATTATGTTGTACTCATTCCCTTCCCTGCACATGTTTTCGTGTGCAGATCCACGTACTGCTTATCAGCCATAAATGAAAATCATAAGAAGAGACGTCGGGACTACAGACGCCTGCAAGGCTACCTCAGTCTCGTGATAATAAGATCCTGCTATCGAACTACTGTTGTTGCTGCTCAAAACCTGGACTAGTGCAAAAACGCATAGAAGTGTAGTATCAGCACAACCAACCCCATGTGCTGGTAAGTGCGT
This sequence comes from Nicotiana noctiflora, assembly GCA_032618575.1. Taxonomy (NCBI): domain Eukaryota; kingdom Viridiplantae; phylum Streptophyta; class Magnoliopsida; order Solanales; family Solanaceae; genus Nicotiana; species Nicotiana noctiflora. Next base: position 25,573 of record JASVEL010001728.1, read on the forward strand.
AGCCTAACCCCGACGAAGTAGTGACGAGGCTAGACTAGACACCACATATACCTATGCAGTTGTCAAATATACAACGGAAAATCGAATACCAAGAAATCAACAACATGAGAGGGGGAACATGCTGCGGGGAAATACAAATAAACAATAATCCATAGTAACAACCAAAAATAGCTTAACTCCACAATGAAACAAGAAATCAATATTCAGAAATAAACCACATATATCAACAACTGTTGCGGCGTGCAACCCACTCCACAATTATCATTGTTGCGGCGTGCAACCCGCTCCATATATCACTACTATGGCGTGCAAGCCAACCCACATTATTTATTATTTATCATTGTTGCATCGTGCAACCCGTTCCTCAATTTCATTTAACAGTCCGAGTCCCCAAGCAACAGTCAAAATCAAGGGACACACAATAGATAAATATATAGCAATCATCCCGGTAAGGGAGTACAATTAACAGTTCAATTATCCCGGTAAGGAAGCACAATTAACAGTTCAATCATCCCGACAAGTGAGAATACACATTAAATACTTATGTCCCAGCAAGGGAATAATCAACAACGTTTTCCTTTTTCTTTACTTTACTCATCATATAATTCACTTTACTATTCTGAGCCAACGCTCCAAACAATTTAATGATCATTTACTGTTCGCACGTTATTCACACTGTTGTCACACCTCTTTTTTACGCACCCGTAAGGATGCAAAGGAGTTTTTCCAATTAAAGGACAATCGAAACGGGATTTATTTAATTAATTCAGAGTCGCCACTTGGGAGATTTATGGTGTCCCAAGTCACCGGTTGAATCCCGAATCGAGGAAAAGAATGACTCTGTTTAACAGTCCGCGAACCAGAAATCCGGATAAGGAATTCTATTAACCCGGAGAAGGTATTAGGCATTCCCGAATTCCGTGGTTCTAGCACGGTCGCTCAACTGTCGTGTTTGGCTTATCTATCTGCTTTTTACAATTATGTACTTAGTGCAAGTTAATACCCCTTTACCGCTTTTATTATTGGTTATGATTTACGAAAGAGAAAGTTGTTTAAAAATATGCTTTCGAATCACGTCACATGAAATGCACCCGGATCCTCAACATATTCTTATTCAACATTTCGGGGTTTGGATTTGGGTCACATGAAATGCGCACCCGTATTTAAAAAAAAGGGTAAGACTAAAATATGCCCGGATCGACTACTTATTTACACTGTTGAGAAAAGCATGGTATTCGTTAAGAAACGACGCATCTCGAAATCTAAGTATTATTATGTACATTTATGATGACTATGTGATTAGTGTAACTGTTGGGCGAGGCGTACCTTCGATTCAAATCTAAAGCGAACTACATCCCACTGTATTTTACTTAAGAGTTGATTCCAAATTACTTAAAGCTTGCGACGAACCACATCACATGAAATGCGCCTGTGGTTCTTAACATGCTTTGTTTACTCTTGCCCGAAATTGGGGTCGGGTCACATGAAATGCACCCCCGACTCTTTTTAATCTAATTATGTCATTCCGTTGAGTAACAACTCTCTAGCTAATCTTGCTTGTGACATAAGGTCTATCATTTAACAGGTTTGGAGATTACACACATGAGTAGGGAAGATTAAATAGAGATACGAAGACTAATTCAGGTTTACATGCTTATCTAATGACAATGTATCTTTGGCCTAGCTACGCTTTTCCATAACAAAACTAGCAATACAAATTTAATTAGACAGTAACAGAACATAATCAAACATAGACTTTGGACGACTACATGATTCAACAGACTTCAAACATGAACTTCAGGCTTCACTCTTTTTGAACCAAGGAATTACAATAACAGAGATGTGTACCTGGAATGCGGAATAACAAGGAAGAATGAGCAATGGCAATGCAACAACAGCAACAAGAACAGTAACAGGTGCAGCAACAATCAAAGACCAATAACAACCAACAGTAAACCAATAGCAACAACAACCAGTGAACCACTCAACTAAATACACCAGTAGCAAACTACAAACCAGCTTCAACCATACTGAACCAGCAACAACAATGACCAAGCAGTAACAACCAAAGCAAATCAAGAGCTACCCAAGTCAAATGTAACAGCAGCGACCAAGACAGTGGCAACAACTACACACCAGTGGCAGCAATACTTAAACAATAGAAGAGCCAGCACTGTGTTGGACCAAGCAGCAACACAGACACAACAACAAACACAAATGACCACCAGTAGCAACCTCAACACAGCAACAACCCGGCCAAGCAGCAACCAAACGACCAAACAGCAACACCACAGACCACAAACAACAATAGAAAATCCAGGCAGCAACAAATGAACAATGGCAGCAACACAAACGACCAAACAACCACCAAATGCACACTGCCAACAACAGCAATACACAAGCACAACACTCGAAAGCCTAATAGCTCAGCCACTGCATCAAAGCTCACAAAACAGTGACCCAGGAACTAATGAAACAGTTTCTCTGTATCTTTATATTTATTCTTCTCCAGGTTTACTGTTTTGCTCTCCTAGATGCTCTCAAATTTATCACTGTCTATGCCTCTTTTGTTACTCTCAGTCTGCTCCTCTCAAGTGTATGTATGAAAATGCCTATCAACGTATGAATATGCTACTGTTTTTGCTTCTCCAGGATACTCTCCAGTCTGTCTCTATAATGTGGGTGTGTGTATGCCTATCAATGTATATCTCCAGGTATTTTGCTTATCACAGATGCTCTCAAGTCTGTCTCCTCTCAAGTGTGTGTGTATGAATATCCCCCTCAATCCTATATTGATGCTATATTTATAGCTCACAGCCCCTCCAGAACACCTGCCTCTAAGGTTACCCCCTACCCTGGCTTCCCAACCCATCATATTCCCTGCACACCCCACTAACTACTGTCCAAAGATGGACTCAAGCCTTAAACAATAAGCCTGGCAGTGTTCAGTGGATACCCTGCTGTGCTCAGTTCCACTAACCCTTTGTATGGGTGTGTGATTAAACAATTATACTATTAACTACACCCAATTATCCCTTTAATCTGAATCAAACAGTAACCAACCCTATACCAGTGGATTGCATCAGGCAGATTCAAGGGATTAATGTTACGAACTATTTGACGACTTTAATCACATTGGACTCATGATTCATTCTAACTACTAAAAATAGAGGAATTGGCCAAATAAAAGGCCTCAAAGGAGGATGACAGGTCGACTGTTATGAACAATTAGAAGCATGCTAGATGAGAATTGAAACAATGAATAAAACAAATACACATATTCACACAATCGAATTAAAACAAACAAAGAAGGAATGAATACCTCAAAGAAAACTGCCGACCCAAGCTTTGAACAAAATGTGGAATTATTGAAGCCAAACGGGCTTTAATCGAGATGTTCTCGATTGAGAACACCTGGACTAAAGTCCCTTGGACTTCAATTGCGGCTGAACCGGCTCGAATTGGGTTTCTCCAAAATTAGGGTTCTTGGGCTCGGATTTGGGGCTTTTGTATTTTTGGTTAGATTCGAAGCAAACCAATGCCGGCGGGGGTACGAGGGAGGTGTGGGGAGACCGTGGTGTGAATTTGGGGTAATTTGGCATAGGTTCGAGTTTGACTCGAATCTTCAAATGAAGATTCGAGGAGCTCCGGCAAGATTCGAGGTTAATGGAGGCCGGGATCGTGATGGGGGAGGTAAGGGGAAGGTTTTGGCGTTGGTTTGGGTTTGATTGGCCTACCGGAACCGCCGTGAGGCGATTTCCGGCAGGCGGAGGAGGGCGGCGTTACACCGGGTGTTTGAGAGCTCTGAGGGAGATGAAGGGAGAGGGGGGGTTCTGGCTTGGGGGGGCGGGGTATGAAATGAGGAATATATACCAGAGATGAGATTGAATCCTGATCGTTGGATCATTTACGATCAACGATCAGGATCCCCTCACTTAAACCAAACGACGTCGTTTGGTTAAAGCATAGTCCGAGTGTATATTGGGATTAAATGATTAATCTGGGCCGTTGGATAATAAAATCCAACGGTCCAGATCAAGTGTTATACAGGCTGAGGCTGGACGGGTATTTGGGCCAGATCAGAGGCAATTCATTTGGGCCTGGCTTTTAGACTAAATTTGGCCCAGCTCGGATCTTCATGAGGTATTATATGCATATGTGTATATATATATATATATATATATGTATATATACATATATATATATATATACACGCATATGTATATATATCAACCTATAACACCGCTGTTCTTACTACAACTAACGCACACAATTACATATCACCCAAAAATGTAAATCACATGACTTCGATATCAAACACTGAAAATGCAAAGCCTAGCATATATTTTTGTATTTTTTAATTTAAATAAATAAACGTGCACACAAAAGATAAAATTAACACAAAGTCACACAAATCATGCCCAACACGAAACTGTTTTTATTTTGAATTTTCTGGGAGTACTTCTCGAGTAAGGCAAAAATCACGTGCTCACAGCTGCCCCTCTTTGCGCGTAAACACGCAGAGTTTTTGCGCAAAGATAAATGAGCGGATATAAGCGATTTTTGCCCATTCGTACACTCCGTATGAAGCATTTTGGAAAAGTTTTGACCGAACCTTGCTTCAAAGGTCTCCTACATATCCCTGGCTAAAAGGGAATCAGGTCAATGTAGTTCGGGAAGTTCTGGTAGCTGGGACTACCATGCCTGTTGCGATCTCGCTGTTACTGCTGTTGCCGCTGTTACTGCTGTTACCACTGCTCAGCTGACTTCTTTGTTACACCGCACTAGGCAACGAAAAACAAGAAGCTAGACTAAGTTACAGTACTACAAGTTCTTATCTATCCTTTTTAAACTTGATCTTGTCGCGCTCCTTGCCATCTTGTCTGACTTGGCGTTCCTTCTGATGCTTCGTCTCTTCTTACGAACTTGGATTCATGCCGAAGATTTCTGTTACATTCTACCGCTTTCCTTTACCAACTTAAAACAGATCGCCACTCCATTCTCCAGGCGGGCTCCCTGACTTCAACTACTACTTCAAAATTAAATCGCCACTCCATTCTCCAGGCGGGCTCCCTGACTTCAATTATAACTTCAAAATTAAATCGCCACTCCATTCTCCAGGCGGGCTCCCTGACTTCAATTACAACTTCAACATTAAATCGCCACTCCATTCTCCAGGCGGGCTTCCTGACTTCAACTACAACTTCAAAATTAAATCGCCACTCCATTCTCCAGGCGGGCTCCCTGACTTCAACTACAACTTCAAAATTAAATCGCCACTCCATTCTCCAGGCGGGCTCCCTGACTTCAACTACAACTTCAAAATTAAATCGCCACTCCATTCTCCAGGCGGGCTTCCTGACTTCAACTACTACTTCAAAATTAAATCGCCACTCCATTCTCCAGGCGGGCTTCCTGACTTCAACTACAACTTCAAAATTAAATCGCCACTCCATTCTCCAGGCGGGCTCCCTGACTTCAACTACAACTTCAAAATTAAATCGCCACTCCATTCTCCAGGCGGGCTTCCTGACTTCAACTACAACTTCAAAATTAAATCGCCACTCCATTCTCCAGGCGGGCTCCCTGACTTCAACTACAACTTCAAAATTAAATCGCCACTCCATTCTCCAGGCGGGCTCCCTGACTTCAACTACAACTTCAAAATTAAATCGCCACTCCATTCTCCGGGCGGGCTTCCTGACTTCAATTACGACTTCAAAATTAAATCGCCACTCCATTCTCCAGGCGGGCTCCCTGACTTCAACTACAACTTCAAAATTAAATCGCCACTCCATTCTCCAGGCGGGCTTCCCGACTTCAACTACAACTTCAAAATTAGATCGCCACTCCATTCTCCGGGCGGGCTTCCTGACTTCAATTACGACTTCAAAATTAAATCGCCACTCCATTCTCCGGGCGGGCTTCCTGACTTCAATTACGACTTCAAAATTAAATCGCCACTCCATTCTCCAGGCGGGCTCCCCGACTTCAACTACAACTTCAAAATTAAATCGCCACTCCATTCTCCAGGAGTACTCCGTATGAAGCATTTTGGAAAAATTTTGACCGAACCTTGCTTCAAGGGTCTCCTACATATCCCTGGCTAAAAGGGAATCAGGTCAATGTAGTTCGGGAAGTTCTGGTAGCTGGGACTACCATGCCTGTTGCGATCTCGCTGTTACTGCTGTTGCCGCTGTTACTGCTGTTACCACTGCTTAGCTGATTTCCTTGTTACACCGCGCTAGGCAACAAAAACAAGAAGCTAGACTAAGTTACAGTACTACAAGTTCTTATCTATCCTTTTTAACTTGATCTCGTCGCGCTCCTTGCCATCTTGTCTGACTTGGCGTTCCTTCTGATGCTTCTTCTCTTCTTATGAACTTGGATTCATGCCGGAGATTTCTGTTACATTCTACCGCTTTCTTCTACCAAATTAAAACAGATCGCCACTCCATTCTCCAGGCGGGCTTCCCGACTTCAACTACTACTTCAAAATTAAATCGCCACTCCATTCTCCAGGCGGGCTCCCTGACTTCAATTGCAACTTCAAAATTAAATCGCCACTCCATTCTCCAGGCGGGCTCCCTGACTTCAATTACAACTTCAAAATTAAATCGCCACTCCATTCTCCAGGCGGGCTCCCTGACTTCAACTACTACTTCAACTGATTTCATCCTATCTTGATTACCTTCCTTTGCCTCTTGTACCCTATCCTTGTTCCTGCATTACCTCTCGGACCACCTTCTCTTCCGAATTATCCTGTCTTGGAATTGCTTTCCCTTAGGTCGTGTTACTTTTCTTCTGGCTGCTGGGGATATTTTTGGAACTGTTTACTCGCCTGCTGGTGGTGATGCTGCTGAGGAAGTATTCTTTGTTTCCTTCACCCCTCATTCTCTTCCTTCTTCCCCTACCTCTTCTGGGACTCACGCTTTTGTTTCCTTGATCAAATTATAGGATGTAATACCGCTGGGGGAATCTCGAAGCCATTTTTCTTTTTCCAATAACTGCTGGGGATGATACCAGGCTCAAAGATCACCCCATCTTGTGTTGCTTTCTACACTTACCCTCTGAGTCTTGCTTTCCAGAAAATTTTCGCAACAGGAGAAAATTTTCTGCCCCAGTGTGATAAACTTCTGGTCGGTATGCTTTTCTGCCGTCGGACCCTCTTTTCCTGCTTTAAATCAAAGAAAAATTGTTAGTTTCAAAAAGCCGCGAGTGGTCGTGCCACTCTTGTTGGGGCCATTCTCTTTCATCTGCTTGGCCTCTCTCGAACTTTGCGGACGACGTCGATGCTTGCTTGGGACGATGCTTTTTCCACGGACGAACTCTCATCTTTCCTTTTATTCCACTCTTTGGTTTGGTCGGACTCTTTTTAGCCGGTGATCTGTTGCGTGAAATCATCCTTCGGACATGCCACACGTGTCCATCATACTCCATAATTCTTGCGAACCTTCCACTCGGCCTGTCATCCCAATCTCACTATCGTAACGACTTCCGTCTCATTGCCTTGTTCCAATGCCTATTCACTTTCAATATACTGCTTTGGGAGACTTGGTAGTAAGCTTTGAAAAATCAATTTTCGAAAATGAAAGAAAAGAAAAGGATACTGACCGCAAATGACAAAAGAAAGGAAAAACTTTTCTGAACTCAGAAATAGGAAAACTTATCTGAATGTGTGCCTGATCCAATGTTATGCCGCGCCTTTGACTAAACTACCCAGTCTATTCATGTCAATCACTTTCTGATACCGCGTCCTGCTGGAGGTAAACGGATGTCCCAACCTTGTCTCCCGCAGACATCTTGTAACCATCTTGTCTTGTCACCTCACAGTGCCCTTCAAAGGGTTTTCACTAATGAGATTCTCTCATTTCTCTCTATCTCCCGTCGCCTTAGGGTGCCCGTAAAGGTTTTCACCGTAAGACTCTCTCATTTTACTTCTCTCAACTTCCTTCGCCTTAAGGTGCCCGCGAGGGTTTTCACCGCTAAGACTCTCTCATTTTACTTCTCTCAACTTCCTTCGCCTTAAGGTGCCCGCGAGGGTTTTCACCGCTAAGACTCTCTCATTTATGCTTTCTTTCCTTGCGGCGGGGTATCGTCTCTGAGATTCCCTCTAAAGCGTTATCCCCTTTCGGCTTGCGCATCCTGAATTCAATTGAAGGACGGGATGTCACTCTTGGCTTTCATTCACATGACTTGGCACTTCTCAAATACTGATCGAGAGGTCTTTCTGGTTCTTAATATGGTTTCTGCGCGTGAGGCCGAAGAAAGGGGTTTAGCCTCAACGGTTAGCTTATTACAACTTTCGGAATCCACACTATCTTTCCAACGAAACAATGACTTCTGCCCCAGTTTTGTTGCTTGGGGGATTTTTTGATTTTTATTTATTATGACCGAGCCGTGTGGCGCCTACGTATCCTTCTTGAGGAATCAGGTCGAACGTAGTTCACTTTTTCTTGTATTACTTCTTTGTTTCTTTTCTGTTCTGTTACACATCTTCCTTGATGATTCCGAAAGAGGGTATATGAAAGAACAATTAAGGCTCAAATGGGGAAACAAAGGTTAAAGTGTTTGGGTAGTAGAAAAATTGCCTCTGTCATTTCATTCTCCGAAAAATGCCAAATACACACAAACGAAACCAAATGTTGACAAATGCATTAAAGAGTTACACATAATATCTCTTAACTGCATCAGAATTGATAGCCATATCGGTGCATCTTCCCTCAACATCAGTCAGACATAGAGCGCCGTTGGATAATACTCTAGTCACCACAAAAGGTCCCTGCCAATTTGGAGCGAACTTGCCTTTCGCTTCGGCCTGATGGGGTAGAACTCTCTTCAGCACATGCCGTCCCACTTCAAATCTCCTGGGACGTACCTTCTTGTTATATGCTCTCGCCATTCTCTTTTGATACAATTGGCCGTGACATACTGCTGTCAATCTCTTTTCATCGATCAAGCTCAATTGCTCTAATCGGGTTTTGACCCACTCGTCGTCATCAATCTCAGCTTCAGCGACGATTCGGAGGGATGGAATCTCAACTTCTGCGGGTATTACTGCTTCGGTCCCGTATACCAACAAGTAAGGAGTTGCACCTACCGATGTCCGGACGGTAGTGCGATAACCCAACAGCGCGAATGGTAGCTTTTCATGCCATTGCCTAGATCCTTCTACCATTTTCCTCAATATCTTCTTTATGTTCTTGTTTGTTGCCTCGACCGCACCATTTGCTTTTGGGCGATACGGTGTGGAATTTCGGTGTGTAATCTTGAACTGTTGACATACCTCTTTCATCAATCCACTGTTAAGATTTGCACCGTTATCCGTAATGATCATCTTTGGAATTCCAAACCTGCAGATGATGTGGGAGTGTACGAAGTCCACTACCGCCTTCTTGGTCACTGATTTGAATGTTTTGGCCTCCACCCATTTGGTAAAATAATCAATCGTTACCAGAATGAACCTGTGACCGTTGGAAGCTGCAGGCTCAATAGGTCCAATGACATCCATACCCCATGCGACAAACGGCCATGGTGCGGACATTGTATGCAATTCAGTCGGCGGAGAATGAATCAAATCTCCGTGTATCTGACACTGATGGCATCTTCGCGCGAAACTTATACAATCCCGCTCCATAGTGAGCCAATAATATCCTGCTCGGAGAATCTTCTTCGCCAATACGTATCCGCTCATGTGTGGTCCGCAAACTCCCGAGTGTATATCCGTCATCACTGTTGTTGCTTGACTTGCATCTATGCATCTCAACAATCCCAAATCCGGGGTCCTTTTGTATAGCACCCCTCCACTAAGGAAAAATCCGTTCGCCAACCGCCGAATAGCTCGCTTTTGATCTCCAGTTGCTTGTTCTGGGTATACTCCTAACCTGAGGTATTCCTTGACATCATGAAACCACGGCTCACCATCCACCTCTTCCTCTATCACATTACAATAAGCATGTTGATTCCGGATCTGGATATGTAATGGATCGACACGAACCTTGTCCGGGTGATGTAGCATTGACGCTAAAGTAGCCAACGCGTCGGCAACCTCATTATGCATCCTTGGGATGTGCCTAAATTCTACCGATCGAAAGCGTTTGGTCAAATCATGTAAACACTGACGATATGGGATAAGCTTTAAGTCTCTGGTTTCCCATTCTCCCTGAATCTGATGTACTAGAAGGTCCGAGTCCCCCAAGACCAAGACGTCCTGTACATCCATGTCCACTGCTAATCGCAACCCCAAGATACATGCCTCGTACTCGGCCATATTATTGGTACAATGAAAACGCAGCTGAGCAGTAACAGGATAATGATGTCCTGTTTCAGATATGAGCACGGCCCCTACTCCGACTCCTTTTGCGTTTGCCGCTCCATCGAAGAAGAGCTTTCATCCTGGATCCTTGGTTGGTTCTAACCCCTCAATCTGCAATACTTCCTCATCTGGAAAATACGTCCTCAAAGGTTCGTATTCGTCATCAACGGGATTTTCAGCTAAGTGATCGGCCAGGGCTTGAGCTTTCATAGCTGTCCTTGTCACGTATATGATGTCGAACTCCGTAAGTAATATTTGCCATTTTGCTAACCTCCCTGTGGGCATAGGTTTTTGGAAAATATACTTCAACGGATCCAACCGCGAAATGAGGTACGTGGTGTAAGAAGACAAGTAGTGTTTCAGCTTTTGGGCTACCCAAGTTAGGGCGCAACATGTCTTTTCTGGATGAGTGTACTTGACCTCGTGGACTGTAAACTTCTTACTGAGGTAGTAAATGGCCCGTTCCTTCCTGCCAGTAAGATCATGCTGCCCCAGTACGCAGCCAAACGAATTCTCCAAGACCGTCAGATAAAGAATCAGGGGTCTACCTGGCTCAGGCGGAACTAGTACGGGTGGATTTGACAGATACCCTTTGATCCGGTCAAATGCTTCCTGACATTCTGCCGTCCATTCTATCGCAGCGTCTTTCTTCAATAGGCGGAATATGGGTTCACAAGTTGCCGTAAGCTGGGCAATAAACCTACTGATGTAATTCAACCTTCCCAACAGACTCATTACCTCTGTTTTATTCTTCGGCGGGGGTAACTCCTGAATGGACTTGATTTTGGAGGGGTCCAACTCAATGCCCCGTCGGCTGACGATGAATCCTAGCAGCTTTCCTGATGGAACTCCGAATGCACATTTGGCCGGATTAAGCTTGATGTCGTACCTTCGAAGTCTTTGAAAGAACTTCCTGAGGTCAGCGACATGGTCCTCTTGACGTCTGGATTTCACGATCACATCATCCACGTACACTTCGATTTCCTTGTGTATCATGTCATGGAATACCGTAGTCATCGCCCTCATATAGGTTGCCCCTGCATTCTTCAAACCGAATGGCATCACTCGGTAGCAATAAGTCCCCCACGGTGTGATAAAAGCCGTCTTTTCTGCGTCCTCTTCATCCATCAAAATCTGATGATATCCCGCATAACAGTCCACAAAGGATCCAATTTCGCGTCCGGCGCAATTATCAATCAGGATATGGATATTGGGAAGTGGGAAATTATCCTTAGGACTTGCCTTGTTGAGATTGCGATAGTCCACGCATACCCTGATCTTTCCGTCTTTCTTTGGCACCGGTACTACGTTAGCCAACCATTCAGGGTATCGAGTGACACGAATGACTTTCGCCTGCAACTGCTTGGTTACCTCCTCCTTAATCTTCACACTCATCTCCGTCTTGAATTTCCGCAGCTTTTGCTTGACGGGAGGATATGCCGGATCGGTGGGTAATCTATGAACCACTAGATCAGTGCTGAGTCCTGGCATGTCGTCGTACGACCATGCGAAAATATCTTTAAACTCCATGAGTGTTTTGATCAATTCTTCTCTCGGATTGGGTTCAATATGGACACTTATCCGGGTTTCTTTGACGTCATCGGCATTCCCTAGATTAACGGCCTCAGTATCATTTAAATTCGGTTTGGGTTTTTCCTCGAAGTGACTTAATTCTTCACCGATTTCTTCCACGGCTTCATCATCGCCGTACTCGGACTCACTCTCGTCACTTCTTATTTCATGTGTTATTATTTCCAAACCCGATTGACTTTCTAGACTGGGTTGATTAATCTTTAAGTGCGCCATATCATTAAGATCAGTTGCAAGAAGGCTGTTCAGAAAAGTAAAAAGAAGAAAAGATAAACAACATTAGACACGAAGGAACCAAATTTCATTGATGGGAATTGTACAAAGGGAAAACAAACTGCAAACTTAAATCAAAAATAAACAAAACAAACGGGATTTTACTCCGGGGACAAACCCCCAATACAAAACTTCGAAAGAAAAACAATCCAAGACAAACTACCAAGACTCCTTCCGGACAGGGAGAGGAGTAGCCTTCCAGTTATTCAGTTTTGCCTTTGGTCCCACAAATTGTATCTCGGCGTGACTAGATCCTTCACCGTCCTCGAGCATACATACATCCGTGAATAGGTTTTCGAACTTCCTGAAGAACTCTTCGTCTGGCCTGACCGTAGGACCGGGAATCTTTGGCGCTGGATGTCCTCTTGCTCCGGACCTGACAAAAGATTGGGAAAGGCGTGGAACAGGCTTTGAGAGCACCCATGTCTTTTGCTTACTCTTCTTTGCTCGCCGGATGTCCTCTGAGGTTGGCTGGAATCCCAAGCCGAAGGTTCCCAAGTTTTCGACCACTGATACCGGTTGTATAATTCCTTGCAGAGATGCACCTAGCCCTTTACCGGGTACGAAACCATGTCGCAACATTTCATGCGCCACCATGACATCCGCAGTAATTGTTCTATCGCCGGGAATACATTCCCCTTCCGAAACTCGGTGGGCGGACACCACATCGCAGACCTGATACACCCATGGCCCAACATCTTCTTCTGTTTCAACAAAGGGAATGATGGTGCCTGATTGTGGATCGTTCTCTCCATGGACGACGATCTCCTGCTGGTCCCATTCAAACTTGACGAGCTGGTGTAAGCTGGATGGAACTGCTCTTGCGGCATGAATCCATGGTCGCCCTATTAGGAGGTTATATGACACCATCATGTCCAGCACTTGGAATTCCATGGTGAACTCCACTGGCCCAATTGTCAAGACTAGCACTATGTCACCAACCGACGCTTTACCTCCTCCGTCGAACCCTCGAACACATACCCCGTTCTCGCGTACCCTGCCGATGTCTACTTTTAATTTGCCCAGTGTAGAGAGAGGGCAAATGTTAGCACTTGACCCATTATCAACCAAGACTTTGGTAACCACCGCCTCTTCACACTTCACCGTAAGATACAAAGCCCTGTTATGCTCAGTGCCTTCCTCAGGCAACTCGTCATCGGTGAAGGTGATCCGATTTGCTTCGAAGATCCTATTGGTGATCTTCTCCAAATGGCTCACCGAGATTTTATCCGGTACATGTGCCTCATTCAGGACTTTCATCAATGCTTGCCGATGTTCTTCAGAATGTATCAGCAAGGATAGCAATGATATTTGCGCCGGAGTCTTCTTCAACTGCTCTAAGACGGAGTAGTCGTGCAGCTTCATCTTTTTCAAGAATTCTTCTGCTTCTTCATCAGTGACCGGCTTTTTCAATACTGCCGGAGTGGTCTTCCTCAATTCCGCAGGGGCAAAACATCTCCCCGAGCGGGTCAACCCTTGGGCTTCACAAACTTCCTCTTTCACTTCCTTTCCTCTGTAGGTCGTTGTAATCCGAGCATAATTCCATGGTACAGCCCGGCTATCAGTTACTGGCAGCTGTGTTGCCGGTTGGATGATGAAAGGATCCATTCGAACGCCCGCTACTGTCAAGATGGGCTTGATTGCTGCCCCTGGTACAACTATCTTGGCCGGCTTTACCGGTACCTCGCTCACACTTTCCTTTCCTGCCTCCGACTCTCCTGGTATGTTCTTCTTGTAACTGGGCGACTCATCAAAGCTTGGCCCTTTTCTCGTTCCTGCCCCGCTAGACTTAATCATCATTACAGTCTGAGAGGCTTTCTCCTTTCCTTCCTCCGCCCGTACCAACTCGATCATATTGGTCTCATGATGAGTCGGAAGCGGGTTTTGGTTGATGTTGGGCTCTGTTGGAGTCTGGACCTCGATCCTGCGGGTGTCAATAAGCTCCTGGATGGCCGTCTTCAGCCTCCAACACTTTTCTGTATCATGTCCCGGACATCCCGAGCAGTAGGCACAATTTACTGAATGGTCCAGGTTCTTCGGAAGAGGGTTTGGCAGCTTAGCTTCAACCGGATTCAGCAACCCTACTTGCTTTAACCGGTGGAACAGACTAGTGTAAGACTCTCCTAAGGGGGTGAAAGTCTTTGGCCTCGGCGCCCTGTCGCCTCTGAATGCCTGGTTCGGACGGAAACTCGCGCCCGAGGGGTTTCTGTAAGCTCTTGGGGGTGGATGATTATTCTGGGGGTTTGGCGCACGCCATGGTGCATGAGCGGGAGGTGCGGAATAGGACTGTGCATGGTGGACAGTAAAATGGGGATCAGGTGCGGGATAGTAATGTTGTGGGTGGCTATATGGGTTGTGAGAGTAATTTTGGTGGTGAGGTTGGGGTGGGCTATATTGTGGTGCAGGGCCTCTATTTTTGAACCATGCCCCGGACTCGACGGCCGCCACTTCCTCTCTCCTCTTCTTCCCCAGTACTCCTCCAGTACCACTTTGGATAGCCTGAGTGGTGGCTTTCAGTGCTGAGTAACTCATGATCTTGTTGGCCTTCAAACCTTCCTCGATCATACCCCCATTTTTATCACCTCGGTGAATGATTTACCTACGGACGTTACCAGATGTCCGAAGTAGGTGGGCTCTAATGTCTGCAAGAAGTAGTCCACCATCTCGCTTTCTCTCATCGGCGGATCTACCCTGGCCGCCTGTTCCCTCCATCGGAAACCAAATTCCCTGAAGCTTTCAGCGGGCTTCTTCTCTAATTTTAGCAATGATAGGCGGTCGGGGATTATCTCAAGATTGTATTGGAACTGGCCGATAAAAGCTTGAGCCAGATCATCCCACGTAAACCATCTACTGGGATCCTGTCTAGTGTACCACTCCAACGCCGATCCTCCCAGACTCTGGCCGAAGTAGGCTATCAGAAGCTCGTCCCGTCCTCCGGCCCCTCTCATTTTACTGCAAAACCCCCGCAAGTGGGCCACTGGGTCACCATGCCCCTCGTATAGGTCGAATTTGGGCATTTTAAATCCTGCTGGCAACTGGACGTCCGGAAATGGACACAGATCCTTATAGGCGACGCTGACCTGGTTGCCTAAACCGTGCATGTTCCTGAAGGACTGCTCCAGGCTTTTAACTTTTCTGGCAACTTCCTCGTGCTCCGAACTTTGGAAGTGTTTTTCCGGTTCTGCCGGATTGTCCCAGTGAGGTGTATGTGATTGTGGTTCAGGAGCCCTGAAAGTAGGCTCCTGGAGGATAGTAAGAGTTGTCATGGATCTGAACATATGGCTCGCCGGCCGGCCTTTGCAGAGGAGCCGGTGGAGGTGCTACAAAAACGGGGGTGACTGGAGGAGGATTTGGTTTGGCTGGTGGAATGTGGGTGGCATATGGATTTTCCCCCTGAAAGTATGGATAGCTCGGGGCGCTTGTTGAAGGATCGATGGGCGGATGTTCCGGAGCTGAGGCGAGAGTAGGGCGGTTTGGTGAAGATTGTTCCCTGGCCCAGGCCAAGTGCATCTCTGTTATCTGTTGTTTTAACCGGTCTACTTCTTCCTTCATGATTTGTAGCTCGGACTTTTCTTCTTCGAGACTCTTGCCAGAACTCGACATGCTTACTGTAACTGGTCCTTTGGATCTAGTACGGTAGTGATGGCTGGCCAGGATATTCTGTCAAACCAACTGCTAAACTTTCTGGAACACGCAACAAACTTGTTAGTTCACCGAGTTTGACAGATATGTTATAGCACGTTGGATGCAATGCACCTAACCAAATAACCCTTTCTACGTGTACTCTTTAACATGCGTCATCCCGGCCCATTTTCTTTTCCTTTTTCTTTTTCTTTTCCTTTCTTTTTTTTTCTTTTCGACTATCTTTGCAAGCCTTATTGTTATTTAACCTTTGGATTCTTTTTCTTTCTTTTAGTGGTGGTCGAATCTTATGTGGATTGCCTACGTATCACGACCCCGCGTGAATCAGACCGAGCGTAGTTCTGGTGACAAGATTGTGGCAAAATTCAGTAACTTTTATATCAAATAAAACCGTGTAGTTACAAAACACGTCTTACAACGATCAGCAAAACAAAAGAAAATGCTTGACTTGGAAAAGTAAAGAAAATGCCAACTAGCTTGACTCAACATTAAAATACATTTTCAATCAAAAATCTAATGCCCTAACACTCCTGGGGGCCTGCGAGGCATCATTCGGCCTTGCCGCAGGCCTCGGTGTGAGGTCCTTGTGCAGTTCCCTCAACTCTTCCATGATCCGATGAACATAACCCATAACCTGAAGCGAAAAGGTCGGCGCGGGGCATTCGTTCACAAGCTAGGCACTTCATGGTGACATAGTGCCCGATTTCTCCAATTCTATCCTTGATCATGTCCCTTTCTCCGAGTAGCCGCTCTATTTGCTGGTTTTTCGCTCCCAATCTTTGGGCATTGTTGGTGACTTGATCTAGGAGCCTATCCACTTGTCCTTGTAGTCGGGCCATCAAATTGTGGCAGCGGTCGAGGTCTGCTCTGGCATCTTGGGCTTGCTTGAAAACCCGCTCCCTAAGGACAACATTTGCTTCCCTCAGGTTAGTGATGATATCGGTGTAATCTTCTTCTACCCGCTTTAGGTGAAGTGCATGTTGATGTGCCTCCTTTTTCCAGCTAGCACGGATCCTCGTTATTTGGGCTTTTGACTCGTCCAATTCTCTTTGGACGTCGGTGACTTGGCTTCTCAAACCCTTTATCAATTTTTCGTCGGCCCGACTCCTCGACTGTCTGTCAGCATCTCTTTTCATTTGCTGGATTTGAGCTCTCAAGAAGTCATTTTCTTGTGCCAACTTCTTTTTGTCCCCTTCGTCGGTGGCAGCTTGCATGTTCTTCTCGAATTGGAGGTCCCGGACCTGCTGTTCTATCCTGCCAATCTTCGTCCTGTATCCCTCCTCCTTTGCTAACCAATCCCATTGTTCCCGTGAATCTTCCGTGAACTGTTGGACATGGGCTCTTTTAGAACATTTTCGACGGATCTGAAATCTTTTCCCGAACCACACGTTGTACTTTGGATCCACCTCTCCCTTGGCTAGTTCCCGGACCATGGTTTTAGGCTCAAGGAACCGACACTCGTGCCACAGCCTTCTAATCTTCTCTTCGGGGAATGCAACTCCCGGGCTCAATTCAATGGCATACTTCCTCAGGTCTTGATCGGTAGGAATAACTTGAAACCTTCCTAGTTGACGTAATACACGGTGAGGGACATATGGTTGGACACCGCGGATTCCCATCAGAAGGATATAACACTCCTCGGCTGCCATATATATTACTTCAGTATCGGGTAACCACCCGAATGCCCATTCAATCTGATCTGCTTCTATTGAGCTCAGTCGTGCAAGCCATGCCTCGACGCCTTCAGGGAATACAGCACCCATCATCCGTTCTTCGAAACCCCTGATACAGTTTTTCCCGGTCAACCCATGATTCATGTATTGTGTTCGGTGATGGAGGTGTTCTTGCATCCACAGTTGAAGTAACAGATTGCAACCTTGGAAGAAATTGCCCCCTTCTCGGCATACAGTCAAGGCTCGATAGATTTCGGACAAAACCAAAGGGACCACCGTGCTGGTAGCCTTTTTGATTGCAACATCGGCTATTCCTACCAGACTTATCTCTATTTTCTTATCTTCACGCGGACAAATCACAACCCCCAAGAATGTCGTTAGGAATGCTAGAATTCGTCTGGCCTCCCACTTGGTTCTATTCCCTGCGTGAGTCAGTCCAAGGTTTGACTCTTCAAAACCCCGAGGAGTGCCGTACCGTTGATATAAGAATTGAAGATCGCAATACCCTTTCAACAGATCATCATTTTTCACCTTTCGACTAATGCTCAGCAAATCCAGAAACCCATGTGGAGATACCGGTCTTGGTGAGAGCAGGTATTGCCCTCTTAATTTCCCATTAAGTCCTGCATAGCCCGCAATTTCCTCTAATGTGGGCGTCAATTCAAAGTCAACAAAACGGAACACATTGCGGGTCGGATCCCAGAAAGATACCAGTGCCTTGATGATGTCCTCCCTTGGCTCGATATTCAATAGATCAACCAAACCTCCCAAAATTCTCCCTACAACCTTTTTGCTACTGTCTTCCAAATCGTTCCACCATATACGGAGCTGCTGAGGGACCTCACTAAAGATTGAAAATGATTTATTCTGATTCGTGCTCATCCCGCACATTTATTAAGGTGATTTAAATAAGAAAACAACTTTGTTTTGCTAAAAATAAAAAAAAAAAAAAAAAAAAAAAAAATTAGTTTTCAATCACGGCCTCTCAACGTCTCGGGGACGAAGGCTTTCAAGGCTGTGGGGTAAATTGATCGAAATCAAAATTGACCCAAAGGTGGCCGTTTATACGAAATTAGCCTTCCGGCGTCCCTTTCGGGAACATTCGGCTATTTTCAAAAACAGCGTCACCGACTTATTTAGTACAAAAGTTAATTTTTCAAAAGGTGAAGTTGGACCCGATGGAGGTTGCCTACGTATCTCACATCCGATGAGAATCAAACCCCCGTAGTTCGGTTTTGACGAAACAAACGGCATTATTTATTTATTCACTTTACTAAAGGAAAACAAATAAGCTATTTCTATCTTGGGAGCAAAACACACACATTTTTTCTTTTTTCATTTTTTTTTTTTTTTTTTTTTTTTTTTTTTTTTAATTTCTAAAGCCGGTCAGCATGCAAGTCTATAACAGATAAATGCGCAAGACAAACAGGATGCAGCAGGATAGTCTGTTCATTTCAGGTCACCTGTCCTAGACGGACCCAACCCCTGTGTTGAGTCCCCTAAGCCAAATGCAACATGATGCAAATAAACGTTTCCTACTAGGGATCCGGCATGAAGCTTCGTTATTCTAGGTTTAAAAACCTGGGTTTATCTGTTCTAGACTTGGCTTACCCGAGCGGACAGCTCGAGCCGAGGAGGAGGCAGCAACCCGGGAATACAGAAGCATCGCCGGTTTTGCAACTTATCCAAACCTCGTTCTAAAATGGGAATTAGACACTATACAGAAAAGAAGTCACACGAAGTGCACCCTTCTTCATGATTTAGAAGACTCAGAAAGGAGATTGGTTCCGACACAATTTATATGTACAGTTCACACAATATCAAAGCGGTAAAAACAACATTTTGCACATTGATGCCAACATGTAACAAAATCAGACAATAAAATATGCCAAACACAACAGTTATTCCGAGCTCGAATTCTAAAGAAGATCTTCCCCAGCAGAGTCGCCAGAGCTGTCACACCTCTTTTTTACGCACCCGTAAGGATGCAAAGGAGTTTTTCCAATTAAAGGACAATCGAAACGGGATTTATTTAATTAATTCAGAGTCGCCACTTGGGAGATTTATGGTGTCCCAAGTCACCGGTTGAATCCCGAATCGAGGAAAAGAATGACTCTGTTTAACAGTCCGCGAACCAGAAATTCGGATAAGGAATTCTATTAACCCGGGAGAAGGTATTAGGCATTCCCGAATTCCGTGGTTCTAGCACGGTCGCTCCACTGTCGTGTTTGGCTTATCTATCTGCTTTTTACAATTATGTACTTAGTGCAAGTTAATACCCCTTTACCGCTTTTATTATTGGTTATGATTTACGAAAGAGAAAGTTGTTTAAAAATATGCTTTCGAATCACGTCACATGAAATGCACCCGGATCCTCAACATATTCTTATTCAACATTTCGGGGTTTGGATTTGGGTCACATGAAATGCGCACCCGTATTTAAAAAAAAGGGTAAGACTAAAATATGCCCGGATCGACTACTTATTTACACTGTTGAGAAAAGCATGGTATTCGTTAAGAAACGACGCATCTCGAAATCTAAGTATTATTATGTACATTTATGATGACTATGTGATTAGTGTAACTGTTGGGCGAGGCGTACCTTCGATTCAAATCTAAAGCGAACTACATCCCACTGTATTTTACTTAAGAGTTGATTCCAAATTACTTAAAGCTTGCGACGAACCACATCACATGAAATGCGCCTGTGGTTCTTAACATGCTTTGTTTACTCTTGCCCGAAATTGGGGTCGGGTCACATGAAATGCACCCCCGACTCTTTTTAATCTAATTATGTCATTCCGTTGAGTAACAACTCTCTAGCTAATCTTGCTTGTGACATAAGGTCTATCATTTAACAGGTTTGGAGATTACACACATGAGTAGGGAAGATTAAATAGAGATACGAAGACTAATTCAGGTTTACATGCTTATCTAATGACAATGTATCTTTGGCCTAGCTACGCTTTTCCATAACAAAACTAGCAATACAAATTTAATTAGACAGTAACAGAACATAATCAAACATAGACTTTGGACGACTACATGATTCAACAGACTTCAAACATAAACTTCAGGCTTCATTCTTTTGAACCAAGGAATTACAATAACAGAGATGTGTACCTGGAATGCGAAAGAACAAAGAAGAGTGAGCAATGGCAATGCCGCAACAGTAACAGGAACAGTAACAGCAACAACAATCAAAGACCAATAACGACCAACAGTAAACCAATAGCAACAACAACCAGTGAACCACTCAGCTAAATACACCAGTAGCAAACTACAAACCAGCCTCAACCATACTGAACCAGCAGCAACAATGACCAAGCAATAACAACCAAAGCAAATCAAGAGCTACCCAAGTCAAATGTAACAACAGCGACCAAGACAGTGGCAACAACTACACACCAGTGGCAGCAATACTTAAACAATAGAAGAGCCAGCACTGTGTTGGACCAAGCAGCAACACAGACACAACAACAAACACAAATGACCACCA
This sequence comes from Nicotiana noctiflora, assembly GCA_032618575.1. Taxonomy (NCBI): domain Eukaryota; kingdom Viridiplantae; phylum Streptophyta; class Magnoliopsida; order Solanales; family Solanaceae; genus Nicotiana; species Nicotiana noctiflora. The sequence continues at coordinate 46,565 of JASVEL010001728.1, forward strand.
GTAGCAACCTCAACACAGCAACAACCCGGCCAAGCAGCAACCAAACGACCAAACAGCAACACCACAGACCACAAACAGCAATAGAAAATCCAGGCAGCAACAAATGAACAATGGCAGCAACCAAACGACCAAACAACCACCAAATGCACACTGCCAACAACAACAATACACAAACACAACACTCGAAAGCCTAATAGCTCAGCCACTGCATCAAAGCTCACAAAACAGTGACCCAGGAACTAATGAAACAGTTTCTCTGTATCTTTATATTTATTCTTCTCCAGGTTTACTGTTTTGCTCTCCTAGATGCTCTCAAATTTATCACTGTCTATGCCTCTTTTGTTACTCTCAGTCTGCTCCTCTCAAGTGTATGTATGAAAATGCCTATCAACGTATGAATATGCTACTGTTTTTGCTTCTCCAGGATACTCTCCAGTCTGTCTCTATAATGTGGGTGTGTGTATGCCTATCAATGTATATCTCCAGGTATTTTGCTTATCACAGATGCTCTCAAGTCTGTCTCCTCTCAAGTGTATGTCTGTATATCTATCAATGTCCTATATTGATGCTATATTTATAGCTCACAGCCCCTCCAGAACACCTGCCCCTAAGGTTACCCCCTACCCTGGCTTCCCAACCCATCATATTCCCTGCACACCCCACTAACTACTGTCCAAAGATGGACTCAAGCCTTAAACAATAAGCTTGGCAGTGTTCAGTGGATACCCTGCTGTGCTCAGTTCCACTAACCCTTTGTATGGGTGTGTGATTAAACAATTATACTATTAACTACACCCAATTATCCCTTTAATCTGAATCAAACAGTAACCAACCCTATACCAGTGAATTGCATCAGGCAGATTCAAGGGATTAATGTTACGAACTATTTGACGACTTTAATCACATTGGACTCATGATTCATTCTAACTACTAAAAATAGAGGAATTGGCCAAATAAAAGGCCTCAAAGGAGGATGACAGGTCGACTGTTATGAACAATTAGAAGCATGCTAGATGAGAATTGAAACAATGAATAAAACAAATACACATATTCACACAATCGAATTAAAACAAACAAAGAAGGAATGAATACCTCAAAGAAAACTGCCGACCCAAGCTTTGAACAAAATGTGGAATTATTGAAGCCAAACGGGCTTTAATCGAGATGTTCTCGATTGAGAACACCTGGACTAAAGTCCCTTGGACTTCAATTGCGGCTGAACCGGCTCGAATTGGGTTTCTCCAAAATTAGGGTTCTTGGGCTCGGATTTGGGGCTTTTGTATTTTTGGTTAGATTCGAAGCAAACCAATGCCGGCGGGGGTACGAGGGAGGTGTGGGGAGACCGTGGTGTGAATTTGGGGTAATTTGGCATAGGTTCGAGTTTGACTCGAATCTTCAAATGAAGATTCGAGGAGCTCCGGCAAGATTCGAGGTTAATGGAGGCCGGGATCGTGATGGGGGAGGTAAGGGGAAGGTTTTGGCGTTGGTTTGGGTTTGATTGGCCTACCGGAACCGCCGTGAGGCGATTTCCGGCAGGCGGAGGAGGGCGGCGTTACACCGGGTGTTTGAGAGCTCTGAGGGAGATGAAGGGAGAGGGGGGGTTCTGGCTTGGGGGGGGCGGGGTATGAAATGAGGAATATATACCAGAGATGAGATTGAATCCTGATCGTTGGATCATTTACGATCAACGATCAGGATCCCCTCACTTAAACCAAACGACGTCGTTTGGTTAAAGCATAGTCTGAGTGTATATTGGGATTAAATGATTAATCTGGGCCGTTGGATAATAAAATCCAACGGTCCGGATCAAGTGTTATACAGGCTGAGGCTGGACGGGTATTTGGGCTGGGTTAGAAGAAATCCGTTTGGGCCTGGCTTTTAGACTAAATTTGGCCCAGCTCGGATCTTCATGAGGTATTATATGCATATGTGTATATATATATATATATATGTATATATACATATATATATATATATATACACGCATATGTATATATATCAACCTATAACACCGCTGTTCTTACTACAACTAACGCACACAATTACATATCACCCAAAAATGTAAATCACATGACTTCGATATCAAACACTGAAAATGCAAAGCCTAGCATATATTTTTGTATTTTTTAATTTAAATAAATAAACGTGCACACAAAAGATAAAATTAACACAAAGTCACACAAATCATGCCCAACACGAAACTGTTTTTATTTTGAATTTTCTGGGAGTACTTCTCGAGTAAGGCAAAAATCACGTGCTCACAACTGTATAGACATTCTCCAATAACATGGAATTTACATTATGAGGACTCACGGTCATGCTAGACACTAATGTATAGATACTTGTCACCATGCCTATACATCGTACTTGATCACATAGCAATTAGCAACAAGACTCAACTCCTATTCCCTTGAGCTACGGTTAGACCATACACTTACCTCAAAACCTTGAAGTCCGCTTAACCTTCAACTATTGCTTTACCTCGTGATTCAACCTCCAATTTACTCGAATCTAATCACAATTTATTCAATTACTTTAATAAACACTATATGAATTGGTTTGAATGCATAACAATGATTTTCCCAAAGTTTAATAAAAAATTCCCAAAATGCCCTCGGGTCCACGTGATCAAAACCCGAGGTTCGAATTAAAACCTGATTACCCACTCCCCCATTAACTCAGATATGTGATTTGCTTTGGAATCAGACCACAAATTGAGGTCCAAAACCCCCAAATTTAGGAACCCTTGTTCTACCCTAAACTCCCAAATTTCCCCATTAAAATCCTTGTTTTGAAGTTGAAATTATGTTTAAAGATGTTAGGGAGTAAAGAAAACAGTAGAAATCACTTACCAATCGTTTTGAAAAAGAAGAATTGTTTGAAAAATCGTCTCGTATTGTTTTGGATTTTGAAAAAGTGTAAAATAGCTGAAAATCTCGGTTTTTAAATACTTTACTAGAGGCTGGCACGGACCGCACGAAAATGCTATGCAGTCGCATCGAAAGGGAAGAAAAAAAAAGCTCTCTGAACCAATCCAGCGCGGACCGCACTGTTTTGGTGTGCGGCCGCGCTGGTCGAACACAACATTGATCCTGGCCACACAGACCGCATAGAAATGTATTGCAGTCGTGGCTTCCAACGCGGACCGTACTATTTTGTGTGCGGCCACGTTGGTTGAGCTTGAACCAATGCCTCTCTCTAATCTTGTCTACGCGAGCCGTGCAGAAATGCACCACGGCCGCGTGGGACCTGCTACACTGCCACATCTTATAGTTTTAAGTCTAAGGCCTCCCGAGACCTACTCAAAACTCACTCGAGCCCTCGGGGCTCCAAATCAATCATACACATAACTCGAAAAATATCCTACGGACTCATCCATGCGATCAACTTGCTCAAACACATCATGATTCATCGAATTAGGTCTCAAGACCCACAATTCCCTTCTAATTTCTATGAATAGTCAATTTTTACAGTTTCTAGCTTAATACACGTCAAATGACGTTCAATTTTAGCCAAACTTTACGTTAATCGCTTAACCCATATATAAGACTTGTAACGGACGTCGGAACCAAAATACGAGCCCGATACCATAGTCTTTTAATCAATTTTCCTTAATAATTTCATAAAAACGATTAACAGAAAAACTGATGGTGTAAAATACACTGATAGTGCATAGAAAAACTTAAACTCGATAATATTGAACTGAATTCTATGCACGTATCATGCTTGCATTAAAGGCATGAACGATAAATGGCTATTTGTGTGCTCAGTCATACCGCAACAAATGCAAATATTGTGACACAAGATGCTACAGAAGATATATGCTTGCGCATGTGCTCAAATTTGATGTAACCACATTATGTAAAACGTGATGTAATAATGTGTCTAACAAAGGATTTGTACTTTTACTGCTGATAGTGCATAAAAACGATAGAATCCAAGTTGAACGCAAATAAAGTTGAATAAAAATGTATTTTATTGCTACCATAATCAATGACTGACTGCTATGTTTTCTACATTAAGACGACAATTTTCTAACTAGAAAGCTAATTACTACTTAGAATAATTAATGTGTGTACAAACACGTAAGGAGTTAGAACAGAGTAAATCAAAGTAATCACTTCTTTAGGCTTCGACAGTTTGCAGTTTGGGCATATTCTCAACTGTAGCTGCAGCTTCAACTCCACATGTAGAATTATGCAGACACGAAGCTACGTGAATTTTTCCTGAGGAAATTAGTGAACCAAGCTTTACCATGTCAATAATCTGTTCCTCCGTAAGTTCTGGAAGCTTCTGACTATTGTTCTCATCAACAATAATAACATTATTTTTTATCTTCTCAGGAAGTTTCTGCTCCTTTAAAATGGCCTTCTCCTTTTTGTTGTATACTATATAGAGCACCATTTGGAAAATTCCTAAGATGAATCCCAATACATTTGGAATCTACAATGATAAAGGTGAAAGTAAATACATGAGAAGATTCAACATATACATTTTACGTAGCATGAACACATTAATTAAGTATATATAGAACTTACAGCAATGTTAATGTCTTTGACGAGAAGACCATAGAAGAACCACATGACAGCGCTTAATGTGAGGAAAACGGATAGGAGAAGTGGCATATATTCCACGCTCTTTGTTTTGATTACTTGTCTCTACATAATATTAGAAAAATAAATAAGCATTATCTTCATGCATGGAAAAACAGGAGAAATAAATGATGACGCCTATTTAAATTATGAAATTGGTGAAATATTTGTACGTAAAAACTCACCACAATGCCTAAGGGTGCAACAAATACACACAAGGAAAATACAAGGCAAATCCATCCAACTGCTTGACCACGAGCTGCACCTTTAAATAGAAACTGGGTAACAAGGACAATAACACCAAAGCCACCCACTACTGATAATAAGAGCATCTTCACAGTTTGGACCTGTATTAATTAAATTGTGAAGACCTCAGTAAATTTACTTCCTTTAGGTAAGAAAACGAGTAAAATATAAATCTTCTGTACCAAACAAAAGAAGGAAAAAACAAGATTTCTTGTAAAAGCATACCCTGGCTTTCTTTGGTGCGTAGAAAAGGTAGAAACCAACGTAGATTGTTTCAATGAAGCAGCCAAAGGAGTTTATGGTGATGATAAGGGTCGTATTTGTCTTGAGAAATGCATAATAAATCCAAAGCATGGAACTAAAAAGCGCAACCACATATGGAATTGATTGATACCCTTCGGTTGATTTTTTCTTGTAAATTTTGTAAAATGTGGGCCTGCAAGTATGAAGTTATATATATAGAGTTAGTCAAATTATAATTAAGCCTTTAAGGGGGAAAAATTATATTAAAAAGTATAAGGAAATGGAGACTCACAATGGAGAAAGAAACACAATGAATGAGACAATATTACCTGCAAATTGCGAAGGAAAACAAAGAAAGAAAGAGGAAGAGTTATTTACGCTAGAAAGTAAATATAACAAAGAGTGGTGCATGCAAATGATTTAATAAATGTTATGTTAATTACTTATGGAGGAAAAATAGACTTTATTTACCAAGGATTCCAAAAGCAAAAGCCCAGTGACTAGAAATAGCAGCCATCTCTTTTTTAAGTAAGTTTCTAGCAAAGAAATGCAAATATCTAGCACTCTGTCTCTCACCCACAATGCTAGAGTTGCACAAGTACTACTTGACACTGAAATAAGGAGAGGTTGGTCGACATATTTATATAGGCAGCAGGGGTTGGGAAAGTGGGTTCAACAGAGGAAGAACTTTTGTATTACAATAAAGTATAGTATATTTTATTTGGACAGATATTATATATTAAAATGCAAAAGAGCACTTTCAAGAGGGAAGGTGCAATTGCAATATCCCAGGATGCTCCTTTATTATGTCATTCACCAATCCTCAATATTGCACTATGGCTTAAAACTCATGCTTTAATTTTTTCTTGGAGGGAATTTGATTTTAATGAATTTATATAGAAAATGAACTCCTAATCAGCTAAAAAAACAATTCAGAAATGATATCGGAGGACCGATATTTGTACTAAGCAATGTGTTACAATGGACGGGTCAATTTGGACTAAGCAACGTGTCATAACTTCACGTGTTCATTTCAAAAGCTTTTTTCATTTGTATGTTCTTTTAAACTTTGTTTAATTATCAAATGAAACTAATAGATTAATAATTTTTCGTTATTTATTATGATTATTTCAAGCAGATCATGAAGCTCCAACATAATTATTTTCTATGTTCTGATAAGTTTTCTTATGGATCAATTTGGGCTACATATGCAACTCGAGTTTGCCAAAATGAAACTAATTGAACTATTGCCAAAATGATTTGCCAATAAACATACGCCTAGCCAACTTGTTCAAGTTTGGAGGGATTAGGCTCAAGAGAGGAGGCAGAACCCGAGCAATTGTTCGGACGAATTTGTTAGCTTTTATTCAAGTTGTGTATTTTGTTATGATTTTCGGTAAATATATAAAAATATTAAATTTAAAATCTAATTAGTACGCATTTGAAATCATTATTCGAAAATTTCGAACCCATAAAATTAAAAATCATGGCTTTGCCACTAATTAGGCTGATTATAATTTCATGAGAAATATTTGATACAGGATACATGTATTATGTATATACATTACTATGTTTTTTTGTGCATGGAAAGGGTCAAATGTTGAACCAAAAAAGAAAGAGATAATACATAAATACCCATCAAACTTGTCCGAAAAAACCATTTACACACCTAAACTTTACGGGCGACCTTTTACCCCACTATTCTAAACTTAAGTGAATTTAATACCCCTTCAAAAAACTGAACCAAGTCTTATGATGGATGTGTGTTACACGCACCATAAGTTCCCTATTTTCAGTTTTTCTATTTTTTTTTTTTAATTTTAGTTTTTAAAAAACGAAACTTTTATGTTAAAAAACAAAAAAAAAAGTTTTTACAAATTTGTGTTCCCAGTTTTTACAAAACAATTTTTTTTTAAAAAAACTAAAAAAAATAAAAATATATACTTTTAAAAAAAGAAAGTATATATATATATACATATAGTTTAAAAAAAAGAAAGTATTTTGTTGACAATAATCTTTTCAGTTTTTAAAAACAAAAATATTTTGTAAAAAATGAAATATATTTTTTCTGTTTTCAGGAAAAAAAAATTCAGTTTTACAAAAAAAAATCGGTTTTTACAAAAAAAAAATATTAAAAACAGAAAAAAAAATAACATTTTTCAAAAACGAAAATACTTTGCTTGAATTTTTTTCTTCAGTTTTTCAAAAACAAAAATATTTTGTTAAAAAAACTATTTTTTAACAAATTGTAAAAACTTGTTTTTTGTAAAATTTGAAAAAATAGTAAAAACGAAAAAAATAGCTTTAACAAAATATTTTTCGTTTTTAAAAAAATGAAGAAAATGTTTCCAACAAAATATTTATGTTTTTGAATTTTTTTTTCTTCAGTGTTTCAATTATTTTTAAAGATTTTTTTGTGTAAAAACTACAAAAATAAATTTTGTAAAACTAGAAAAAAAAATTGTTTTTTAACATAATATTTTCATGTTAAAGAAGAAAAAATGAAAAATAAAAGAGAAAAAAACAATATTAAGTTAATTAGTTATAATATCCTATTAAAAAGTGACACATGAACCTGTAAATTAATTTAAAAATTTTTTTTTTTTGCCTTCACGCGCAGCTAGTACGTTAACTACACGTTTTGCGCAGAGGGGGGTATTAAATTCACTTAAGTTTAGAAGAGTGGGGTAAAAGGTCGCCCGTAAAATTTAGGTGTATAAATGATTTTTTCGGACAAGTTTAATGGGTAATTTATGTATTATCTCAAAAAGAAAAGCAAAAGGAATGGTTCAAATTGACAGAAATACAGAAATAGAGTTTATTAATTTTGTTACGCTCGATAACTTTTGTTGGTAGGTACTTTATGCTGTTCTACAAAAGTTATTAATATAAAATACTACTCATTGGCACTGTTTCAATGATTGAACGCCAGATATTTCATACCATCTTTCTTCTCTTACTTTATAATATAAAGTTACTTCTCCTGCTTTAATCTTAGTCGTTTACTCGTTTAATAATATCATGTGCACACATCCCCTTGCCTAATATTGGTTTCATGATAAAAATGAAAAAGATGTTAGTTTTAAAAAGTAAGATTAAACAATTGAGAGATGGGGAACCAAAGGTGCATATATCATTTCTACTAAATTGAGTGGAAGACTCTAATTTCTCTAAACAATGGTCCACCCCACTACATATTATGGATGCATGTAATGTATCCTTTTTACTACTTAAAGCTTATTTAACTTTTTATATGTCATTTTAAAATCGTGACCAATTACTTGTAGCTCTCTCATTTGATGTAGGTCGTCGGCGTTGCCGAATAATTGAAATTAAAAGTGAATGAGCCTAACACGGTTAAAAATTTATTTGGTTAATATATAGACCTAAATAATTTGCTTATGAATTAACACCGTGTTTCCCGTTCTCCTTATGACGAATTATAGATACATACTGGCTACAACGTCATGATTTAACCTGAAGTAGTTTGGAGTAATATATTTTGGTCAATTTACATATTCAGACCGATCATAGGTGGCTCAATCAATATAATGGCCTAAAGCAAAATTTTAATAAGAGGCCTAAGAGATATTCAATAAATTTTTAAATATATTTTTATCGGAACTGAGAGTTTGAGAAAAACGTGAGGAAGAAAAAAAAAAGGATTATGCTACTCAATTTATTCAGTACCCTTGTTATGTCGCAGAATTGATAGATGGGCTAGTATGAGGAGAGGAAAAAAAGAGAATTTGATTTTATAAAGAACGAAGAACTGATTTAGATGAAGATTGATGAAAGGAAAAAAAATACTTTTTGGTCACTTGTAGGCTCACTGCCTCCCAATTAAAACACGAGAACCTAAAAACATGTGATTATGTGAAGAAAAATAAATAAACGAGAATAGCTTTAATTATTAGATACACATGACTGAATTACTATATCTACAAATGATAAAAATTTAGTTATACAAATTTAAATTTTGATATGGTAGTACTAATTTTGAGGCCTTAAATTGGCGATCTAAAGCCATTGCTTAACTTGTTTTAGGCTTGAGCCGGCGCTGAGACCAACCAAACTGAGTTAATACTTCAATCTAAGTAACAAGTATATAGCCTCAAAATTTGTATCATCTATGTGTTTCGCGGAAATAGAACCCTTTTTAATTTGCACGGTTAAAAGGCATTAGTACTTAATTGTCTCATCAAGAATCTAGGTTATACCCTAGCCAACATGAAGTAAATAGGGTAGGCATCAAAAGTTAAACAAGAAAGAAATTGGTTAGACATATTAATTTTAACATCTTACGCCTAATTTTATGTGAGTCACAACTTAAGAAGTTAGATTATTATTTTAGGCTAATATTCCATTTGTTCCATAGCGAGTGTACTATTTACTTATTAGTCCGTTAAAAAAAAAATTGCTTTTTAAATTTAATTTGAAAATATTATTGTGAACTTTCAATTATATCTTCGATCAGAGGCGGATTCAGGATTTAGATTATGTGGATTCAACTTTTAAGGTTTTTAGTATTTTATTATTTAAAGTCATGGGTTCAGAATTACTATTTATTGCAATTTTAATGAACTTTTACATATAAATTTATATTTACGATAAAAGTATTGGGTTCAGATGAACCCGGCTAGCGGCTAGCGGCTACCATACTCTACATCTGCCCATATTTTTTATGACAAACCTTTATAGACACACAAACATATACACAGTTGAACATGCATGACATACAAGTAAATAGTATAACCAGAGTGAAAAGAAGAAAGTGAAATTCCCTTAGGACCAGCCCTTTCTTAGAGGCTTTCTGGCGTTTGAGGTCAATCAACTCAATAGAAAAGATTGCAATAAAAAATTGGACGGCCCCCTTATATTTGAAAATATAATTTAGGGCTCAACTTTTTTTTTAAAGAAAAGGCTGAATCCTTAACTGGTCAAGAATATTGTAATAAAAAATTTGACGGTTTCCCTCATGTTTTGAAAAGATAATTTAGGGCTCAATTTTTACTGTAGAATAGGCTGAATCTTTAATAGTGGGTGATTTCTATTTATGACCTATTTTGACGACTTTTATTACTACTATACTATAGTTTATAGAGATACACACTGAAATGCAAAACAAGTTTTCTTTTGGCCCTTGATACCTAAGAATTGTACGCCCACTGTCAAGTATCCTTTTGTTTTGACTGGAATATTCCATTTTTGACTGTTGCACAACACAAGATTTCGTAATTTTATAAAGATCTATTCGTGCGGAACGTTGAGTTGCCAAAATTTTCTAAAACTTTTGATTTTGACCGAAAAGGTTAAACTTCAACCACTGCAATTCGATGGTCTGCATCAGTCAGCAACGGAGATTCGACAAAGCTTTGGATGGTCGAGGCTTTTTTTTTTTTTTTTTTTAAGAGTACTACCTCCATTTCAATTTACGTAAAAATATTTAATTGGGCACGAAATATTAAAAAAAAAGACTTTTGAACTCGTCGTATAAAATCAGACGTATATATTTTGTGTGTTTATAAATTATATTCAAATAAGAAAGTGATCATTCTTTTGATACGGACAAAAAAAAATAGATTCACATAAATTAAAATGAAAAGAGTATTAAAAGATACTATCATTTTCCTTTTTGTATTTAAAACAAATTAAAGAGTCAATTACATCGGTGGCAGATTTTTCATGGAACTCTAGCTCCCATTTCCTTTGAACTTACTTTAGTATATCTACATAAGCAATTATAATTTCTTTTAAGTCAAATATTGAGTGAGCATCATCACTAAATTTATTGCCTCTCTATCCCAGGGTAGGGGTAAGATCTGTGTACACACTATCTTCCCCAGATCTCACTAAGTGGGATTATACTGGATTGTTGTTTTATTCTTTCGGAATTTTTATCTGCGAACACTCATGGTTTTAAAATTTTGAATTTTCCACTGATTTTGTCACGATCCCAAATTCATGAAAGACCGTGATAATGCCAGACACCTCGGCCAGACAAACCAACATTAAATAATTAATAAAATCTCATTTATAATATTGTAGGAACCATAGGTTTCCTCTAATTTAATTAGTAAAAAGTAATTTCCACTGAATAAATAAAAGTGGTTTACAATTTTCAATACTAAATATCCATAATCACCACAGAACCTGGTGTCATAAGTACATGAACACTATCTAGGAGAATCAAAATGAAATACAATAATTGTCCCGAATACAAATTTGGACAGAAAGTAAATACAATACTCTGAAAGAGACTTTGCCTGCTCCGAGTCGTCTCGAGAGATGGAGCTCACCTAAGTCTCTGTATCAACCATGTTGCTAAACCCATTAGGTCACTATACATGTGCCTGTGCAACAAAAATGTATTGCAAGTGTAGTATGAGTACGAAGACAACATCTACCCAATAAGTATCCAGTCTAACCTCGAAGAAGTAGTGACGAGGGGTCGGCTTCGACACTTTCAAGTGGTCCAATAATATCGGGTACGGTAAAGGGGTGAATAAACATGAAACATAGCAAATATATGAAAACTAAACAAGTGTAAACACATGATACAATTTCCCTCTTTATAATTTTACTCGAGCTTTCAACTAGAAAGTTGCCTCCGTAACTGGAGCATACATATAGATATGGTGGATTTTATTAAGGAAGTTATCATAATACAAATCAGCAAAAATTCCTCCAGATTCAATGAGCCAAATGTCATGCATGATTCCATGAGAATACTTGTATATATAGGAAATACCGGAGCGTGCGGCCCGATCCAACATAAAAGTAAATTGTGCACTATTACAGGGTCGAATGACGTTAATCATAGATCCATCTATTAAGCTGCCGAGGCGATCGGCCCACTCCTATGAAAGTAGTAGAAGTAAATACCCCGCTCGCAAATCATTGGTGCGGCGCGGTCAAATACAAATTTAAGAAAATTTTTCGCTTGTAAATCATATATGCAACACGATCAAACATAATTTTATTAATAAATTGAAATCCTTTTCTTCATTCCTTAAAAATAGAGACAATTCAAGGTGAAGTTTTTAAGGAAATTTTCGCCACTCGTGAGACATACATACGACGTGGTTACACATAGATTTCATAAGTTATTATGAGATTCCTCAATTCTTTTCGAAAATACTAAGTTTAATGGAGAAATACTTAAATTCTTAAATTCCTCAATTAAGATACCTTTCCACATAATTATTACGCAACCTCAATCTTATTTCTTCTTGCTATTTTATTGCATGGAAAACTATTTCTTTATAAAGATAGATGAATTTACTACAAGAGGATTAAAAAATTCTGCTCTTTATCGGTAGCTTTAAAGCAAGGAGAAAAAAAGCTAATGGGACAACTATTAACGTCACAAAGAGACTTCGCATAAGACTTTGAACACATTATTCTTGCTCATATGAACGACACTCATATTCAATTTGAATTTGGAATTCACTTTAGACATCCTTTAGTCCTACTTTCTCTTAATCTACACGACATTAAAACTAACTGATAAAATATTGAGAAACAGAGAAAAGCTGGGACGAGGAAGACTAGCTAAGCCGATAGTAAAACGTGCTGAAATAATATACGTCTATTAAATAATAAAAAAAGGACTACTTTTTAGTGCTGATAGTGCATAAAAACGATAGAAATCACTTTAACGCAAATGAACTTGAATAAAAATTTATTTTATTGCTACCACAATCAATGACTGATAGCTATATTTTCTACACTAAGATGACAATTTTCTAACTAGAAAGCTAATTACTACTTACTATAACATGAATAGATGAGCTTAGAATAATTAATAATGTTTACAAACACGTAAGGAGTTAGAACGGAGTAATTCAAAGTAATCACTTCTTTAGGCTTCGACAGTTTGCAGTTTGGGCATATTCTCAACTGTAGCTGCAGCTTCAACTCCACATGTAGAATTATGCAGACACGAAGCTACGTGAATTTTTCCTGAGGAAATTAGTGAACCAAGCTTTACCATGTCAATAATCTGTTCCTCCGTAAGTTCTGGAAGCTTCTGACTATTGTTCTCATCATCAACTATAATGACATGGTTTTGTATCTTCTCTGGAAGTTTCTGCTCCTTTAAAATGGCCTTCTCCTTTTTGTTGTATATTATATAAAGCCCCATTTGGATAATTCCTAGGATGAATCCCAATACATTTGGAATCTACAATGATAAAGGTGAAAGTAAATACATGAGAGAAGATTCAACATATATATTTTACGTAACATGAACACATTAAGTATATATAGAACTTACAGCAATGTTAATGTCTTTTACTAGAAGACCATAAAAGAACCACATGACAGCACTTAATGTGAGGAAAACGGACAGGAGAAGTGGCATATATTCCACGCTCTTTGTTTTGATTACTTGTCTCTACATAAAATTACAAAAAATAAATAAACATTATCTTCATGCATGGAAAAACAGTGGAAATAAATGATGACGCCTATTTAAGTTATGAAATTGGTGGAATATTTGTACGTAAAAGCTCACCACAATGCCTAAGGGTGCAACAAATACACACAAGGAAAATACAAGGCAAATCCATCCAACAGCTTGACCACGAGCGGCACCTTTAAATATAAATTGGGTAACAAGGACAATAGCGCCAAAGCCACCCACTACTGATAATAAGAGCATTTTCACAGTTTGGACCTGCAATAAATAATTAAATTGTTAAGAGGAAAGTATATTTTCTTCCGCTAAGAAAAGAAACGAATAAAAATATATCCTATTCTGTTATAAAAGAAATATTCAATTTCTGTTAAACCATACCCTGGCTTTCTTTGGTGCGTAGAAAAGGTAGAAACCAACGTAGATTGTTTCAATGAAGCAGCCAAAGGAGTTTATGGTGATGATAAGGGTCGTATTGGTCTTGAGAAATGCATAGTAAATCCAAAGCATGGAACTAAAGAGAGCAACCACATATGGAATCGATTGATAGCCTTCAGTTGATTTTTTCTTGTAAATTTTATGAAATGTAGGCCTGCATGTGCGATCAAATTATAGTTTTAGTCATACTATAATTAAGCCGAAAAAATAAAAAAGGTATAACATATTAACAAATGTAAGCTGATAGAGACTCACAGTGGAGAAAGGAACACAATGAATGAGACAATATTACCTGCAAATTGCAAAAAGAAAAAAAAAAGACAAATTTATTTACTATAGAAAGTGGTGGTGCATGCAAATGATTTAATAAATGTTATGTTAATTACTTATGGAGGAGAACATGTTTGTATTATTACCAAGGACACCAAAAGCAAAAGACCAGTGACCAGAAATAGCAGCCATCTCTATTTTGTATGTTTCTAGCCAAAGAATTGCAAATCTCTAGTACTTTGTCGCTCACCCACAATGCTAGAGTTGCACAAGTTCTACTTGACACTGAAATAAGGAGAGCTTGGTCGACATATTTATATTGGCAAGGGGGTGGGAAGAACTATTGTACAACAATAAAGTATATTTTATTTGGACAAATATTCTATTCTAAAATGCAAAAGAGCACTTTCAAGAGGGAAGGTGCAATTGCAATATCCCAGGATGCTCCTTTATTATGTCATCCACCAATCCTCAATATTCCACTATGGCTTAAAACTCATGCTTTAATTTATTTTGTTTTGGAGGGGATTTGATTTTAAAGAATTTATATAGAAAATGAACTCCTAATCAGCTAAAAAACAATTCATAAATGATGGAAGGACCAATAACTGCCTGCCATTTAATTTGTTATCAATAATGTTGGGGCTATCCAGTTTTGGCTTTTGCGTACTGCTATTGTCTATTTGAGGAGATCAATTTGCTGCTATGACTGAAGAAATTGCTTTGTTTTAGTAGGTTTATCTTTTCCTAGTGGCTTGTCATCAAATTATGGATCACTATAGTTATAAAAAAATAAATTCATTTAATTTCTTTGTTTCTTATATATTTGAGCGGGCTAAAATAGATTGAACAGATAGAGCCATAATACATCAAATATTTTGCTTTGGTCACATGGACAAGTCAACTTGAACTAAGCAATGAGTCATAATTTAAACCATTCAATTTAAAAGCTTTTTCCATTTGTGTGTTCTTTTAAACTTTGTTTAATTATCATATGAAGCTAATATATTATAATAATCTTTCTTTATTTATTATGGTTATTTCAAGCAAATCAAGCTCCAACAGCATAATTATTTTCTATGTTCTGATAAGTTTTCTTATGGATCAGTTTAGGCTACATATGCAACTCAATTTGCCCAAGCTTTTGATGAGCTGAATTGAACTATACCCAAAAAACATACGCCTCGGCCTAGCTAGGCAACTTGTCCAAATCTGGATGGATTAGGCTAAGGAGAGGAGGCACAACCCAAGCAATTGTTTAGACAAACACGATAGCTTTTGCTCAAGAAGTGTATTTATATTAAGATTTCCAGTAATTATGTACAAATATCAATTTAATATCCAATCATTAGCACTTAAAATTATTGTTCAAAAATTCAAAGCCCATAATATTAAAAATCATGATTCCACTATTAATTAGGTTGATTATAATTGAGATAATGCATAAATATCCCATTAAACTTGTCCGAAAAAGTCATTTACACACCTTAACTTTACGGGCGACCTATGTCCCCCTATTCTTGTTTGAAGTGAATTTTATACACCATTGGTAACTCATAATCAATCTTTTGGTGGGCATGTGTAGTACACGCGCCACGTGTCAAAACATCTTTATTTTTTTCCCCACTTATTTAATTATTTAATTTTATCATAATAAACCCACCAAAAATTAGTGTGGAATTCGACGAAAATACTTCCCTTTCACTGTCGTTGCTAATGAAATCTGTACAATTCAATTTTCAAATTAAAGTTATTTGAAAATCTTTGAAGACTAGGTCTCTCTTGCTGCATTTCCATGTCATATAAACCAATTATTTGACAGTGAAGAATTAAAACGGTGGATTTCTTTTGTAATTAAAACGGTCGCTATTGCCGGTGGGCTTCTTTTGTAATTTGACAGTGAAGAAAATAAAACGGTGGGTTTTCAGAAGATGAGATTTCTTGTAGTGGGCTTCAAAAATTGCCGGTTGAGAAGAACGAAAGAGGCGAAGATTTCTGCGGCACAGTGAAGAACACAGTGAAGAACCCTTTCAAAAATTGCCGGCTGAGAAATTGATTTGAGGGCACTGCTCTTTTTGAAAGGGTTATCCAATCAATTTCTCAAAATATTTGCTGCTTTACTAAAAAAGCTCATCCCAGTGCTTTTCGTCTACAAGCTAAACAGCAATGCTATCGCTACCATTTTCCTCCTTTATACGTTGGGAAAAAAAATTAGAAAAATGACTAAAAAAGATATAATACATGTGTTCTGCGGCACAGTGAAGAACACAATGAAAACTCTTTCAAAAATTGCCGGCACTGCTCTTTTGAGGGCTTTTATTTTTTGTTGGAATGACAAAAGAGTCCCTGGTATTAAAAGGAAGATAATGTTTTTAGGAAGGGTATTTAAGGAAAAGTAAAGTTGTATACAATGTCTTCACCTCTTACACGCGAGTTTGGGAGAGTGAAATTAATGCCTTTGCCACGTCACCATTTAGGGTGGTATAAAATTCACTTCAAACAAGAATAGGGGGGACATAGGTCGCCCGTAAAGTTAAGGTGTGTAAATAACTTTTTCGAACAAATTTAATGGGGTATTTATGCATTATCTCATTATAATTTCACAAAAAATATTTGACACGGGTACATGTATATACATATATTACTAATATTTTTCTTTATGCATGGAAAGGGTCAAATGTTGAACCAAAAAAGAAAAGCAAAAGGAATGGTTCAAATTGGCAGAAATACAGAAATAGAGTTTATTAATTTTGTTACGCTCGATAACTTTTGTTGGTAGGTACTTTATTCTGTTATACAAAAGTTATTAATATAACATATACTCATTGGCACTGTTTCAATGATTCAAACGCATATGTTTCATACCATCCTTCTTCTCTTACTTTATAATATAAAGTTCTCTTGCTTTAATCTTAGTCGTTTAATAATATCATGTGCATACATCGCTTGCCAGATATTGGTTTCATGATAAAAATGAAAAAGCGTTAGTTTTATAAAGTAATTTAGATTAAACAATTGAGAGATGGAGAACCAAGGTGCATTTCATTTCTTCTACGCTGAGTGGAAGACTCTAATTTCTCTACTAATATAAAATATGGTCTTCCCCACTGCACATTAAGGATACATGTAATGTTATTTTTAAAATTGTGACCAATTACTTCTAGCTCTATCATTGGATGTATGTCGTCGGCGTTGTATAATTGAAATTAAAAGTGAATGAGCCTAACACGGTTATTTAAAAATTTATTTTGTTAATAGACCTAAATAATTTGCTTATATTAACACCGTGTTTCCCGTTATTCTTGTGACGAATTATAGATATTACACTGACTAAAACGTCATGATTTAACATGAAGTAGTTTTGAATTATATGTTTTGGTCAATTTACATGAGACCAACCAACCTTAATTAGTTAATACTTCAATATAAGTAACAAGTATATAGCCTCACAATTTGTACCCTCTATGGGTTTCGGCGAAATAGAACCCTTTTTAATTTGCATGCTTAAGAAACGTTAGTAATTGGTATCAAGAATCTAGGTTATACCCTAGCCAACATGAAGTAAATAGGGTAGGCATTAAGAGTTAAACAAGATGAAAAAAATCGGTTAAACATTCCAATTAGCATCTTACGCCTAATTTATAGTGAGTCAAAACTTAAGAAATTAATTTGTTATAAGAAAATTGTTACTATTACTCTATGTAATACCCCAGGGTCTATTAGTCATTAAAAAAAATAATGATAATAATAATACATTAGATAGCGTATATAATAAGTGGCCAATGGCTTTCAAGATAGGAAAAGTTACAAAGAGGGTGAGCAGTTGGCACTACCCCAGAAGAGATATCAGTTTATTTAGTTTAAAAAAATGGCACTATGCGGGAACTTTGGTAGAGAAATTAAAGCAACCAGGTATATTAATATCATTATCCTTTCGTTTGTATGTGAATTTAAGTTAGACCAAGTAGTTTTTAATAGTTAGAGGGTAGGGATTTTATTGATTGAGAATTGAAAATTTTAAAAGTGCTTAGTCTCAACTTTCAGCAGTTGAACGAAAAGCCACTGCCAACTTAAATTGGAACTCACTTTATCTGATTTTGTATATGTAATTGGAATGGTATTATTATTCATGTATTACAATTATTAGGTCATGATTGGGGGGGGGGGGGAATAAGTGACAAATTGCTATAATAACTAATTAGTTAATTGTTTAACAAAAATTATATGAAATTTCAAGGTTGGAGTAGTCTGTTTTGGAATAAAGTTTCTGCTACTACAATTTTCTCTCTTTAATTTAAGATATAATGGTCACCTAATGATTGGGTAATAAGGAGGAAGGCATATGATTGTGTAATAATGATTTATGTTTTGGGGACTTAAGAATGCATCAGAAATCCACGTTGTTTCTACCGTTGCTAGTTTTAAATTTGGATACTAAGAATTAGCCAATAAATTGTAATAATGAGATAATTTACAGTGAGCAGAATAACGAGGTTAGGTGGATTAAGTCATTAAAATACATTCGACGAACTGATGATGAAATATAAAACTTGGAGAATTTGGGTATTCTACATTAGTGATGGATTAAGCCTAAATGGAAAAATTAACATGGTATCGATATTATGTAATTATAGATTGATTGGAGGAATTTGTACGAATCGCATGAGGTGAAGCTTTTGGTATTTCGGCACGGGTACTGTGAGTAGTAATCTTACCACAATTTGTGTTTTTATAACCTGCATGGTTTATATATGATTTTGAAAATAAATGTGTTATCGATGCTTTGAAATTGCATGTGGGACAAGTCCTTTACTTGATATGGTATCGAACAGTTTACTTGAGATGTTTACCAGTTAATCTAAATATTTTTACCGTTACTAGATATGTTTTACCGTTACTTGAGATGTTACACTTATTTGAATTATTCTAACTGTTACTAGACATATTTTACTGTTACTTGAGACATGATTACCGTTACCAAATAAAATTACAAGATTTGATAAGAAACGATATGCCCTTTATTATTTGAAAATGCTTTTGTACGAGTATTTACAGTTTACAAGAAAGAGTATAAATGTGAGGAGATTTTGATGAATCTCGTAGGTAACGACTGGTTCGTTAGACCTGGTGCACCTTGTAATTACCAACTACCGTTATAGCCCTCGCTAGTGGGAAGGTAGAACTTGTTGCGGAAGCCAAATGAATATAGTGTGAATGAGTCACAACTACTATACCAAAAATTATGGCAGCCACCAAATAATAAATAAGACAATAAAGCAACAATAAAAGGAACACCAGAATTTACGAGGTTCGGCTAATTTTGCCTACTCCTCGGACACAACCAATATTTTATTCCACTCCAAATACAAGTGAAATAGTACTAAAGAGAGAAGATACAAATGCCTTAAGAAGATAAGAAGGCAAATGAGAGGTGTGTTTTAATCCTAAACATTAGGCCTTCTTTTATAGGGGGAAAATCCCCCCAAATTCATTTCCCAACCGATGTGGGATAATATTTTTGTCAAACTTCAACAAATCTCCACCTTGACAAAAATTCTACATCTTCAATTTTCTATCTATAACAAATTTTGGTTGTGTCTTCATCTTCAATCTTCAGTGTTCAACAATGTTGATCAAATCCAAACAATGTTGAAATTTGACCGCAGGCACCACCTTTGTTAGCATATCAGCAGGATTCTCCGTAGTATGAATTTTTTTCACCGTGACTCCACCTTCTTCTATGATTTCTCGTACGAAATGATACCGAACATCAATGTGCTTCGTCCTTGCATGATAAACTTGGTTCTTCGCTAATTGAATAGCACTTTGACTATCACAAAAAATTGTGATACCTTTTTGTTCAACACCAAGCTCCTTTAGCAATCCTTGAAGCCAAATTGCCTCATTCACAGCCTCTCTAATAGCCATGTACTCTGCCTCTGTTGTAGACAAAGCAACTGTTGACTGCAAAGTAGACTTCCAACTAACTAGTGCCTTTGCAAAAGTAAACACATAACCAGTAGTTGATCTTCGTTTGTCCAGATCACCCGCAAAATCTGAGTCACAATATCCAACTACAGACTGATTGCCTTCCCGCTCAAAAACTAACCCGACATCTACAGTATTATGAATATACCGTAGAATCCACTTCACAGCTTGCCAATGCTCCTTTCCCGGATTATGCATATATCTGCTAATAACTCCAACAGCTTGTGAAATGTCAGGTCTCGTACAGACCATTGCATACATCAAGCTACCAACAGCATTTGCGTATGGTACCTTTGACATATACTCTTGTTCAGCTTCATCCAATGGCGACATAGTAGTACTTGTGAGCACGTGATTTTTACCCCATACACGAGTTATTCCTATAAAATTCAAAATAAATGATTTTTCACTATTTTTATAATTTTGTGTGAATTTTGTGATTAGTTGTTTGCGTGTTATTTGCGTGTGATAAATGAAAATACAAAAATTTGCATTTTCTTAGGAAGTTAATTCATTTTTTTTAAAGAAAAATCAAAAAAAAATTAGTTAGCTTTTAAATTGAAATTGCCAAAAAGAAGGTAATTAGTTTAGTTTTAATTAATTCCAAATAACTACAAAGTAGGGAAAATATAAAAAAAATACAAAGAAAATAACATACAAAAAAGAGGAGGAGAAAAATACAATACAAGTTATAATAGAAAAATCAAAGAAATAACAATGAATAAAAGAGTTGGGCCAATTAATACCCAATCCCTTAGCCCAGCCGGTTCAAACTCCCCAGGCCCAGACTGTTGCCCAGCCCCAAACCCGGTATCCTTTCCCCCCTTTTCTTGAATCCTGATCGTCCAAGATCTTTGATCCGACGGCTGCGAGTTGTTATTACATTTTTAGTTTAACTAAACATTAAACACATTCACACACACGCACAAACCTTGTTTTGTCCAAAGCCACAGCCATCTCTCTTCAATCTCCCTCACCTCTGCTGTGCCGCCTAGGGTTCCGCCGCATGAGGTGGCGGCCGGCCTTATTTTCGACTGAAACCAACACTAAAACGATCCCCTCCCTCTCCTCGTCACATTACCTCTACCCATCTCCTTCAAACACCATCCAAACACTTCAAATCTTCCGCGCCGCCACCCCACCACCATGGCGGCGCCTCTTTAAAAACCATCCCAAATCAACCCCTACCCTCCTTTGAACACCCCTCTACATTTTGACAAGAAAATTAAGTGTCAAAGGCTGCCGGAATCCAAGAACTACTCAAACAGCCGCCGAAATTCAAGATTCAAAGTCGGACCCAAGAGAATCAAGAAAAGGCTCGAGTTCTATCAAGAATATGAAGAAAACAATGAAAAGAGAAACAAAGAAACAAGAAACGGAAGAAAAACAGAAAAGAATTTGAGGAAAAAACAGAAAATCGAAAAAAAGAGCTAAGTTCTTCATCTAGATTTTATTTTTCTTCTTTGCTAATTTTTGTATATATGTTGCGATTCCGATTTGGTAAAATATATTTAATCATTCTCTATTTGTTTCTTTTATCTTATTTCGGTTTTTCGATTCTTCAATTTTCAGTATTGGTTTCTGTTGAGTTACTTTAAGGATTAATTGAATAAATGGTTAGTTTTTGTCAATCTCCTAAGACAATTACACTATAAATCTGTTTTTGTTATGTCGACGATTAGTCGAATAAATACATTGCGAATTGCTTCTTGCTTTATCCGATTGTTAGATTTGCTGTTAGTTTTAATTCCTATTAGTATTGTTTAGATTTTGTTAGATTTTGTTAATTCCTGTTAATTGCAGTTTTGGCCATGTTCTGATTTTATATGTTTTGTTTCCAAATTGTTAGATTTCTGTTGGATTCTATTAAGTTTCGGATTTCTGTTAATTTGTCGGCTGTTATGCTTTGTTATAATCTTAGGAATTATTGGAATCGACTTTGATCCTGTTTTGACATTCGAGGTGATTGCTTAATTGATTAGTAGAACTGTTTGGTGATTAGTTGATTGGTAATTTACTGTTGATTAACAATTAGGATGTATTGGTTATAGCTGTTAGTTAAGCGATTAAGCTTAATTAGTGAATTCGACTTTAGATTAGTTTAAATTCAAGTTAGGTCGATAGTTGAAATCACTTGATTCGTAGCAACCTAGGGTGGTTTTACTAAATAGAATCAATTGCGGCTAGTTGTTTCGATTAACAAGACTCACCATCTATCAATTGTTTCCCCGAGTCTTGTTAATTGGATAATTAACCATAAGTGGCCATATTTGTAAGATTGCCTAAGGTTGGCTATAGTTGAAATGTGAATTTAGTTATTGAATTAATCTGAATTTAAGTTAGTTGAAAGGCCAATTGGCTAATTGAGCAATAGTCACTTAATTGTGGCTATTTGATAAATATAATCTGAAAATAGGTTAAAATAGAGATAAAATACAGAAATTAGGGATGTAATTAGCTTTAAGAAGTAGGGATAAATGGGGAATATGAATTGGTAAACTTGTAATAAGGTTAGAAGGAAAAGGGTTTAATTGGAAAGGGAATTGGTAGAATTGTGATAAATATAGAGCTTTTAGGGTAATATGGGCATAACAAAAGGTATTTTAGTAGATAGTAAAAGGAAATGAGGGCACCATGGGAATTCCAAGGAAATAGAACATGGTAGATTATTCTAGAATGGGTCTTAGTGTAGAATCCAATGAATTAATGGCACTAACTTGTGCAACAAGTCAAGATTTGAAGGGTTTTTAATAAAAATTCAGATTCTCTTTTATGCCTATAAATAGGTGATTTTAGCACTAATAAAAGGGGGTGGAATCTGATTTTAGAGGTCTTTTTTTTAGAATTTCAGCCATAGAAATCCTTAGAAAAATCCCAAAAAAATAGTAGTTAATTCCAGATCTGAAATTAACATTTCAGATTCATTTTTCTTCTGTTTTGCCTTCAAATTCATATTAAAAAATCCAAAAACAGTAGTAGATTCATCACTGATTGTTAGGAGACTGCTATTTGAATGAGATTTGGTTTTTAATCAACTTGAAATTTTGGAAATTGCTTCCTGGGTTAGCTGTTTGGTCATATGCACTGTTGATCTCCTGGTTGAAATAGAACTGCTGACGCTGATGCTGTGTTTGCTATTGATACCCTTTCCTCCTACTTACAATTTGTAATTTTCAGGTACATATTTCAGCCTATTTCGCTGTAGCTACTCTCCATGAACTGGGAAATTGAAATTGCAATAGCTGCCTGATTTTACAAAGAAGTTTTCTTATTTATTTATTTCCTTAGTTTTCTATATACCTTTGTGTATTGATTGAATGAATAGTTTTGTAATAAATTTGCTTCTGTGCACAAGCTCTATTTAGTCATTGTAGTTTGATTTAGATTTATAAAATTCGACCTAGGAAAGTGAGCATAAATAATTATTGTATAAGATTTACGTCCTTTATTCATATTTGACTGTTGGGAACCAAATTAGTAGGACTAATCAGAATATAAGGCATGTGGAATGAACAAATACAACATTAGCAATTTAGTATTATATAAAACTCAATTTTGGCATTACTTCATCAGGCACATCGTTTAGGTATTCAAGTCTGTTTGGTAATGGTTTATTATTGGATGGGGTATTCAAAAATGGGAATGTTGGAGGCCCAGGCCCGCCTGATGACCTTTAATTAAAATTGGAAGGGAATTTTCGGCAGAAAGGTGAGGAATTAAAAAGTAACATTCATTGTATTGTGATTCTGCTTCTCGTTTCCGATTACAAATAAAGCATATATATATATATTTCGTCTCTTCATCCTGAACTAGAGCTTATTTAAAAGATGAAGCTCGCTGAGTTCATTGTTGTCCGAGCTTCTGATTTCCACCATATTTCTATTGTTGATTATGTTGATATTAGTCATTGTATCATGGCCATGGGTACGGTTTCCGTGACGTGGTTATGATGCATGTTTCTAAAACTTGGGAATGCATTACATGTAACCCGATTATGACAACTTTAAATAATGACCCTCTAATAATAATGAGACGAGCCTCGCCACACTAAATACACAATTGCGGGGCCCTCAAATAATTGTAATAAAAATTTAGACTCGAAAGGACCGTTTAGCGAATTTCACGGTTTTTTCCAAAGTTAACAACACGATAGACTATTTTAGGGCACGATTTTAATATACCTTCCATTGAACGAGTGTGCACTTGGTGCGACTCAAATCCAAATCTCGGCAAAGCCGAAATATGCCAAAAGTCATAGGCGTACTGGTTGCGGTATGACTTGAGGCGTGTTTCTGCGATGTCGCAAATTCCTAAAAATAATATTTAACGTAAAAGCATTATGTTGTTAAAATTTATAATTGAATCAAACGAAAGTCAAGAACGACAGTGGAGCGACCGTGCTAAAACCACGGAATCCGGGAGTGCCTAACACCTTCTCCCGGGTTAACAAAGTTCCTTATCCGGACCTCTGCTTCGCAGACATTTATAAGAGTCAAAATTCCTCGGATTCGGGATTAACCGGTGACTTGGGACACCATTGTCATTCCCAAGTGGCGACTCTGATTAATCTCTAATAAAATCCCGAATCGATTGTCCTTAAATTGGAAAAACTCCTTCCCTTACGTTATTTTATCCGCTTTGGGTAATTGAGCGTCGGGGTATACCCTACAAGTGTATTTATACACCTTACGCATGTTGGGGTAGTAAAACGGGAGGTGTGACAGCTCTGGCGACTCTGCTGGGGAACCAACCCTGAATTTCGATTTCAGGGTTTAAGAACTCGAGTTCCTTAGAACTGCCGTTTGCGTTTTGTTTGACTTCATTATATGATTTGAACAACATGCTATGTGCTTTATCGCTTTGATATTATGTGAACTGTATATAAAATTGTGCCGAAAACCCTTCTCTCTTCTCCCCCGGGGATGTGCTTACTGGTTGAGACACCCCTTTCTGTTAAAAGTCACCTTAAATTAAGAAAACAGAGGCCGGATAAGTTACAAAGCCGATTGACTCCGCGGGTCACCGGTACGTAGCCCCCTCCTCGATTCGAGTTGTCCGCTCGGGTACACGGTCTAGCAATCTATGAAACCATAAGATTTTGAACATAGGTCTAGGACGATTATTTGCATCATATCTGACTTAGGGGACTCAACACAGGGGTTGGGTCCGTCTAGGACAGGTGACCCGGTATTGAAAAGACCGAGCATGTTATGTGTTGCATTTTATTGTCCTTGATCGTTATGCGGACCGGCGAAAATCCCGAGATTGGAAAAATTGTTGAAAAAGAAAAAAAAAGAGAGAGAGGAAAATAATAATTTGTAGAAAATAGGTATCCGGAAAATTTGAAAATTTGAAAAAATAGGTGGAACATTTTTTTTGAAATAATTGGTCAAATAATCTGACCGAACTACGCAGGTTTGATTCTCGCCATTAGGTGGGATACGTAGGCAACCCTCATCGGGTCCAACCACCCCTTTTAAAAAATCAAAAAAAAATGTGTGTATTTTTGTCAATAAAATCAAAGTGATGCCGTTTTTGTAAATAGCCGAATGTTCCGAAAGGACGCTGGAAGGCTGTTTTTGCAAAAATAGCCACTTTGAATCTTTTTAAATAATTTGCGGGCACAGCCTTGAAATATTCCTTGCGGAAATGTTGCAAGGCCAAAGCCTCAAATCAAGTCCGGGTTCACACCCGTTTTGCAAAAATAACCAAAAATGTCAAATTTGTGATTTTGTTATAAATAAATCGGGTGATGCTATTCTTGCTTAAAATAAGCCGAATGTCCCTCAAAAGGACGCCGAAAGGCCGTTTTTGCAAGAATAGCCACTTTGAGTCATTTTAAATAATTTGCGGGCATAGCCTTGAAATATTACTTGTGGAAATGTTGCAAGGCCAAAGCCTCAAAATCAAGTCCGGGTTCACACCCGTTTTGCAAAAATAACCAAAAATGTCAAATTTTTGATTTTGTTATAAATAAATCGGGTGATGCTATTCTTGCTTAAAATAAGCCGAATGTCCCTCAAAAGGACGCCGAAAGGCCGTTTTTGCAAGAATAGCCACTTTGAGTCATTTTAAATAATTTGCGGGCATAGCCTTGAAATATTCCTTGTGGAAATGTTGCAAGGCCATAGCCGCAAAATCAAGTCCGGGTTCATACCCCTTTTGCAAAAAAATAACCAAAAAATGTCAAATTTTTGATTTTGTTATAAATAAGTCGGGTGATGCTATTCTTGCTTAAAATAAGCCGAATGTCCCTCAAAAGGACGCCGGAAGGCCGTTTTTGCAAAAATAGCCATTTTGAGTCATTTTAAATAATTTGCGGGCATAGCCTTGAAATATTCCCTCGCGGAAACGTTGAAAGGCCGTATCCGCAAAATCAAGTTTGAGTCATCGCTCAACTTCTCAAAATAACCATTTTATCAAATAATTCATTACATGGCCGAAATTTTGCTGAAATAGCCACAATTTTTGCATTTCAACTTCCTCAGTCTTGTGTTGGCCTGTGTCGGTGCTGAACGATGCCCCATAGGCCCCGGGATAAAATTTTGAATTTGCATCTTCTCAAATAAAATTTTGCAAAAAGAGCCACTTTGCCCGAATAAGCCATTACATGGCCAATTTATGAAAAATAGTCTTGTGTTGGTTTATGGTGATGCCGAACGATGCCCCATGAGCCACAGGATAAAAAAAAAAATTTTCAGTTTTATCTTTCTTAAATAAATTTTGCAAAAAATAGTCATTTTGTCAAATAAGCCATTATGTGGCCAATTTTGTAGAAAATAGTCATAATTGACACCAAAAATATTCTTATTTTTGTAGAAATCTCCTACACAAGTTTGTAGTTGGAGTCGGTTTCTATAATTTTCCTTGAAAAAAAAATCACATAAATATTTCTTTATTTCTTGCATTAATTTGCAAGAACTACGCTCGGTCTGATTCATGCGGGGTCATGATACGTAGGCAATCCACATAGGATTCGACCATTTCCATAATCAAAAAGAAAAAAAATGGAAAACTACAAAAAGAAAAAAAAAAGGAAAAGTGAAAAAACCACAAAAAAGAAAAAAAAAAGAGAAAAGAATCAATAAGCGGGATACCTTAATGCTCACATGGTAGCTTTGCTTTGTTGTGTCCGTTTCCAGGAAGGTGGTTGGTTGTGGTTCTAAGATAACTCTTCCCTGTAACACAAAGTCAGAGGACAATGGCAGAGAATCTCAAGGCTGAGTGGGTTGGTAGCGGCACCCGACAACAGTTGGTTGAACGGAACCACATGTTAGTTGCAGAAGTCAAAATGTTGAGACAACACGTGGCTGAAATGTATCGGGCGTCGATGGATGGAAAAGCACTACCTCCGCCACCACCTAGTTTCATGGACCCTGTCCTTACACCGAACCCGATGCCAAATACACCTGCCTATCACAGCCTTTCCAGCCACCCCAATAGCTCCATCACTCGGTGTCCACCTATTTTTTCCCGGGAATGCGCTTCAATCACATCCACTGTTCCCGACAGTAAACACCCACCTGAAGCTCATGTTGCCCAACATTACCCCTCCGAGGCTGCTCATCGGGACCCCAAACAGAGCCCACAGGTTGAACCTCCTCAACGACAAGGTCCAGTGGTCGTCTTTGCTAAAGGCCCTCTATATCGAACCCATGGATATCCTTGTAATCCTCCTGGCCCTTACTTCTCCCCACGAGCATACCAGAAACCCCGCGGGTCGGGTTTTAGGCCAAATCAGGCCTTTAGAAATGAGAGGCTACTGAAACGAGAAAAGTCTCTTACCCCTTTGGGAGAATCGTATGCCAGTTTGTTCCACAAGTTGAAGCAACTAGGCATGTTGAAACCAATTCAGATAAAAATGCCAAATCATCGGTCAAAGAGGTGTGATTTTTCTCAAACGTGCGCATATTGCTCAGGTGCCCCGGGGCATGACACAGAAAAATGTTGGAAGCTAAAAAAGGCAATTCAGGAGCTTATCAATGCAGGCTACATTGCCGTACAAAATCCGGATATAGTCGACACCCGTATGGTTGATGCAGAATTCAGTGGCTAGGATGCCATGCTTGTCAATTGGGAAGGCGCTCCGTCTCTTGGAGGTTTGGTGGTATATTTTGGTGTCATCTCTTTTGCCCGGGTTATTTCAGGGTTGTAATCCGGACGTTGTCTTGAGAGTCAAAACCCTTCTATCTTTCCACTTTGCTTTGTTTAGTAATAAATTTGTTTAGTGCTGTCTAGGTTTGTAATTCTAGTCTAGTCTGTTAGTTTTGTTGTTCGTTTTGTTGTTTCAATCCATCAGTTTAATACAACTCTCCGTTTCCCGTCACTTCTAGTCATTCCATTTCTAATCACTTTACAGCTCTTTTCATACTGATTTTTAGTGACATGACATGCACATAATTCTCGGCTTGATTTTAAAAGTCAATTTAACAATGAAGCAATGTTGAAGATGTAATGATACTCGCAAGAAATGAAACATATTGGAATACTGTGAAGCCGGAATCAAGTGAACATTGGGGAAAGCGTAACATAAAGAAATGCCTTGGAAATGCATCATCGATTTAAAGCCAAAGGCAAAAATACCCCAAAGCTAAGGAACCATTCATGGTATCGAGATTGTTGCCTAATGGCATTGAGAATCGTCAAAAACAAAAGGCAAATATGTGATTTGGTCGAAAGATAGTTTGTACTTGGTAGGTTTTGAAGATTGGAATGACGAAGGCATTTTATTCGGCTACCCAAACACTTCGTCCATTGTTATCCCCTTTGAGCCTTATTATATTTTCTTTCATACCCCTCTTTCGGAATCAACAACAAAAAATGAGGATTGAGCGGAGAAATCCAAATGGAGAAACAAAAAGAAAGAAGAAAAGAAAAGAAAAAAGAAGATAAAAGAAAAGAAAAAGAGAAGAAAGAAAAAGAAAAGAAAAGAAAAAATATCGGGAGAAGTCAAGATGCAACAATGAACACGGACATGGTCTGAACTACGTCTGACTTGATCCCGAAAGGGTACGTAGGCAGCCTCACTGAGGTTCAGTCACAATAAATGAAAAATCTGAAAATCTAAAAAAATTCCCCAAGAAGGAAACTGGGGCAGAAGTTATGGTTGTTGAATAAATAAGATTCCGAAAGTTGTAATCATTAACCCACGTTGAAATAATTTCGAGCCTTTATATCCTTTTTTCTAAACCCCATCCAAAAGCCTGCGTTACAGTCCAAAGGAAGACCTTCCGATCAATCTTCAAGAAATGCCGAGTCAAGCGAACAAAGGTCAATCACATCAGGGGCAACACTCCAGGAGAGTGAAGAACTCAAACCACCATGAGACTCCAAGATGAGAGAAGTCAAAATGAGAGAGTCTTATCGGTGAAAACTCGCACGGGCACCGTAAGGCGACGGTGAGTTGAGAGAAAGAAAGATCAAATGAGAGAGGCTTGTTGGCGAAAACCCTACGGGCGCTGCAAGTCGACTAAGGATCAAATCAAAGAAATGAAGTATTGAAGACCGGTTTCACGGCAGAACTTTGCAACAAGAGTTGAACATCAACTTTGCTATACGGAGAAGGCCAAAAGTGCGTGTCAATGTCGCTAGAGTCGGTATTCAAAATCCGTTAGGTCATTCGTCTGTAGGTTTCTTGTTAGGAATTGTATTTTCCTTTCTCTTTATTCTTCACACTTTGTTTTACCCTCCTTCTTATCGAGTCAGTCAGGTCATAACAAGTATGGAAATGATTTCAAAATTTGCCACCAAATTTTCCAATTGCACAAGATGGGATTTAGCCAACACGACAATTGTCGTAGGTCTGGGATGACAAGGCCAGTGATTTAAGCCCACAAAAGCAATATGTGCAATGGTGATCATGCAAGACATAAGGGTTGGCAAGGTGCCAACTCAAGGAAAATATAGCAAATGGAAGTACGGGGTTCGAACAGAGAGGGGGTATATCTTCGGACAAGAGAAAGACCAAAGGTTGTCAAGTGGAGTCATCAAGGGAATTGAGATCGGAGTTTGTGGTATCCGTCAAGAAAGGGACAATATACATACCTAAAGAGAGGTGGATTTTGAAAGAAGAAGTAAAAATGGATAGTCGGTGAACATGCAAGGCACTCGAGTGGAAAGCAGTCGCCATCAAAGTTCAAGGCCACAACCAACCACCGCATTTAAACTAACATATTTTTCTTTGCTTTGAAACAGGGGCATAAATGTTATTGGTCCGATAGAGCCAACAGCTTCCAATAGGCATAGGCTCATTTTGGTTGCGATGCGTATCTTACCGTATTGGGCCGAGGCAAAGGGCAAATTTGCGCCAAATTGGCAGGGACCGTTTGTGGTATCACGGGTGTTGTCCAATGGGGCATTGTATTTAACAAATGTTGAAGGAAAGTGCGTAGAGACTGCTATCAATTCAGATGCAGTCAAAAGATACTATGTATGATTCCTTTTCAATTATGTGTTCTGTATTGTGTTGTGATTTTGGAATTGAAATGACAAAGGCGTTTTATTCTCTATCCAAACACTTTATCCATTGATAACCCCTTTGAGCCTTAATGAATGAATTCTTTCATATCCCTCTCTCGGAATCGCTCTAGTGCAATAAGATCGAAATTGCCAGAATGAAAAATGAAAAATGAAAAAAAAAATGAAAAAATGAAATGAAAAATAATGAAAAAATGATAAAAAAAAATCGGGAAAAAGTCAAAAAGAAATCCATCTAACTTTTGAAGTTGGATGAACTACGTCTGACTTGATCCCGAAAGGGTACGTAGGCAGCCTCTCTGAGGTTCAGTCACAATAAAGAAAAAATCAAAAAATTCCCCACATATTGAAACTGGGGCAGAAGTTATGTTTAATAATTCCGAGAGTTGTAAATATTTTTTGAACCCTCGTGAAATTTTGAGCCTTTATACCTTTTTTCTTTCTCAACCCATCCAAAAGCCACATTACAGTCCAAAGAAAGACCTTCTGATCAATTCCGAAATGATAACGAATGCAATGAAGGAGGAGCGAAACATCGGACAACACTTGTGGTAAGAAAACAAAATACAAAAGGGAAAAATGAGAAACAATAAAAAAAATGAGAGAGTCTCATCGGTGAAAACCTTAATCGGCACTCTGAGACGATTGTGAGGTTGAGAGAATAAATGAGAGAGTCTTATTGGTGAAAACCTTTCGAGGCACCGTAAGGCGATCGTGAGGACTACCAGAAAAGAGAAAAGCAACAAAAAATAGTATCGGTTTGGGTTGAAAACAATTTGGAGACAGAATAATGATTGGAGCGAACTGGGTTAGAGTTTAAATACATGGCATGGTCAGCGGAATCAGCCAGCAAATACCCAGATAAGTTCTAACTACCAGCTCCTGATAATGAAAGTTGAAACAACACTGGATCAGAAAGGAAGAGTTGGGAAGGAAATAAGGAAGCTTGGCAAACATGGCCAAAGGAAAAGAAAACAAAACAAAAATGGAAAAAGTGAGAAAATACAAAAAAAGAGTTCGCAAGAGATAGGCAACTGAAAATCCACACAGCAGGAGAAAAAGCAAAAAAGAGGAAAGCAATAAGAGGCAGGGACGGCAGATGCCAGGGATGGCAGATGCCAGTTGCCAGCAGTTTATATCTAATAAATTTTGTTTCATGATTCATGCAGGAACAAAGTGTCATTATTCACTTTAAAGCGAATGTGACCAATGTGGAAAAATAGAAAACACCCAAAAAAGAGAAAGTTTGACGATAAGTGGAGAAATTCACAGATGAGAGACAATTGGTAAAGGAAAATACCAAAAAGAGGAAGTTTTAAATTGTTGTCGAAGTCGGGGTGCCCGCCCGAAGAATGGTATGGCAATTTGTTTTAAAGTTTGTTGTTGAAATCAGGGTGCCCGCCTGGAGAATGGAATGGCATTTTACTTTAAGTTTTAGTTGAAGTTTTAAATTGTTGTTGAAATCGGGGTGCCCGCCCGAAGAATGGAATGGCGATTTATTTTCGAAATTGTTGTTGAAATCGGGGTGCCCGCCCGAAGAATGGAATGGCGATTTATTTTCGAAATTGTTGTTGAAATCGGGGTGCCCGCCCGAAGAATGGAATGGCGATTTATTTTAAAGTTTGTTGTTGAAATCAGGGTGCCCGCCTGGAGAATGGAATGGCATTTTACTTTAAGATTTATTTTCGAAGTTTGTGTGCCCGCCCGAAGAATGGAATGGCATTTTACTTTAAGTTTAGTTGAAGTTTTAAATACGGGAATACATTTCGCATTGCACGTTTAATTTCTGTTAGGCGCCCACCTTCTAATACGGGAATACATTTCGCATTGCACGTTTAATTTCTGTTAGGCGCCCACCTTCTAATACGGGAATACATTTCGCATTGCACGTTTAATTTCTGTTAGGCGCCCACCTTCAAATACGGGAATACATTTCGCATTGCACGTTTAATTTCTGTTAGGCGCCCACCTTCAAATACGGGAATACATTTCGCATTGCACGTTTAATTTCTGTTAGGCGCCCACCTTCAAATACGGGAATACATTTCGCATTGCACGTTTAATTTCTGTTAGGCGCCCACCTTCAAATACGGGAATATTTTTTGCATCACATTGCACGTTTAATTTCTGTTAGGTGCCCACCTTCTAATACGGGAATACATTTTCTCGCATTGCACGTTTAATTTCCGTTAGGTGCCCACCTTCAAATACGGGAATATTTTTCGCATCGCATTGCACGTTTAATTTCTATTAGGCGCCCACCTTCAAATACGGGAATACTTTTCCGCATCGCATTGCATGTTTAATTTCTGTTAGGCGCCCACCTTCAAATACGGGAATATTTTCTGCATCGCATTGCACGTTTAATTTCTGTTAGGCGCCCACCTTCTAATACGAGAATACATTTTCTGCATTGCACGTTTAATTTCTGTTAGGTGCCCACCTTCAAATACGGGAATATTTTTCTGCATCGCATTTCATACATATCTGCATTTAAAAAGAAAAAAAGAAGAAAAGAAAAAGAAAAAAAAAGAGAAAAAAGTATGAAAAGAAAAAATTTCGGACATTCAATAACATGATGTGCCCAGTCACCATACTGGGGCAGAAAAATCTTTCTTTGGTTGTTTATTTAGTCACAAGCAGGGGTCCACCTGGAGAATGGACGAAAGATTTCATATTGAAGAGGTTGAACAAGTCAAGGCAATAACAAGAATGCCGGTGAAAAGTTGAACAAGTTCAAGGCAATAACAAGAATGCCATTGGAGCGAAGATACAAGTTGAAGGCAATAACAAGAATGCCGTTGCAAGGAATACAAGACACAAGATCAAGAAAATACAAAAAGACAAGTTGGAAGACATAGATAGGATTTTTGTAATTCATAGGTTGTAGCTTAGGCTAGCTCCTTTTATCTTTACCCTGGTGTAATAAGGAGTCAGTCAGCAATGACAGCAGTAACAACAGCAACAGCAGTGAGATCCATGGTAGTCCCAGCTACCAGACCTTCCCGAACTACACTGACCTGATTCCTGTTTAGCCCAGGATATGTAGGCAACCTCTGAAGCAGGGCGCGGTCAAAACTTTTCAAAATGCTTCAAAATGGAATACTCGAACGGGTAAAAATCGTTCATAATTGCTCACTTATCTTTGCACGGAAACTCTTCGTGTCCCCGAGCAAAGAGGGGCAGCTGTGATCACGTGATTTTTACCCCATACACGAGTTATTCCTATAAAATTCAAAATAAATGATTTTTCACTATTTTTATAATTTTGTGTGAATTTTGTGATTAGTTGTTTGCGTGTTATTTGCGTGTGATAAATGAAAATACAAAAATTTGCATTTTCTTAGGAAGTTAATTCATTTTTTTTAAAGAAAAATCAAAAAAAAATTAGTTAGCTTTTAAATTGAAATTGCCAAAAAGAAGGTAATTAGTTTAGTTTTAATTAATTCCAAATAACTACAAAGTAGGGAAAATATAAAAAAAATACAAAGAAAATAACATACAAAAAAGAGGAGGAGAAAAATACAATACAAGTTATAATAGAAAAATCAAAGAAATAACAATGAATAAAAGAGTTGGGCCAATTAATACCCAATCCTTTAGCCCAGCCGGTTCAAACTCCCCAGGCCCAGACTGTTGCCCAGCCCCAAACCCGGTATCCTTTCCCCCCTTTTCTTGAATCCTGATCGTCCAAGATCTTTGATCCGACGGCTGCGAGTTGTTATTACATTTTTAGTTTAACTAAACATTAAACACATTCACACACACGCACAAACCTTGTTTTGTCCAAAGCCACAGCCATCTCTCTTCAATCTCCCTCACCTCTGCTGTGCCGCCTAGGGTTCCGCCGCATGAGGTGGCGGCCGGCCTTATTTTCGACTGAAACCAACACCAAAACGATCCCCTCCCTCTCCTCGTCACATTACCTCTACCGATCTCCTTCAAACACCATCCAAACACTTCAAATCTTCCGCGCCGCCACCCCACCACCATGGCGGCGCCTCTTTAAAAACCATCCCAAATCAACCCCTACCCTCCTTTGAACACCCCTCTACATTTTGACAAGAAAATTAAGTGTCAAAGGCTGCCGGAATCCAAGAACTACTCAAACAACCGCCGAAATTCAAGATTCAAAGTCGGACCCAAGAGAATCAAGAAAAGGCTCGAGTTCTATCAAGAATATGAAGAAAACAATGAAAAGAGAAACAAAGAAACAAGAAACGGAAGAAATACAGAAAAGAATTTGAGGAAAAAACAGAAAATCGAAAAAAAGAGCTAAGTTCTTCATCTAGATTTTATTTTTCTTCTTTGCTAATTTTTGTATATATGTTGCGATTCCGATTTGGTAAAATATATTTAATCATTCTCTATTTGTTTCTTTTATCTTATTTCGATTTTTCGATTCTTCAATTTTCAGTATTGGTTTCTGTTGAGTTACTTTAAGGATTAATTGAATAAATGGTTAGTTTTTGTCAATCTCCTAAGACAATTACACTATAAATCTGTTTTTGTTATGTCGACGATTAGTCGAATAAATACATTGCGAATTGCTTCTTGCTTTATCCGATTGTTAGATTTCCTGTTAGTCTTAATTCCTATTAGTATTGTTTAGATTTTGTTAGATTTTGTTAATTCCTGTTAATTGCAGTTTTGGCCATGTTCTGATTTTATATGTTTTGTTTCCAAATTGTTAGATTTCTGTTGGATTCTATTAAGTTTCGGATTTCTGTTAATTTGTCGGCTGTTATGCTTTGTTATAATCTTAGGAATTATTGGAATCGACTTTGATCCTGTTTTGACATTCGAGGTGATTGCTTAATTGATTAGTAGAACTGTTTGGTGATTAGTTGATTGGTAATTTACTGTTGATTAACAATTAGGATGTATTGGTTATAGCTGTTAGTTAAGCGATTAAGCTTAATTAGTGAATTCGACTTTAGATTAGTTTAAATTCAAGTTAGGTCGATAGTTGAAATCACTTGATTGGTAGCAACCTAGGGTGGTTTTACTAAATAGAATCAATTGCGGCTAGTTGTTTCGATTAACAAGACTCACCATCTATCAATTGTTTCCCCGAGTCTTGTTAATTGGATAATTAACCATAAGTGGCCATATTTGTAAGATTGCCTAAGGTTGGCTATAGTTGAAATGTGAATTTAGTTATTGAATTAATCTGAATTTAAGTTAGTTGAAGGGCCAATTGGCTAATTGAGCAATAGTCACTTAATTGTGGCTATTTGATAAATATAATCTGAAAATAGGTTAAAATAGAGATAAAATACAGAAATTAGGGATGTAATTAGCTTTAAGAAGTAGGGATAAATGGGGAATATGAATTGGTAAACTTGTAATAAGGTTAGAAGGAAAAGGGTTTAATTGGAAAGGGAATTGGTAGAATTGTGATAAATATAGAGCTTTTAGGGTAATATGGGCATAACAAAAGGTATTTTAGTAGATAGTAAAAGGAAATGAGGGCACCATGGGAATTCCAAGGGAAATAGAACATGGTAGATTATTCTAGAATGGGTCTTAGTGTAGAATCCAATGAATTAATGGCACTAACTTGTGCAACAAGTCAAGATTTGAAGGGTTTTTAATAAAAATTCAGATTCTCTTTTATGCCTATAAATAGGTGATTTTAGCACTAATAAAAGGGGGTGGAATCTGATTTTAGAGGTCTTTTTTTTAGAATTTCAGCCATAGAAATCCTTAGAAAAATCCCAAAAAAATAGTAGTTAATTCCAGATCTGAAATTAACATTTCAGATTCATTTTTCTTCTGTTTTGCCTTCAAATTCATATTAAAAAATCCAAAAACAGTAGTAGATTCATCACTGATTGTTAGGAGACTGCTATTTGAATGAGATTTGGTTTTTAATCAACTTGAAATTTTGGAAATTGCTTCCTGGGTTAGCTGTTTGGTCATATGCACTGTTGATCTCCTGGTTGAAATAGAACTGCTGACGCTGATGCTGTGTTTGCTATTGATACCCTTTCCTCCTACTTACAATTTGTAATTTTCAGGTACATATTTCAGCCTATTTCGTTGTAGCTACTCTCCATGAACTGGGAAATTGAAATTGCAATAGCTGCCTGATTTTACAAAGAAGTTTTCTTATTTATTTATTTCCTTAGTTTTCTATATACCTTTGTGTATTGATTGAATGAATAGTTTTGTAATAAATTTGCTTCTGTGCACAAGCTCTATTTAGTTATTGTAGTTTGATTTAGATTTATAAAATTCGACCTAGGAAACTGAGCATAAATAATTATTGTATAAGATTTACGTCCTTTATTCATATTTGACTGTTGGGAACCAAATTAGTAGGACTAATCAGAATATAAGGCATGTGGAATGAACAAATACAACATTAGCAATTTAGTATTATATAAAACTCAATTTTGGCATTACTTCATCAGGCACATCGTTTAGGTATTCAAGTCTGTTTGGTAATGGTTTATTATTGGATGGGGTATTCAAAAATGGGAATGTTGGAGGCCCAGGCCCGCCTGATGGCCTTTAATTAAAATTGGAAGGGAATTTTCGGCAGAAAGGTGAGGAATTAAAAAGTAACATTCATTGTATTGTGATTCTGCTTCTCGTTTCCGATTACAAATAAAGCATATATATATATATTTCGTCTCTTCATCCTGAACTAGAGCTTATTTAAAAGATGAAGCTCGCTGAGTTCATTGTTGTCCGAGCTTCTGATTTCCACCATATTTCTATTGTTGATTATGTTGATATTAGTCATTGTATCATGGCCATGGGTACGGTTTCCGTGACGTGGTTATGATGCATGTTTCTAAAACTTGGGAATGCATTACATGTAACCCGATTATGACAACTTTAAATAATGACCCTCTAATAATAATGAGACGAGCCTCGCCACACTAAATACACAATTGCGGGGCCCTCAAATAATTGTAATAAAAATTTAGACTCGAAAGGACCGTTTAGCGAATTTCACGGTTTTTTCCAAAGTTAACAACACGATAGACTATTTTAGGGCACGATTTTAATATACCTTCCATTGAACGAGTGTGCACTTGGTGCGACTCAAATCCAAATCTCGGCAAAGCCGAAATATGCCAAAAGTCATAGGCGTACTGGTTGCGGTATGACTCGAGGCGTGTTTCCGCGATGTCGTAAATTCCTAAAAATAATATTTAACGTAAAAGCATTATGTTGTTAAAATTTATAATTGAATCAAACGAAAGTCAAGAACGACAGTGGAGGGACCGTGCTAGAACCACGGAATCCGGGAGTGCCTAACACCTTCTCCCGGGTTAACAGAGTTCCTTATCCGGACCTCTGCTTCGCAGACATTTATAAGAGTCAAAATTCCTCGGATTCGGGATTAACCGGTGACTTGGGACACCATTGTCATTCCCAAGTGGCGACTCTGATTAATCTCTAATAAAATCCCGAATCGATTGTCCTTAAATTGGAAAAACTCCTTCCCTTACGTTATTTTATCCGCTTTGGGTAATTGAGCGTCGGGGTATACCCTACAAGTGTATTTATACACCTTACGCATGTTGGGGTAGTAAAAAGGGAGGTGTGACAGTACTTAGCTTAAAATGGGGAGCAAGTGGAGTACTAACTGGCTTAGTCTTGTCATCTATGCCAAAATGTTGTAGTACTCTCTTCAAATATTCTTTCTGAGATAAACAGAGTTTTTTGAACGTCTATCTCTTATTATCTCCATGCCAAGAATTTTCTTCGCCTCACCCAGATCCTTCATCTCGAACTCCTTCTTCAGTTAAATCTTCAACTTATCAATTTCTTCCGAATTCTTGGAAGCTATCAACATATCATCAACATATAGGAGAAGATATATAAAGGAACCATTTTTAAGCTTGCGCAAATACACACAAGGATCGTATTTGCTTCTCTTGTACCCTTGCTGCAACATAAACTTGTCAAATCGCTTGTACCATTGTCTAGAAGATTGTTTCAACCCGTACAACGATTTTTCAAGTTTGCAAACCATATTTTCCTTTCCAGCAACTTTGAATCCTTCTGGCTGAGCCATGTAGATTTCCTCCTCCAAGTTTCCATGTAAAAACGCAGTTTTTACATCCATCTGAACTAGTTCCAAATCCAATTGTGCTACCAAAGCCAACATAATTCGAATGAAGGAATGTTTTACAATTGGAGAAAATACTTCATTGTAATCAATTCCCTCCTTTTGAGCATATCCTTTGGCCACCAATCTTGCTTTGTAGCGAACATCTACTTGGTTAGGAAATCATTCCTTCTTTGCAAATACCCATTTGCACCCAATTGCTTTATTTCCCTTCGGGAGATTGGCCAATCTCCATGTATGATTCTGATGAAGGGACTGTAATTCATCATTCATGGCAATCCTCCACTTATCTTCTTCTGAACTTTGGACTACATCTTTATAAGTGGTGGGAACATCATCAGCTGCAATTGCGGTTGCACAAGCAATCGTCTCTATGAGACGAACAGGTTTCGTTACTTTCCTTTTTGGCCTGCTGGTTGCTATTGATTCAAGTTGTTGTTGAGGTTCCTGAGTTGGAATCTCCTCTTACTGGCTCTCCTTCCGGAGGATAATCTTCACTTGTTTCCTCTTCTGCTTCTTGTGTAGGAAAAATAAATTTTCCCTCAAACTCCACCTGCTTAGAAACACCATCATCTTGTTTGGTATCTTCATTTGTTACCTTGTTTACCATAGAAGATTCATCGAAGGTAACATCCCTGCCGAAAATTACTTTCTTTGTCATTGGACACCATAAGCGATGTCCTTTGACTCCAGAAGTAATCCCCATAAAAATAGCCTTCTTTGCCCTTGGATCCAATTTTGACTCCGTCACATGATAATATGCAGTTGAGCCAAATACGTGCAAAGAGTCATAATCTACAGCAGGCTTTCCATACCATTTTTCAAATGGTGTCTTGCCATCAATAGCAATAGATGGTAAGCTATTAATGAGGTGGCATGCATATGTAATTGCCTCAGCCCAAAATTCTTTGCCCAAGCCAGCATTGGACAACATACACCGTACCTTCTCCAGCAAGGTCCGGTTCATGCGTTCCGCCACTCCATTCTGTTGTGGTGTATGTCCGATAGTGAAGTGTTGGACGATGCCATCATTTTCACAGGCCTTATTGAAATGATCATTTTTGTATTCACCTCCATTGTCTGTGCGAATACACTTGATCCTTCTGCCCGTTTGATTCTCCACCAACGTCTTCCATTTGAGAAAAATTCCCAGCACTTCATCTTTGCTCTTCATTGCATACACCCACTCTCCGGGAAAAATCATTAACAAAGGTCACAAAATAGTGCTTCCCACCCAATGAAGGTGTTTTGGAAGGACCCCAAACATCAGAGTGTACATAATCCAAAATACCTTTAGTATTATGGATTGCTGTACCAAATTTAACCCTTGTCTGTTTCCCTTTGACACAATGCTCGCAAAACTCCAAATTGCAAGTCTTTAAACCCTTCAACAATCCTTGATCTGATAGAGTTTTCAATTATTTTCCTCCAGCATGTCCCAAGCGCATGTGCCATAGCCTGGTTGCTTCTGCCTCTTTGTTGTCACTGGACGTCACTGTCGCTGTCCCAATAACCGTACTACCGAGATAACGGTACATGTTATTGTTCTTCCGATTGGCCTTCATTACCACTAGTGCACCGGAGCATACTCTCATCACTCCATTTTCTGCAATAATTTTGAACCCTTTTGATTCCAGGGCTCCCACAGAGATGAGATTTTTCTTCAAACCCAGTACATATCGAACATCTATTAATGTTTTGGTCATTCCATCATGGTTCCTTAATCATATTGAACCAATTCCATATGAAGTAAGAGGGCAGTTATCCGCTGTTTGGACGACTCCATATTCTCCTTCTTGAAAGTCCACAACCCAATCCCTGTTGGGACACATATGATAACTACAAGCCGAGTCCATCAACCATATGTCTAATGACGTTGACGGATCAGTTGTAACTAATGAGAAATCTGAATCATCACAATCAGCTACATTTGAATCCATAATGGCCTTTCCATTGTTATGTTTGGCCTTATTATTCAACTTCGGACAGTCTTTCTTCCGGTGCCCCTTTTCTCGACAAAAGGCACATTCATCTTTGCTGGGTTTAGATCTTGACTTAGATCTTCCTTTCCTTGTCCTCGTTTGATTTTGAGGACGACCCCTCACGAACAGTGCTTCTCCTTCTCCGCCCTTCTGTTTTTCTCGCTTTCTTTGTTCATAGCTGTACAAAGCCGAACAAACTTCTCGGAGAGAAACTTCATCATTTCCATGGAGTAGAGTAGTTTCAAGGTGCTCGTACTCGTCAGGAAGTGACGCCAACAACATCAAGGCCAAGTCACCATCATCATAAGTTGTATCCATATTTTGCAAATCCGTGACCAACTTAGTGAAACTGGTGATATGTTCATTCATCGTGGTACCAGGAACATAGGTGAAGTGAAACAGTCTTTTCTTCATGTACAATTTATTTTGACTGTTTTTCTTCAAAAATTTATCCTCCAGTGCTTTCCATAATTTACTTGCAGAAGTTTCCTTTGTGTATGGATATTTCTGCTCTCTAGCAAGATAGGATCGAATGGTACCGCAAGCAACATGGTTGATTATTCTCCAATCTTCTTCTCCAATACCATCTGGTCTCTTTTCTTCAATAGCCAGATCTAGCCTTTGTTGAAAAAGGACATCTAGAACCTCGCCTTGCCACATCCCAAAATGTCCGGACCCGTCAAAAATTTCTACCGCAAATTTCGCATTTGACCCAATTCTTGTCATAAGCGAAGATGCCAATGATGACGTATTGTTGACACTTGATGTAGATTCTTCTTGTTTATTGTCTCCCATCTTTGACATAAATATTATTTAATAGTTGACGACACAAATCAAGATTATTTCCTTTCTGATGTGGAAGATCAGACTAAGCTGC
Organism: Nicotiana noctiflora; assembly: GCA_032618575.1. Lineage (NCBI taxonomy): Eukaryota > Viridiplantae > Streptophyta > Magnoliopsida > Solanales > Solanaceae > Nicotiana > Nicotiana noctiflora. The sequence goes on from JASVEL010001728.1 coordinate 88,188, forward strand.
AACCACAGAGCATACCGAGAAAGAACCTTGACTCAGTTACCAAGATAAATCTTTTCTGATGTGGAAGGTCAGACTACGCTGCAACCACAGAGCATACCGAGATAATACCTTGGCTATGATACCAATTGTTGCGGAAGGCAAATGTATATAGTGTGAATGAGTCACAACTACTATACCGAAAATTATGGCAGCCACCAAATAATAAATAAGACAATAAAGCAACAATAAAAGGAACACCAGAATTTACGAGGTTCAGCTAATTTTTCCTACTCCTCGGACACAACCAATATTTTATTCCACTCCAAATACAAGTGAAATAATACTAAAGAGAGAAGATACAAATGCCTTAAGAAGATAAGAAGGCAAATGAGAGTTGTGTTTAAATCCTAAATATTAGGCCTTCTTTTATAGGGGGAAAATCCCCCCAAATTCATTTCCCAACCGATGTGGGATAATGTTTTTGTCAAACTTCAACAGAACTAGCATACCGTTACCGATTTCCCTCGAGTAGAGACTACCGTTATATATGCGAAGAAGTCCACAACTATATCGATTACATGATCCGTTCATTGAAACCTCCCAAAAATATGAATATTATATTCATATAGAGTGATTACTGAGCTTCTATCTTAGTCGTTTAATTATATCACGTGCATACATAGCTTAGCCAGATATTGGTTTCATGATAAAAATGGAAAAAGACGTTAGTTTTATAAAGTACGATTAAACAATTGAGAGATGGAGAACCAAAGGTGCATCTCATTTCTTCAATATTGAGTGGAAGACTCTAATTTCTCTAACTTATAATAAGAATGGTCCTCCCCATTACACATTAAGGATGCATGTAATGTATTCTTTTTCTGCTTAAAAGGTTATTTATCTTTTAACAGAACGTTATAAGTCATTTTAAAATCGTGACCAACTTCTAGCTGGCTCTCTCATTGGATATGTATGTCGTCGGCATTACCGAGTAATTGAAATTTAAAGTGCATGAGTCAAACACGGTTAAAACTTTATTTGGTAATAGACCTAAATAATTCACTGATAAATATCGTGTTTCCCGTTTTTCTTACGACAAATAATAGATATTATACTGAATTCCTATTACATGCCCCATGAAATTATTGACTCGCGCGTTTAGAAGATGGTGGCAAGGTTATATATATTAAGTGAAATGTCATGAGGATTTTCATTGCATAAAAGACTAAAACATCATAGTTAATGTTACGCGGCGTCTTCCTGAAATTCTTTGAAAGGGCGACGTAAGGCTAAGCAAATGATGTTGGTGCAGCTGCTGTCCGCTAATTGAGGTTCCTGCCGTACTCTAGACTAGATCGTCAGTGTTGTACGGGAAAACCAATATCAAGAGCAATTGAGAGTACATAAATGAGAATAGAGATTTAAAGAAAGTTGGATTGCATTAACGAAGGCCATTACAGAAAAGCAACACGGTGTCGAGGAGGAGAGACACCGGTACAGAGAATTGCTTGCCTGCTAGAAGTTTTGATTGCTTGATCCCCCCTGATAATGCTTAAAAAAATAAATCAAAGCTACACGACTAGACTTGAAAAAGCTGGAGAATTATAATGTAAGTGCATGAAAATAAAACTACTCTATATTTACAATAGAAAGGACTTAGTTTTCTACAAAGCATAAACATGTTCTTTGTTAGCAGCAGCGTCTTTGACATCAGGGTCTGCGCGCGCGGCTTTGTTGCGCTAACGAGGGATATCGGTGGGGCGACAGCGGCACCTGCGCGCTTGCCACTTGGCGCAGCCATGACCAGTGGGTCGTCTGTGGCGCTAGGCGTTGAGAGGCTTGCTAGGTTGCCACGGGGCGCGCCCAAGGAGTCACGGGGCATGGCTGGAAAGCCGCCCATGACGTTAAACATGACGTAGTTTGGAATAATATGCTTTGGTCAATTTACATAAGAATCAGTTACGACTTCAACTAAATATACTATGTGGTTCGGCAAAATAGAACCCTCTTTAATTTGCACGCTTAAGAAGCATCAATATAAGACATCAAGAATCTAGGTTATACCTAGCCAACATGAAGTAAATAGGGTAGGCATCAAAAGTTAAACAAGAAAGAAATTGGTTAGACATATTAATTTTAACATCTTACGCCTAATTTTATGTGAGTCACAACTTAAGAAATTAATTTGTTATTAAAAGAAATTGTTACTTTTAATTATATTTCATTAACAACCTTTTATAGCCATACAAGCACCGTTAAATGTCACTTACAAGTAAATATATAGTATCAGCGTGAAAAGAAGAAAGCGAAATTCTCTTAGGACCAGCCCTTCTTGGAGGCTTTCTAGCATTTGAGACCAATCAAACTCAATGGAAAAAATTGCAATAAAAAATTTGATGGCTCCCCTTATGTTTTGAAAATATAATTTAATGTTCAATTCTTTTATTATAGAAAAGGCTGAATCTAAAACTGGTCAAGAGGCTTTACCTTTATGACCTATAGTAAAGATTCCCAAAAATAATTGACGGTTTACCTTATGTTTTGAAAAGATAATTTAGGGCTCAATTTTTTATTGTACAGTCTGAATCTTTAACTGGTGATCGAGTGACTTTCTATTTATGGCCTATAGTTTTGATGACTAGTTTATAGAGATACACTGACGTGCAAAACAAGTTTTCTTTTGGCCCTTGATACCTAAGAAAAGTATATATACGTCCACTGTCAAGTACTCCCTCTGGTCCAATGATATTGGAAAATATGTGTCAATGATATTTTTTCCCTACATTGCCCTTGGAGTTAATGATATTGGAAAATATGTGTTAGGAGTGTTTATGTGAGATAGTAAAGGTTAATATAGTCAATTTCATTGTTAATAAATGTTAAAAGATAAATTTCTTAATATGCGTAAAAACATTCAAAAAATCACTTATTTTGAACCGGAGAGTATCCTTTTGTTTGACTGGAATATTCCATTTTTGACTATTGCACAACACAAGCTTTCATAATTTTATTAAGAACTATTCGTACGTAACTTTTGGTTGCCAAAAGTTTCTATAACTTTTTTATTTTGACCGAACAGGTTAAAGTTCAACCACTGCAATTCGATGGTCTGTATCACTCAGCATTGGAGATTCAACAAAGCTTCGGGTGGTGGAGTGTTTTAGTATTAAGAAGATATACCTTCTTTTTTTTTGTGTTTAAATAAACGAGTACCAATTAAAGAGTCATTTACATAGGCACATATTCCTCTAGTACTATTTAGAGGACGAAAACAAAACAATTTTGCTTCTAACTGTTCGAGGGAAGACATATCAATTTTATTTATTACTTTTGCTGAGTATGTCAATATTAATAAAAGTAGCATATTTATAATATTAGGGAGTTTTCTAGTATGCTTTGTCCCTGGATAGTCACGAACATAATGTTTCGTTGAGAGGGGAATACTCTTTTTTGGCTGAAAAGTGAAGTACTATATATACTTATGCATCATTACAAAAGGTATGATATTCAAAATGATAACTCATTTTGTTCTATTGTATATCCACTGTCTCATTTTTCCTTGTTAAATAAAGAATGGTACATTAAATATTTGTAACATAACTTAACTATAAAATTTCATTTTACATATATGATAAACTTTTATAATCACATTAATATCACGTTATCTTTGAGATCACAAGTTCCAAAATATCTTCTCCAGTTTAAGAAATATCAATTGTTTTCATACGCAAAAGTTGACAATAATACTTCTTTAACGAGACTTCGACACAAATAAGCCTCAATTTTAATACTAGTTGTATCATTTAGAGAAATTATTAATCATTTATATGAAGAAGGATCTGCACATGGTGTTTATCGACTTGGAAAAGGCGTACAACAAGGTCCCTAGGGAGGTACTATGGAGGTGCCTAGAGGCTAAGAGCGTGCCGGAAGCCTACATCAGAGCAATCAAGAACATGTACGATGGAGCTAAGTCCAGGGTCAGGACAGTGGGTGGCGACTCAGACCACTTCCCGGTGGTTATGGGGCTCCATCAAGGATCTGCGCTTAGCCCCTTCTTGTTTGCCTTGGTAATGGATGCTCTAACGCGGCATATTCAAGGGGATGTACCTTGGTGTATGCTATTTGCTGATGACATAGTCCTGCTAGACGAGATGAGGGTCGGTGTTAACGAAAGGCTAGAGGTATGGAGACGGACTCTCGAGTCTAAGGGGTTCAAACTAAGCAGGTCAACGACATAATATCTGGAGTGCAAGTTTAGCGCTGAGCCGAGCGAAGTGGGAGGGAGCGTGATGATTGGATCTCGGGCCATAGCCAAGAAGGATAGTTTCAGATACCTTGGATCGGTGATCCAGGGGGACGAGGAGATCACTCACCGTATACCGTATAGCGGCGGGATGGTCGAAGTAGAGGCTTGCTTCCGGAGTCTTGTGTGATAAGAAAGTGCCACAGAGACTCAAGGGGAAGTTTTATAGAGCTGTGGTTAGACCTGCCATGCTGTATGGGACGGAGTGTTGGCCGGTGAAGAAATCTCATGTTCGGAGGATGATGGTTGCGGAGATGAGGATGCTTAGGTGGATGTGCGGGCTCACCGGGTTAGATAAGATTAGGAACGAAGTTATTCGGGAGAAGGTGGGGGTGGACCCAGTGGATGAGAAGATGCGAGAGGCGAGGCTGCGGTGGTTCGAGCATGTACGGAGGAGAAGCCCCGATGCCCCGGTGAGGAGTTATGAGCGGCTAGCGGTGGTTGGTGTGAGGCGAGGCAGAGGGAGGCCTAAGAGATACTGGGGAGAGGTTATTAGACAGGACATGGCCAGGATGCGGATTTCCGAGGACATGACCCTCGATAGGAAAGTCTAGGTCTAGTACCAGGGTTGTAGGATAGGGACTTCTAGATTTTTCGTACTCTTTTCCCGAGGAGGGTGAGGTGTGGTGGGGACGCCCATAGAGGATTATTTTGTGTTCTCTTGTGGTAGTCATTTCTGGTAGTTACTGTTTTAATATCATTGCATGCATATGTGCTTATTGATGGTATTTATGCCTCTTATGTTTAGACAATTTTTTTTTGCGATGTATGCTGGTATGCTGGTATAACTAATGCGGTTTTTGTTTTTGTTTGCCTTTCTTTTCAATGCGCCGAGGGTCGATTGGAAATAGCCTCTCTGCCCTCTCGGGTAGAGGTAATGCATGTCTACATATTACCCTCCCTAGACCCTACCTTGTGGGAATATACTGGATTGTTGTTGTTGTTGTTGTTATATGAAAATTGAAAACCTAACCAGATACACTTAAGTTTAAATTTGTCTTTTGAACAATTAACTTTTGTTTTAAAATTTTAAAAAATACTTAATAACTATACAATTGCATGAAAAGTGACATGTCCTCTATTTTGATGAGCTAACAAACTTCATATGACAACCAGATATAGAACCTAATACATTTGGTTCCTCCACGGTCAAAGCAACAAGTCAAGGTCTAGCACAAGTCTAAATGAAATAAGATAAGGAACAACAGAGGAAACAAATAGGGATCAGTTTCTCTGGTCACAATACAAGTCAACTCTAACAACTGTTAAAGCTGCTGCACTGCACACGCAACAGTACAATAACATTGTTGAAGTATACTGTGTACCAGACACCCCTTTGCATCATCTTCGATGACTTCGCTTATAAATTACCAACATGAGGCAAGCGAATACGCACACTTGCAAAACCTAAATATCTTTTACTCTCAAATGTGCAGTCGCCTTCATTCTCCCAAAGACATTGAAGAACAAAACAACGACATAACAAAGGACCAGATCCCAACGTTGATTACATCACGTGTCCTAAGTATTATTGTGTCTTTGTTCATGTTATTCACTTGTAACTCCCACTCAGCTTAATTAGAAGCCTCCGATAGGACACTTTGTAAATCATAAACCGTGGGGTTGTGTTTACTAGAGTTAGTCAAGTGGTTAGCTTATTAATAAAATTATTGCAAAATGGCTTGCAATATAATTATTACAAGTAGGTGAGGGATTAGAGGTTTAATTCCTAGATTACAATAGATTTTAATCTAAAGTTGTTTAGTTAGTGAAGTTAAAATCTTGCGAGTGTAGGTCAGGGTATGTAATTCCTGAGCTATAAAAGCTTTCACGTAAATATCATTATGTTATTTACTTACTATTGTGTTCTGTGGGAGCTGAAAGAGAATGAGATTCTCTATACAGTTTGGTAGACTCTTAGATTACATCAATTGGTATTAGAGCAGGTTCTTCCTATACGACTAACACCTATAAAGGATCTAGATGAAAGCTCCGTCAAAATTGTGAATAAGGTCAATCAACCTATAGATCACTAATATTGTATTCAATGGCCAATACTATGGCCGGTGGAAGACAAAAATATATGATTTTATCTTGGCAGAAGATTTAGAGCTTTGGGATGTTATCTACATTAGACTCTTTGTTCCTATGAAGACCATTGACGAGACAACAGTCACAACTCCCAAGACAAGGAAGAAATATAATGATGATGGTCGTAAAGCCATCGAGAAAAACCTCGGCGCAAAGAAGATCCTCTTTTGTGGTATTAGACTATACAAGTACAACCGCATCTCAGCTTGTTAATATGCTAAGGAGATTTAGCACGCTCTCAAAACTACACATGAGGGAGCCACTCAAGTCAAACAGTCAAAACTCGGCATACTGAATACAGAGTATGAACTTTTCAAGATGAAGGAAGATGAGTCTATTCAGGACATGCATATTCACTTTACTTCCGTCATCAATGATCTTTACTTCCTTTGAGAAATTATCCCAAGGAACAACATTGGTCACAAATATACTCAGTGTGTTACGTGGTTTTTGGGAGAGTGAAGTTAATGCTACACTGAAAAGGAAGTGACAAGTGAGACACATCTTAATTTATCAAGTTAATAATATGCAAATTTTAACTATGGATAATTTATTCAAAATACTTATTTTTTTTCTAGGAATTATTACTTATTATGGACAGGAAAAAAAACGAAATAATCAAAATTTATTCTTTACTAGGACATCCCAAGAAGAAAGCTTATATGAGCCTACATAGAGATAACTTGTGTACAAACACATCAGTATTAGGAAAAATCAACCTAAGGAATTAATGGCAACAATCTGCGCGAATATTGCACAGAGATCAATGGCAATTCCAAGCCTGACATTAATCAACTGCCCTATTCTTCCACAGTTTGCAGCTTGGGTATGTTTTCTACTTTAACTCCACAATTAGTATCATGTGGACACGAGGCTACATGTACTTTATCTGAGCAAACCAGTAATCCGGCAAGCTTCACTATATCAATAATCTGTTCCTGTGTCAATTCTGGAAGCTTCTTACTGTTCATATTCTCATCCACCACAATGACTGCAGGCTTTTGTATGATCTCTGGAAGTTTCTGCTCTTTTAGGTTTGCCTTCTCTTTTTTGTTGTAAACTACATATAGTACTATTTGGACAATACCAAGGATGAATCCCAATACGTTTGGAGCCTACAAAAGATAACAAGTATGACTTACATTGATAAGATCCAAGAAATATTACGTACGTAAACATGCATGGATACATTCAAGTTAAGAACTTACAGCTATGTTGATGTCCTTAAGTAGAAGACCATAGAAGAACCACATCACTGCACTTAATGTGAGAAACACTGATAGGAGTAATGGCATGTATTCCACACTCTTTGTTTTTATTACTTTTCTCTGCATAAAATTAGAAACATCATGAGCAATATATTATCTTCACGAATGAAAAATGAAATAGAGAAGGAAAACATGTCCATGTTTGAAATATTTGTACGTAAAAGCTCACCACAATGCCTAAGGGTGCTACAAACACACACAAGGAAAATACAAGGCAAATCCATCCAACCACTTGTCCTCGAACTGCTCCTTTGAATAGAAATTGAGTGACCAGAACTATAGCACCAAAGCCGCCCACCACAGATAATAGGAGCATCTTCACAGTTTGAACCTGCGTTAAGAAATTTTTTGAAAATAAAAGTTACAATTTCTTGCTAAAGGAAAGGAAAAAAGAAATTCTCGTTGAAAAAAAAAGTATTTGACTTGATATCATGTTAAACCTTACCTTGGCCTTTTTTGGTGCGTAGAAAAGGTAGAAACAAACATAGATAGTTTCAATGAAAACCCCAAATGAGTTTATAGTGATGAGAAGGGTCGTATTGGTCTTGAGAAATGCATAGTATATCCAAAGCATGGAACTGAAGAGAGCAACAACATAAGGAATCGACTGATAGCCTTCAGTTGATTTCTTCTTGTAGATTCTATAAAACGTGGGCCTACAAGTGTGAAAATATAAGTGTTAGTTAGATTTAAAAAATTCAATTAAACTGAAAATTCCAAAAAAATACAAGAAAATGGATCAAACTCACAGTGGAGAAAGGAACACGATGAACGAAACGATGTTACCTGCAAATTACATAAGAAAAAGAAAAGAGACAATAAGTTTAATTAACCGCAACACATAAAACATATTTTTGGATTAAAGTTGATATTTAAGAAATCAATCAAAAATTTACAATTAAGAAGCAAGAATTAGGAGAAAACTGGTTTGTATTTACCAAGGACACCAAATGCAAAAGCCCAGTGACCAGAAATAGCAGCCATCTCTTTTTTTGTATGTATGTTTATAGCCAAAGAATTGCAAATCTCTAGCACTCTGCCTCTCAACCAAAATGCTAGAGTTGCGAAAGAGAATCAAGTTTTCTACTTGGCTGTGAAATGAGGAGGGTTTGTTTGACATATTTATACAGGCAAGGGGTGGGAAAGTAAGTGCAACATTGAAATTAAAGATCTTTTTTTCTTTTCCTACTGTATTAATTTGGACAATTATTTAATTAAAGTGCAAAAAAGCACTAAGAGGAGTAAGGGTGCTATGACAATATCCTCAAAGTTTAAGGGTGCTATGACAATATCCTCAAAGTTTAAGGGTCCAAGACTCTCTTTTATTATGTCATCACCCAATCCTTAGGAGCACTAACACTTATAACTCGTGCTTTATTTCTTGGAGTGTTTGATTCTTTCATTTTCTTTAAAAATGAGCCACAAATCAACAAAAATCAGTCTAGAAATGGAGGGACCATTAAAGCCAACAATTTACATCAATAATAGAGTTGCAGCTATTGAGAAGATCAATTTGCTTCTGATGAATTAGCCTTGTTAAGCTTATGACTAATCATGTCCAAGTTATAATCCTTGTTAATTCTAGAATAATAATTCTAGGATATCCTGATTTTGACTCAAGCGACTCCTGAGGTTTTATGGATGTTGTTCCCAAATTCATGAGCCACAACGTATCTCATGGCGTTATTCCTGTTCCTATGATTGAACCCAAGTTTTATACGTTCTTCTTTACTACATATGTTTGTATTACGTGCTGAATGCAATATCACGGTCTAGGGAATGGAACACTTGATGATGAACTCCTAAATAAAATTATTATTTTACCATAAAGGCTGCTGCTAATTCGAACATCCTTGATTTAATCTTAGTAATATAATATTATTAATACATACCATATACCATGTAACACTCGACTCGTCTGATTTTGATTTTAGTAAAGAGACATTATTATTAATACATACCATATACCATATAACATTACTTTTATAGAGTAAGATTAAAACATTGAGAGATTGAAATCTAGAGATGTATCCTCAAATCCTCCAAATTGAGTGGAGAACTCAAATAATAATAAATTAATGGTCCTCCTCCACTAATTCCATCTTTTAGTATAGTTAAAGCCTAATTAACTTTTGAAGAAAAGGTATAAATCATTTTAAAATTGACGATTGGTAAGTAAAAGTGTAATAATTTTTATATACGGATGTCGGCAAACCTGAGTGGATTCAATAAGAAATTCCCAATGCGGGTTTCAAACATGGTTCAAAAAGATGTAGTAAGTAAATCAAACCCCTAATATTTTACTGAGATAAAAAACGTGTTTCGGTTCCTTAAATACGATAAATTATGATTAAACCTATTACATGCCCCATAAGTTAGTGACTCGATTATAAGATAGTTACGAAATAATAAATTAACGTAGAATGTCATGAGTATCTTTATACAAAGACTATTACGTCATTTAATATGAACTAAAATACTTTGGTCAATTTTACTAAGACCGACCAACCTTTAATTAATAAGATCAATCCCCCAATGTATGTCTTTTCTGTACAAATTCAAATGTAATCGGCCTTAATAATAATATCGGACACCAAAAGAAACCAAAAAAAACCAACCCGTTTAGAACAAGCGAATACGCGCAGGACTACTCTGTGCACGAAACATATGACAGCGCGCTTAAAAAGGTGGTATCTAGTCAAAGGCATCAAGAATCTCATTTTCGTCATTGCCTAGCCAAGATGAATAAATTGGGTACACATACCATCATCTTATGTCGAAACCCACTAAATTGGTGTGATCAAATTTCTTTTAAAATCTTGGGCCTAAGTTAACCTCAAAAACTAGCTTACGAGGAGAGCAGTGGCGGACTAGGGAAAATTATAGCGCAAATGAATCCATGGTTTCTTCGCAAAATTAGATATTTTATGTCTCTATTTTTTAAATTTAGTATAATATTAACTAGTGGCACCCTTTGTTTAAGATTGAATTGTTTACCAAGAGCAAGATGGATCAATTCCTACTTAATACAATTTTTCTTTTTATTTTAATAGTGCACCCATATATTAAAAAGGAAATTTTACCACCTATAGAATAGGTTAAGACCTAATTATAACATATAAATATCTTTTCAAAATTTTACATAATATAATAACCTTTTCTATTTTTGTAGCAAAAAATCAAAATTTAATGATTTCCTATATTTAAGCCTTATTTTTCTCAATCAAGTATAACTCCCGTTACTATTTTCACGCTAAATACATATTAATACACGTAAATACAGTTTGGCATTTATAGTAATCCCAAATGATGCGGCGGATCTTAATGTTGTATTATTAAATACAACTTGTTTAATACACTAAATACATTATAGAATACCGTAAAACATTCCTATATCATGTAATAGTAGAAATGATTTCTATTTATTGCTAATTAGGTCTTTATGAATGCTCTTTATGAAAAATTCTCTATTAAAAATCCTAGATCCGCCTCTGGAGGTGAGAATTGACTAAGACCATATAAGGAGACTTATGACCTTAAATCCCACCGAATCCTCCCTCACGCCCAGGCTTGCAAACTGGAGTATGGACGACATAAATAGGAGCCAATATCGGTAATAATAATTGGGATAGGCTTGACTCTAAAACCATGATAAATGGACCTTGGGCCTAACTCAACCCAAAAAAATAGCTTATGAGATTAGGTTTTCCTAACACCATACAAGAAGACGGACCTTAATCCCACCAATGTGGAACAACTCAATAACCTCCCTCCCCCCACCTAGGTCGGCAAACTGGAGCATAGAACACATAAATGGGGCCCCATCGGAAACATAATTGGGATGGACCTCGCTCTGAGACCATGATAAATGATCCTTAAGCCTGACTCAACCCCAAAAGCTAGCTTATGATGTTAGGATTTCCTAAGACCATATAAGGAAACCAAGAGCCTCAAATCTCACCAATGTGGAACAACTCAACAAAGACATTGAAATAATCGTAAAATACAATCAATTTATTCGCGCTTCAAAATTTTCATCTTATACTCTAACAATATTTCCATTTGTAGAATATCAGTAGTGACTCGATGGAGTGCAGGGCCTAAAGCTAAATCGTTATTAGGGGCCTTTAGAGCAAAAATATTAATGCTATTTATGTTTTATAGCTAAACCAAATTCTCCATATAAAATAGTATAATATTGGGAATTACGCCATAATGATTATTGACATAGTAAATAATTTATCACAAGATTTAGTTATCATTACAAAGAATTATAGAAATAATTATTTAAAATATACTTATTATATACATATAACATGAAAAGAATTTGGGGCCCTATATTTTTGGGGACCTAAAGTCGTGGCTTTAGTTGCTTTGTGGTTGAGCCGCCTTTGGAGAATATGTGATAATGTTGTTCTCCGATTTTGAGATAAAATTGTATGTTAAGAGGTTTATGATAAAACTAGAATTGAAAAATAATTCTGATGGCAGGAACTTTTTAAATTTTTTACGGCTAGGATAATTAAAAAAATCTTGAAAAAAGTTGTTCAACTCACCAAGTGTTTGATAAAATGCCTAAGTAACCAAAACATTGCTAATATGGAATCCTTTTTACTTGTATTATTATAAATTGAAATTGAAAAGGTTGTTAAGCACTTTATTACTCTCAAGAGCAGAAAGTTAAGGTATGTGAGGCTAACTATCTATGTTTGGTAATGTTAATTATTCTCCTTACAATACGTTCTTTTACAATGTTACGAATTGCCTAAAAAATATAGTTAAGCTTAGTTCCTTGAATACTTGCAGAACTTCTATTCTCTAGCTTCATAACTCGTTCATGACTTTCATTCTTAACGTAATGACCTCAGTGCATAATTAATAGACACTTGAGTTTGATGCTCATGAGTCTCAATCCAGATTACCCAGAATACCATAAAAAATTTAAGTTTCAGTTTTCATAATCAATTCAAGAATACATGTCTCAGTCTAGTCCTATTCAGTATTCTGGTATCATGTAACTCAATATGACTATTTCATCATCACATATTGCAGTATGATTCTCAATTCGTGAATTTAAATCTTTGAATGTTGAACCCCTATATTTGGTCTTGAGACTATAGTTTATGCTTTATGTATATTTGGGCACGTGGCTATAGTTTATGTTTTATGCATCTTTAGGCTTGAGATCATAGTTATGTACATGTATTCTTGAGCCTGAAGACATAGCTTGTGCACATATATATTGTGCCCGAGGCTGTAGTTTATTAAGATAAACAGATGGTTCATTATTCAGAAGAGGGAGTATTTATATCCTTACTTCCTTTATTCAGTTTAGTTACAAGTTATCCCTTATAATTTCGGTTATCGGTTATTCTTTGTTTAGTACAGCTGTACATATCCTGCTAGGTCTTCCAAGTCACCTCCTTGTTCGGCTGACCACTCGACTGAACCTTTACTAATGTAATATTTTTTGACCTCAGCTTTCTTACCTACTTGTTTAATATAGCCACCGGCTCCTCAACATAAGAAAGATCTTGTCCAACCAGATTGAGCTAAAATCCAACATAAGAGACGGATAACTGTGATACCTCCAGAGCATCAAAATATAAAATACCAGATGAACTCCTACCAAGCTAGGAGGTAAGGCAAGCTCATAAGACGTTATGACCCCAACCCCGATTGTGATGGCATCTAACACACTGCTGGGCAAGCCAGACCAATTTAACAACCTTAACCATTTTTAGACAATTCATAATTTAATTAACACAGATAAACTACTAAGTCATAATACCAGAAATATGAAATGGAGTTAAAACATACGAAATCCAAAATAACAATACTGATACACAGCCCGAAGAATCCATTATCCACAAGTCTGAGCCTCTAATACATGAATATGATCTACCACATATTGTTCTAAGAAATGCAGAATGAAGCAATAAGATAAAGGGAAGATCAGGACAGCGAACGTCATGTAGCTACCTCGATGCTTCCGGATATGTGCTGCTCAGCATAGAAATCCTTACTCAGCCTCAGATGCACCTGGATGAGCACGCAAGGTGCAGGAAGTAATGTGAGTTGTCCGACCCAATGAGTAATAAACATCAATAAAGGCTGGGAATAAAAATAGGCACAATGTGAGCTATAAATGCAGCAATTTAATCCAAGTGGTATAAAGTTAGTAAACGAATAAAAACATTATGGTAATGTTACAACATATAAGTAATTAGATGACAATCAGATAAGACATACAACACATAATATGGTACTCTCTAGTACTCGCTGCGACGTGTAGCCTATTCTATTTATTTATCATCGATGGCGCTCACTCGGGGTGTGCAAACTCTCGGAGGGGCCCTTTACGGCCCAAGATGAATATCAATCTATCTCGTGGCATCAACTAGGCCATCGGCCTCATATAAATATCAATATAATACTGTGGCGGCATGCAGCCCGATCCCATACTCAACCCAGAATCACAAGCGCTCTAGGTTTCTCATGGTACTCTAGGTGGTGGTGGTTCTCAGCACCATTATTCTAATCAGTGGCCTATTAGTGCGCCTCTACTTTAGAGCTTCAGTGGAGGACATCCGATAGGGCCAGCAGTCGCAGCATCATAGGGCTTGTTATGGCTGTGGTGACCCTAGTCACATTGTTAGGTTTTGCCCTCGAGACTCGGGCAGCTCTCAGCAGCAGGGTACTCGCCCCATGATTCAGGCATCAGGTGATCCACAACTTGCCCAACCAGCTAGAGGCAGGGGTAGGGATCGTAGAGGTGGAGGTAGAGACCATAAAGGTAGATCCCAGACCGGCAGAGGTAGAGGTCGGCAAGTAGATGATCGTCCTAGAGACATGGTTTAGGGAGGTGGGGCCCAACACCAGTATTAAGCTTTGCCAGCCAGGCCAGAGGCTGAGTCTTTAGATGTTGTTATTATAGGTACTATTCTGGTCTGTGACAGGGATGCTTCAGTGTTATTTGACCCTGGGTCTACGTATTCATATGTGTCATCTTATTTTGCACCCCACCTGGCTATGCCTAATGATGCTTTGGGTATCTCTGTTTATGTATCTACACCAGTGGTGATTCTATAGTGGTCAACCAAGTTCATCATTCCTGTGTGGTAGTGTTTGAGGGTCTTAAGACCCGTGTTGATTTATTGCTTCTAGACATAGTAGATTTCGGTGTTATATTATGGATGGATTGGGTGTCCCCGTATCACGCTATCTTGGATTGTCACGCCAATATTATGACCTTGGCTTTGCCGAATTTTCCCCAATTAGAGTGGAGAGGGACCCCAGGTCACGCCACCCGCAGTGTTATTTCATATGTAAAGGCTCGGCGCATGGTCGAGAGGGGGTGTTTAGCTTATTTGGCATATGTTCGCAATTCCAGTGCAGATGTCATTTTTGTTGACTCTATTCCTATTGTTCGGAAGTTCCCCAAGGTTTTCCCTTCAGAGTTATCGGGCATGCCGCCCGACAGGGATATTGATTTCTGTATTGATCTAGCCCCAAGCCCGCAGCCCATTTCAATTCCGCCGTATTGCATGGCCCCGGCGGAGTTGAAGGTGTTAAAGGACCAGTTGTAAGACTTGCTAGAGAAGGGTTTTATCAGGCCTAGTGTTTCTCCTTGGGGTGCGCCAATGTTGTTTGTGAAGAAAAATGATGGATCGATGAGGATGTGCATTGATTACCGGCATTTGAACAAGGTGACGATAAAGAACAAATATCCACTGCTGAGGATTGATGATTTGTTTGACCAGCTACAGGGTGCGAAGGTGTTTTCAAAGATAGACTTTAGGTCTTGCTACCATCAGCTGAGGATTAGGGCGTCTAATGTCCCTAAGACAGCATTTCACACTCGGTATGGGCATTATGAGTTTTTGGTCATGTTATTTGGGTTGACTAATGTCCCAGCAACATTTATGGAGTTGATGAACCGAGTGTTTAGGCCTTATCCAGATTTGTTCGTGATAGTCTTTATTGATGATATTCTAGTGTACTCCCGCAGCCAGGAGGAGCACGAGCAGCACCTCAGATTGGTTCTCCAAACTCTGAAGGATAGTAGTTGTATGCTAAGTTCTCGAACGAGAGTTCTAGTTGAGTTCGGTTGTGTTTTTTGGGCGTGTTATATCCGTAGAGGGTATTCAGGTGGACCCGGAGCAGATTGAGGCAGTCAAGAATTGGCCTCGACCAGCTTCAGCTATCGAGATTCAGAGATTCTTGGGGTTTGCATGTATTTACTATCGGTTCGTGGTGGGGTTTTTATCTATAGCAGCCCCGATGACCATCTTGACTGAGAAAGGAGCCCAGTTCAGGTGGTTACAAGAGTGCAAGGAGAGCTTTTAGAAGCTCAAGACAGCTCTGACTACGACACCGATATTAGTTTTGCCCACATGTTTAGGGCCTTATACAGTTTATTGTGATGCTTCCCATATTGGGCTTGGTGTAGTATTTATGTATGACGGCGGAGTTATAGCCTATGCTTCGAGGCAGCTGAAGATCCACGAGAAGAATTATCCAGTTCATGATCTTGAGTTGGCTGCCATTGCTCATGCTTTGAAGATTTGGAGGAATTGTCTATATGGTGTGACGTGTAAGGTGTACACGGATCACAAGAGCCTTTAGTACTTTTTGAAGCAAAAGGAGTTGAATTTGATGCAGAGGAGGTGGTTGGAGTTGTTGAAAGACTATGATGTTACTATCTTATACCATCCGGGAAAGGCCAATGTGATGGATGATGCATTGAGTAGGAAGTCCGCCAGCATGGGTAGTCTTGCTTATGTTTCAGTCAGCCAGAGACCACTTGCTTTGGATATTCAGGCCTTGGCCAATCAGTTTGTGAGGTTGGACATTTCTGAGCCTAACAGAGTGTTAGCTTGCACGAACGCTTGCTTTTCTCTATTAGAGGGTATCTGTGATTGGCAGTTTGATGATCCCCATTTATGTGTCCTGAGAGATACGGCGCAACGTGGAGGTGCCACGAAGGTGAATTTAGATGATGATGGTGTTTTGAGGTTACAGGGGCAAGTTTGTGTGCCCAATGTGGATGGGATTCAAGAGTTGATATTAGCGAAGACCCATAGTTCGTGGTATTCTATCCACCCGAGCGCCGTGAAGATGTATCAAGACTTGCGGCAGCATTATTGGTGACGTAGGATGAAGAAAGACATTGTTGCATATGTGGCTCGGTGTTTGAACTATCAGCAGGTCAAATATGAGCATCAGAGGCCCGGTGGTGTGTTTTAGAGGATTGAGCTTCCTAAGTGAAAGTGGGAGAGGATTACCATGGATTTCGTTATCGTACATCCGATGACTCGGAATAAGTTCGATGCTATTTGCGTCTTTGTTGATAGGTTAACCAAGTCAGCGCATTTCATTCCTGTTGTAGCCACTTATTCATTGGAAAGGTTAGCTGAGATATACATCTGAGAGATTATTCGCCTTCATGGGGTGCTGGCATCTATCATTTTGGACCGGGGTACGTAGTTCACCTCGCGCTTCTGGAGAGCAGTGCAGCAGGAGTTGGGCACCTAGGTCCAGTACAGTGTTTCATACTCAAACAATAGTCCAGTCCGAGAGGACTATTTAGATATTGGAGGATATGCTCAGAGCATGTGTCATTGACTTTAGAGTTTCTTGGGACCAGTTTTTGCCTTTAGCAGAGTTCGCCTACAACAACAACTACCAGTCTAGCATTCAGATGGCTCCATATGGGGTGTTGTATGGTAGGCGATGTCGGTCTCCAATCGGATGGTTCGAGCTAGGAGAGGTTCGGTTATTAGGTAAAGATTTAGTTCAGGAGGCCTGGATAAGGTCAAGATCATTCAGGACAGGCTTCATTCGGCTTAGTCGCGGCAAAAGAGTTATGCAGATCGCAAAGTTGAAGATGTAGCTTTCCTGGTTCGTGAGCGAGTATTGCTCCGTGTATCGCCTATGAAACGCGTGATGAGATTTGGGAAGAAAGGTAAGCTTAGCCCAAGGTTCATTGGCCCATTTGAGATCCTTGATCGTGTGGGAGAGGTTGCTTATAGACTTGCCTTTCCACATAGCTTGTCATTCGTGCATCCAGTGTTTCATGTGCCTATGCTATGGAGGTATCACGGCGATCCTACCCACGTGTTAGATTTCACCACTGTCCAACTGAACTGGCAGGTTCGACAGCTGAGGTCGAAGAGTTTTCCTTCTGAGGCATCGACCTGATAGTCCGAGTCTGATATGTAGAGCCGTTATCCTCATCTATTGACTGACTCGGGTACTTCTTTCTTTTGTTCGTTCGAGGATGAACGGTTGTTTCAGAGGTAGAGAATGTGACAACCCAAAGGGTCATCACCGGATTTCTCTCTTTTTCCGCACTTCTGAGGTCTTGAAAACCTCACTTATAGTTGCCTCAATTTGCGTACACAGTCCGTACGCATAGCCAAAAAACTTTTATGTTGATATATGTGAATTCTGAGAAAAATTTGAAGAATTTTTATATTAATGTGATTAAAGTTGACTTTGGTCAACGTTTTGGGTAAACGGACTTGGACCCATGATGTGACGGTCCGGGAGGGTCTGTAGAAAAATATGAGACTCGGGCATGTGAAAAATATGGGACTCGGGCAAGTAAAAAATCTGAGGTCTAGAACCCAAGTAAAAGAATTTTTCTGTTAAATTATTTTTCTGAAATTATAAAGGTAAAAGGAAATGAATATTAATTAAAAGAAAATGATATCAGACTCGTATTTTGGTTCCAATACCCAGTACAAGTCTTAAATATCTGTTAAGCACTTTTCTGTAAAGTTTGGTTGACATCGGATGTCATTTGACGTATTTTAGACCCAAATATCTAAAGATTGAAGTTTCTGAAGTTATAATGAAAAATGATGAATTTGGGAGTTGATTCAATGATTTTGTTGTTATTTTGGCGGTTTGATTGCTCGAGTAAGTTCGTAGGGTGTTATTGAGTTAGTGTGTTTGTTTAGTTAGGAGCCCCGAGGGCTCGGGAGTGAATTGGAGGTGGTTCGGGGTGTTTTACACTTAGGAATTTGCAGCAGATTTCACTGCAATTTTTGCCCAGTTGTTGCCTTCTTCGCGATCGCGGACATAGCCCCGCATTCACATATCATTGGACCTCCCCTTCTCCGCGTTCGCGGAACATCCCCCACGTTCACGTACTTACAACCTTCCCTCAACCGCGTTCGCGTTCCACCCTCAAGCGTTCACGTAAGGTAATCCCAGGGGCCCAACTAGTTTTCTCTACGCATTCGCATATTCACTATCGCGAACGCGATGCCTCCAACTTTATCTTCATCGTGCACACGGCTTCAATGTCGTGATCGCGTAGGGTAAAAACCGTTCAGTGATTTTTTTAAAAAAAAACATTAGATACGGGATTTCCTCACTTTTTCTCACGAGCTCTCTTCTCTCCCAAGCCTTAGGAAGACATTAAAGCCCCCATTCAAGACCATTTGGGTAAGTAATGCCCCACTCATTTCCTTCACTTTTCTTTCATTTATTAGCAAGTTTTTAAGCCTAAATCATGAAAATCAAAGTAGAAATTAAGGGGTTTGGGTAGAGTTAAGGTTTTGAGGATTTTGAGTGATTCAACCTCAATTTGGGGTCAAATCTTAAAACAAATTATATATTCGAACTCGTACGGTTATGAGTGATGGGGTTTTGGTCTGAGCCTCGTGTTTGGACCATGTGGGTCCGGTGTTGAATTTTGGTATTTTTGAAAGAATTCTAGGAAATTCATATTTTGGCTATGGGATGTTGCCAATGAGTCTTTATTGATATTATTGAATTAATTATGCCTAGATATTATTGTTTCGGAGTCGGATTATAGAGGAAATGTGGTATTTGAGGATTGATTGCTATTCTTTGGACCGAGTTAAGTGTTTGATCTAACTTTGGCTTGAGGGAATAGGATTAGAGTATTATTAATTGCTAATTGCTAAATGATCGAGTACGGTGTATAGGCATGATGATGAGTATCTATACATCGGTGTCTAGCATGACCGTGGGTCTTTGTTTGTACTTATTTTGGTATATTTTGGGACTCTTCCAAGCTAATTAATGATTTCTACGTAATGTGAAGAGTATGAGGATTAATTATGAATTATGAATTCTTTGGAGCGTTGGCTCAAACAATAAAAATACTATTAAGTAATAAATAAAAGAAATGGAAAGAGATATGATTAATCCTTTACCAGTATGGTTTGAGTATATTAATTTTCTCCCTTGCCAGGATGTGAAAGTTGTTGTTATTGCTCCCTTCCCGGGATTTTGCTGTTTAACTATGTTTTCCCTTGCCGGGACATTTCTTATTATTGTTTATTTCCTCGCCCGTTTGGTTGTGATTGTTGTTTGGGTGAGGCAGAGTGATAATGCACGAAGAGTCATTCCGTGCTACGTTTGATTATATTTGCACAAAAGATCATTCCGTGCCATGTTTTGATTAATTATGCACGAAGGGACATTCTGTGCTCTGATTTAACTATAATTGCA
The DNA here is from genome assembly GCA_032618575.1 of Nicotiana noctiflora. NCBI lineage: Eukaryota > Viridiplantae > Streptophyta > Magnoliopsida > Solanales > Solanaceae > Nicotiana > Nicotiana noctiflora. The sequence continues at coordinate 108,324 of JASVEL010001728.1, forward strand.
TGAAGAGTCATTCTGTACCATGTTTTGATTAATTATGTGCGAAGGGACATTCCGTGCTCTGATTTGACTATAATTGCACGAAGGATCATTTTGTGCCATGAAATGAGAGTTATGTGAGGGAAAGCATGAAGGGTGATGCCGTATATTTTATTTGACTGCTTTGGATGAGAATTAGAGTAAAAGCAGGAAATTTGATGCCGTGCAACTATTGATTTCCCTGTTTTTGTTAATTATTGTTGTGCCCTATTTCTCACTTAAGTTGATGACTTTTATATTCAGATTGTACTCCCCCATAGCATGTTTCCCTCCCCTTTTAACTGTTTAGTTTTCGGTATTCTTTCTTTTTTATTGCACCTATATATATTAAACTGCACAGGTTGATTTGGTAGTCCTATCTAGCCTTGTCACTACTTTGCGGGGGTTAGGCCAGGCACTTACGCACATGGGGTCGGTTGTACTGATGCTACACTTCTGTGCTTTTTGTACAGATCACGGCATCAGAGCAGCTTTTGGACCATAGCAGTAGCATACTGAGCGAGAGCTGACTTCAGTCCAACGACTTAGGAGGTAGCCTAGCTGGCGTTCGCAGGACGAAGTTCATTTTCATATTTTTTGTTTGTTTTCATTATACCGAGACAGACATTATGTATTTTCTATTCGGACTTGTTTGTAGAACTCTTTAATGGTTTTTGAGATAGCGACTCTTGTCTTGGGTAGTGAAATATTAAACTTCTGCATTTTGGATTTTTAATTATTTATGTTTTAAAAGACTTTCGTATTTATTTAAAGACTTGTTATTTTATTATTGTTGTGTTGGTATCCGAAATGATTTAAATGTTTGGCTTGCCTAACTCCAATAGTAGGCGCCATCACGACTCCTGATGGTGAAAAATTTGGATCGTGACAAATATATCTCCAAAAACCAGTACCAAAGATACAATCTACACATCAAAGAACAATAACTAACGAATTTCAATAGTAAAATACTATAAAAAAATCAGATCTGGCATTTTAAACTCATTCATATAGAATTTTAAAAATTGATTTGTTCTTCCTATGAGCTATGGCCTAGTTTTTGAATTGTGCCCTATATTTTAGTGTTGAAAACTTGTTTGTAGTGCTAAAACTTCAAATACGCTCACGCCCTGTATGTGTGTCAAATGATAGATATGACACATCCTATGGTTGTGACAAACTGCAACATAGTTATGGAGAGCTTGATTTCTGATCAGAATAGGAGCATAGCAATTCTTGCCATAACAACTCTGCTTAAGACCGACAATGAATCAAGTGTTAATCGTCTCTCTTCTTTGTTTGCTCCCAATCTTATTATACTCGCAAGGAAATGTGAATTAGCGGGTAAATAGTTTGGGGCATATGGACAGAAGTAGTAAATAATTTGAACATAAGCATTAGAAAGTAAATAATTTAAAATTAATGGGTAGAGACTGAAGTTTTCCCCTTTAATACGCATGCCCCTTTAGCACATGTCTCCTCCGTTGAGGTCACCTTAATTAATTTGTATCGAATCAACATGAAACCACAAAAATGAGTCCACATTCAAACTCGAAATGGAATTTCGAGATCTAAATGTAGCAAAAGCTTTCTTCTACACTAAGTAGATGTGTAATTAAAGAATATTCTGCTAAATCATTTCTGAGTACCATGTAATAAGAAATTAAGGCCGACTATACAACACATACAAAAAAAAAAAGTAAATAAGACTTAAAAGCTGGAACTTAATTAAGGATGGACCTCTCCTTAAATAATTAACCATCGTTCTATCACCAGTAACATCGAGAAAGAAGACACAGGTTGAGCTTTTAATTATGTTCCCTATGCTATATATTCTACAATAATATTAATATTTCGAACGCAGTAATTCAACACAATTATTTTACACCCTTCTTTCTTGACCAATACATCAATCTTGGCCCCAACATGAGTCTTGAGCAAAAGACATTATACCTCACAATCATTGTATATATCACTACCCTTAATTCGTTGACTGATGCCAAACATGACCTAATTTTAAAGTTCGCCCTAACTTTCCAAAAAGCACATCATAAGGACGTATACCTACAGGTGAAACTGATTAATTTATTATTTAATCCTAGTGTCGGAAACAAATATAAGTATATAACAAAAGAAAATAGAAACGAAACAACATCTAACGATATCACTATTTACTAAACAACGATTATACTGGTTAAAGACAAGACAAGTGAGAGTCATAATTTCATTTTTAATAATACTATCTCTTCTCTAGTAAGTGAATAGGCTGGAAATTTATTTAGGATCATATTCATATATTTTGTAGGTAATTCGTTTCAAGAACTAGTTAATGGGTTCTTCCAATGATAGTCTAACTAGTTTCTCCCATTATTTTAAGTAAATTACCTCAGACAAAGGTGTGGGATGTGTTGTATTCCAAAAAAGGTGCGTGAGGAAAGCTATACCTGAGCTCAAAAATTTAATACAATACGGTGATTTCTGAATATACCGTGAGAAAATTAAGGTCTACTCTAGTCTTTTTGGTCTTTTAATCAAACCGAACTATTGGGACAAAGGCATAAAAGCTAATATGAGATTTTAGCGTTAGTAAACTTGCTTTCTTTTCTTGCCTTAATGTTCCTCTGTTATTTCTTGGTAATAACCATTTGGTCCGAGAAAATCTATGAGGTCGTGAGTTCGAGTCTTCTCAAGAGCAAGGTGAAGATTTTTTGGATGGAAGAATGTCGAGGGTCTATTTGAAAATAGTTTTTCTACCCCAGGATAGGGGTAAGATATGCATACACACTACCCTCCCGTAAACCCTACTAAGTGAGATTATATTAGGTTGTTGTTGTTGGTCTAAGAATCAACTCCAAGAAAATAGCCCGTCCAAATTTTAGGTTTTTAATTAATATTATCATAGTGAAATTCTAACGCTGAAATTCTTCATTGGATGACTCTAGTGAAGCCATATCTGAATATGAACCAGCGAAAGCGGCTTTTCTGGAACCAGAGACTTTGAGCACCTCCTCAAAGTTACAATTTGTTTGACATGATTATTTACCGCAGCTTATCATTTTCATTTTAAATCATATCAGGACAAGACTATATCTAATATTGATTCTAGAAAACATTAAAAAAAAATTGCTTACCATAAAAACCACATATAATAGTACAAGGATAAGAGATCGACATCATATGATTCCATTGCAATTTAATATTTTCTTTTCTTTTCTTAAAAGAAATAAAAATAAAAGTGCACCTAAAGTTCAAAGTTATCCCAAAATCTTTACTAGCACTAAATTAGTGGACGTAGTACCATGAAAGTGGACAGTATAGTAACAATATATATGGGACAGCAATGGCTAATTGTTGAGGTCACCCTAAACTAAGATGTTTCCCACTCTCTTCCTCCTTTTAATGATTAGACAAGAAAAAGCAAAAAAAGGATACAGCTCTCAAATATATCCGGCTCAAAACACGAGTGTACGGGTATAATTTGGGCAAACCCGAAATCCAAACCGAAATTTGAATTTCTTGAATTTTTTGTTTGGATTTTCGGATTACGGATTGGATTTTGAATTTAATTTTTAAAATTTTTGGATCTCAGAATAGATATTAGATTTGATACTTTGAATTATTGGATATCCGAAAATCCAAAATTCTTATATTTTATGTTTAGTCCATTATTCATATATCAATAGTAATAAGTTCAATACCCTACACATTAGATATTATGATATATATTCAATAATAGTTACTAAGTTATTAGGAGAATACTTTCCATTTGGACATGGTTTTACTATTTCTACTTCTTATCTGTCATATTAACGTCTCTATTATATTTTTTTTTTATTTTATGTGATAATTTTATTACGTTAATATTTCATTTGGATGATTGACGTAAAAATGAAGAACTTTTCAGGCAGTTTAACATGAGTACTTCATTTGGATATTCATTTTTTGTAAAAATAAGAAACATCTCAAGTTATAAGCTCAAAATCGAAATTATGAAATAAAAAATACAAAAACATTGCTATATTTCCAACACTCCGGGTAGGCGGAAGGATCTATGTCCATCCCCAACTTTCTTTCAATCACTCCTCCAGTTAGATTATTCTGCTTTGTCTCACCCAGGCGGCCTACCCGCTTTTCTTTCGTTCAGCTGCCCTCAATCGCGCCAAGGGACTTCTCAGTGCAGTCCAAAATATCCAAACCGACTAATCTGAAACCGAACATAAGAAATCCGATTCAATCCGAACTTATTTGGATTGGATTTGGATTGCCATTTTATCAATCCAAAAACTAAGAATCCAAATCGAAATTTCATATGTAATCCGAACTGTCCGAACGCCCACCCAATAGTAAATTTGTACCCTCCTATACAAACATTTTTGTAACAATCTCATTTGTTCTAATATTATAAAAAAATATATAATAACATGAAATGAAAAAATAGTTATATTAACATAAAATGAAAAAGTACTTCAAAATAAAATTTAACTTTAACTGTTATAATAAAATGTGAAACAGTACATTATTTCGAAGTAATTTTAGTATATTGCTATGTGTCAAAAGGAAAGTCTGTCAGGAAATGGTTTATGGGAATCTTTCGAGAACAAAACGAAGACAGTCATACATTTAACCATAGTATTTCGAGTTTAAAGTAAAAAACAATCAAAGTCCGATCCCTAAAAAGGAGGGGTCCAAAATGAATTACAGTAGTCCTTTTTGAGATTAGATGAAATGTTTTTACTCCCCCTCCTTGCTAATTTATTATAAATTTATTTGATTTAACACGGAATTCAAGAAAAAAATAATTTTTTTTTAAATTTAGGGTCCTAAACAAATCCAAATGGGACCTAGAGTATTTGTATAATTATAAAAGCTTCTCATTAAGGATATAACTTTAAGTTTAAGCTAAATTGTTACCAAATTTTAAAAAACTTCATTCTTTTTAGAACGGACAAAATAAAAATATAACTATTTTCATTTTGGCCCGCAGAAATACTTGTGAGAACAAGTTACTATCTCTTGCTACTTCACGGGGACTAACAGACTAAGCCCGATGGCCATAAAAACATTTTCACTTTTTTCGATTTTTTTTTTTTGGCTATAATATTTTCATTTTATTTGAAGAAGAATTTTCGAAATTATTTGAAAATTAAAAAACTCCAAAAAACTGTTTTTCAAAATTTTCACTTCAGAACAAAATATAAATATTAAAACAATCCAAAATTCTATTTATGTCCAAACCCAATTATAATTTTCAAATACTATATATATTTACTTGATAAATTTTTTTTTTTACTTTTTTCTGGAATTTTACTATTCTTATGTCCAAAGACGCACTAAGTCGATTGAAATTCCAATTGCGCGTTCACAAGAAAAAAATCTTACAAGAACTGTGAGTAAACTTTCCGATATATAGAGTTGTTATTTTGATGTCTCTTGGAAAGGAAAAACGTTAGTAGATCAGTAGATTTTGATGTTTCAATTTTTAATGCGTGGACCAGGGTCGGATCCACCCTTTCGGGTGGGGAGGTATGACCCCGCTAGGTTGGTAAAATTCTGAATTATTATGTATTTATGTAGAAATTTTCTTAAACATTTGATTCTGCCACCCTCAATCGCAAATTAGACAAAGGTGTCAATCGTATGATTCAAGTTCAAATTTCTCTTGAACCCGACTTTTCATTTTCATTGTGCTTTTCATTCCCTTTGTCCCAGTCACTTTCCTCTTTGATTACCACCCAATCTTCTATTTGTCGTTCATTATTTTTATAAATTTTTTCCTCTTTATTTTATTGTGATCTCAGCAAAAACACTCAAACAATAGCCTCCAAAATTTAAAAAATACCATAAAATTATTAAGCATTTCTCTTAATCTCAAATCCTTTTGCTTTTTTCTTTCAAAAGAAAAAAAAAACTTGGGTCTTGATAGGAATTTTTTATTGAGATTAAATTTTTATACTTTTTTATTTACTATAACATAAAAATGTGTGCTATTTTATGATTGGTAAATATAATTTAAATCTCTTTACTACTAAATTATGGTAAATATTTCACAAGAATTGCCTAAAAAAATATGAGATTTATGATTTTAATTTTGGGTATCTTGTAGTTGTAGTTTATCTAATTCTGTATTTACTTGTGGTGTACAATTCATCTATTGAAGATATTATTATTTTTATTTTTATTATTCTGCGTGATTGAATTCCCTTATTGAACATGTAATTTTACGTATGCAAATCTATTTTTAACATACAAAAAAGATGTAGTTCTCCAGCGAAAATGTTGATTTTACTTATATTGTTAATAATAAGGGAGTGATTCCTTCTTTAAAATGCTAATTACATTTGCTTCTTGATGTCTGAGATATAATTTTTATACAATAATACAATGATACAATAACATGCCCAGTAAAATATCATAAATAGGATATTTGAAAGTGTTATAATTTTCATATTTGCAAATAAAAAATACCTACTAATTAATTGGCCGAATAAATTAAAAAACAATAAATGAAATGAATAAATGTTCCGAACAAGAATTGATTCGAAACTATCCTAAATTCTAGGTCTGCCACTGCGTGGAACTATTTTAGATAGTTGATTCAGAAATGAGGTACAAAAAGAGGATTAATATTAGTGCTTTTACGTTTCACTCTAAAGCATGGAAATATTAGCCTAAAGGAAACAAATTTTACGTCACAGGTCAACTTCTGCATGCTACTTTAAATATGCATTATTTCTGCCCATGAACAACACAAAAGTTCTCGTATTTTCATAAAATTCGTGTATAATCAAACTGAGACATAAAACAAAATGGACGGAGTAATTCATTTTAGGTGTCATGTGATCCTGCATTTTAATGATAACTGTATCCTTGCACAAATCTGATGACACGAGCTGATCAATTATGTAAATTAACTCCTTATCAAAAAATAATACTCCATCCCTGTTCCAAAATAAATAATGTACTTTTTTGAATTTGAAAATAATTTAACTTTAAACTCTTCATTTTACCTATTTTACTCTTAATGAAAAGTTTTTATAACCACACAAAATTGATGGCCCAAAATTAATACTTTACCCCTTAAGCTTTTAAGACCACAAATTTTAAAGTTTTTATTTTTTACCTTAAATTAAGTGCCGAGTAAAACTAGATTTGAAACTATGATTTAAAATTTCGTTGCTGTTTACTGATAGTACTGCATAAAGACGATACTCTAAATAGAACGTTAACGCAATGATTGAATAAAAGTTCATTTTTATTGATATAAATTACGTACAGAGAATCTAGCCAACACAGCCAGCAGCCTCTCTCTATAGTAGCAAGACAACTATTTCATCTTTTTACGTACATTTATTACATGAGAAAGCTTGCACGAAACATGAGCAAGAATATATTAATTTGTGTACAAACAAATTAGGATAATATTAGGAAAAAGAAGAGGAATGACAAGAATTGGTGCGTAAATATACTAAAATCACCGCCAAATAGTGAAGTTCTACAGAGCAATATACATTTTAGGCTTTCACAGCTTGCAGAGTGGGTATGTTTTCTACTTTAGCTGCACATGTATTATCATGCGGACACGACGCTACGTGTAATTTGTCTGAACAAACCAGTAAACCAGCAAGCTTCACAATATCAATAATCTGTTCCTGTGTTAGTTCTGGAATCTTCTTACTGTTCATATTCTCATCCACCACTATGACTGTTGGCTTTTGTATCTCTGGAAGTTTTTGCTCTTTTAGGTTATTTGCCTTCTCTTTTTTGTTGTATACTATATATAGCACTATTTGGACAATACCAAGGAAGAATCCCAATATGTTTGGAGCCTATAATACATAAGAAGGAAACTACATATATAAGATCCAAGAGAAATAGTCTAGGTATGTAAACATAGCGTAAATACATGAAAGTAGAAAAGTGGTATGAGGAATTGAAAATAGAACTTACAGCAATGTTAATGTCTTTTAGTAGAAGACCGTAGAAGAACCACATCACTGCACTTAACGTGAGAAACACTGACAGGAGTAATGGCATGTATTCCACACTCTTTGTTTTTATAACTTTTCTCTGCATAAAATGAGAAAAATCATCAGCATAATTATATTCTTCATGCATGGGAGAAAAAACGAGAAGACGACCATGTTTTCTAATATTTGTATGTAAAAGCTCACCACAATGCCTAAAGGTGCTACGAACACACACAAGGAAAACACAAGGCAAATCCATCCAACAACTTGTCCACGTACTGCTCCTTTGAACAGAAATTGGGTAACTAGAACTATAGCACCAAAGCCACCCACTACTGATAATACCAGCATCTTCACAGTTTGAACCTGTATTAAGTAATTTTTGAAAATCAAAGTTACATTTTCTTGCTATAGGAAAGGAAACAAACGAAAAAGAAATTATCGGTTAATAAAAAAATGTAGTACGTCAGTGATATCATGTTAAACCTTACCCTGGCCTTTTTTGGTGCGTAGAAAAGGTAGAAACCAACGTAAATAGTTTCAATGAAGACACCAAAAGAGTTTATAGTAATGAGAAGTGTCGTGTTGGTCTTGAGAAATGCATAGTATATCCAAAGCATGGAACTAAATAGAGCAACCACATAAGGAATCGATTGATAGCCTTCAGTTGATTTCTTCTTGTAGATTCTATAAAACGTGGGGCTGCAAGTGTGAAAATATGAGTATTAGTCAGATTAAAAAAAAACAAGAAAATTGAACATTTTCAAAATTATAAGCAAGTGGAAACTCACAGTGGAGAGAGGAAGACAATGAACGAGACAATGTTACCTGCAAATTAGTAAAAAAATGAACGATGAGTTTAAATAAACGTGCAAGACTTTGAACATATTTTAGGAAAAAACTAAATTGATTCTGCTAGAAAAGCGCAGACGAATTATTAAGCAAATTCTACGTAAATTACTAAGAATATGTTACTAAAACGTATTGACAACGCATCCACTACTTGTTAATTTGCTCATACTTACGCCGATAAGTTAATTAGGCGTAATATATACTTTGTTATAAAAAAGAATGGACCTATTAATATTTGAAGAGTCAAATAATATTTTCTTTAACAACGCATTTGCAAATAGCTTTTAAATATTTTGAATTATTAATCATGGCAACTTATAATTCTTTTTTATATAATCTCTAAATATGTAAATTTTATTTCAAAAATCTAAAGAATATATAATACGTATAAAATAAGTTAATTTGACTCTATTTTGAGAAAGTGTAAATAAACTGAAACAGAGAGAATAGTATGAAATGATCAGCATAAATAATAATAATAATAATAATAATAATAATAATAATAATAATAATAATAATAATAATAATAATAATAATAATAATATGTTAAAGATCATTTTTGAAAAAATAAAGAAAAAGGAAGAAGGAAGAAGGAAGAAGGAAGAAGGAAGAAGAGGCTTTTGATATTTAAGAATTTCAATAGGAATATCTAACAATTCAAGAAACAAGAAGGAGAAAAGAGGCTTTATTTACCAAGGACACCAAAAGCAAATGCCCAGTGACCAGAAATAGCAGCCATCTCTTTTTTAATTATGTTTCTAGTCAAGAATTGCAAATTTCTAGCACTCTGTCTCTCACCCACAATGCTAGAATTGCAAAAGACTAGCAAGTTTTAGTTTGTACTTGGCTGTGAAATGAGGAAGGCTAGGTTGACATATTTATACAAGCAAGGAATGGGAAGTAGATAGATATGCAACAGTTAAAGATCCTTTTATTTTATTTGAAAATTATATAAATTAAAAGTGTAAAAGAGCACTCAGAGGAGTAAGGGTGCAATAATGGAAATATCATAAAAATTTCAAGGGTCCCAGAACACTTCTTTATTATGTCATTCCCCAATCCTTAGGAGCACTAAGACCTACAAGTTACAACTCATCATGCTTTTATTTTTTTAAAGGTGTTTGATTCTCTATTATTTTCTGTACGAAATGATCCCAAATCAGCAAACAAAAATCAGTCCAGAAATGATGGAGGGGCCAATTCAAACTTAGGATTAATTTACATCAATAATAGAGTTAGGGAAATGCATCCTGCTGGGGGTTTATGCCAATGATCCGAACCTATATGGTACAACAATAATATACTCGTTGTAATACAATTATTTAGAAAAGAAAAATGCAGTAGTAAAGAAGTCATGGAAAAAAAAACAGTAACAATGGCAAGCTAATAGTAAAACCAAGTAATATCAAGTAGTAATTAATAGACAATCTAAGAATAAAAAAAATGCGAGAATAATATTATAATTACATTATTGGCCGAAAGAAAAAAATATTAGACTACCTAATCTTCTACCCTAATTCTCGATCTGCACATCCTTCCTTCAAAAGTCATGTCCTCAGTAAGCTGAAGATGTGTATATCATGCCTAATCACCTTTGCTAAATACTTCTCCTGCTCTTCTTGGACCCACCATTGACAATGTCCCACCTCCTCAGCGGAGCATCCGTGTATCTCGTCTTTCCATGTCTGAACAATCTCAATCTCGCTTCCCGCATCTTGTCCACCACATCAATTATCCCACCTTATGCCGAATATAATTCATTTCTGAACTATATCTCATAGCGTGCCCACTATTTCTGACCAAGTATGTTACTGGTAGCAAAACAGAGAAAGGCACGGGGAAGACGGAAATAATGTCTTACCTCTTATCTAGAAGTAGTAATTAGGCATCCCTAACTTGAACATGGATCCAATTTGTTGTACTTATATTTGATCCTAGCGACCAAATTATAAAATTAGGATATGCTAAGCTGTAGTAAGCTTATCTAGTCATGGGAATGTGTCATACATCTGTAACATGTACTATGGAATGAAATGGGTTTGTTAAATCTATAAATGCTAGTGACATGTTGAGACTTAAGCCTAACATGTTTTTCTATGCAGGAGTTGGGCTTCAATTGATGCCAACTCTGTGAATTCTCTTTTTGAAAATTTAACCCAAAAATTTGGATTATCCAGTTGATTAGCTAAAGAAATTGACCATCTTCCCTGAAAGCTCTACCCCAATAAATGTGGCACATATGTATTATTATATAGGGTAAAATATGTTTATATTAAATGATCGCATGAGAAAGTGATATGTGGAGCCGAAGACAGAAGGAGGCAATCAGATCCTAAAGTAACGATCTCGTCTGACACCAGAGAGAATGGATACTCATAAAGGTGAAATAAATATTTGCCACCCGGTAGCATTTTATGAAAAATATTGTACAACATTAAGTTCTGTAATTGAGTTGATCCTTACATCTATTACTAACTCATTTGATTATTTGTTCTTAGCAAAAAAACATAGAAAATGGCATATAACGGTGTCAATATCGCACACAACGTTGAGGTCCAAGGAAATCAATGCCAACACGAGGATTCAATCAGTGATACCTTCAATAAAGTGAATGAGGCCACGTTGGTCCATGGCGAACGTTATCCGTGACATATTCAAGAGGCAACTCTTGATGATTCTGAAGAAGAGCACATCGTCGAAGCAGTAAGAATCTTGTAGGAGCAACAAGAGGCCATTATAGTCCATCTCACACGATAGGATAAGGTCATGATAGAAATGAAGCAGCCATTGTCGGGAACATCTAACAACGTGAATAGACGAGGTCCAGTTCCTCCAGGTACTCGCGCAAATCAAACAACGCAGAGGGTCGACAACAACATCACGAGGGGCGAGGTCGACTTCGATGGGGTAGGGGAACGTATCCGGTTACAACAACGATAATAATCCCTTAAAAATCGAACACATGTGGTTTATGAGAGAAGTAAACGCCCGAATGCATCAAATTCTGAGTGCACCACCAGTGCTGAAAGGGTCGAACTCAAAGAAGTACACACAATTGCCGTACAAATCAAGAACGACACCAGAATTGATCCCGAAACAGTTTAAAATGCCAGACATGGCAAAGTGTAATGGGACTTCAGATCTTCAAGAGATATCACCACACAATGATGGTAAAGGGGAATGATTTGGCTCCCTACGAGGTTGAGTCAGCCTTACAGAAGAAATTTGGAGAGTCACTTATATATGGAGCCTTGACATGGTAATCGATTTTGTCTGACCATCTCATAGACCCATTTGAGATGCTCGCAGACTCTTTTATCAAGGCCCGTGTCGAGACTATAAAGGTACATGACCGAAAGGCCGATATATCCAGGATTTCACAAAGAGAGTCTAAGTTGTTGTCAAAGTTTTATTGACCAAATTTCAGAAGGAAAAGATGTTTCTACTGGCCGTACTGGACGGATGGGCGACTGACGCATACACCAAAGGTCTAAATCCGAGACGTTCCGACGATTCCCATGAGTTTGAAAGAAAGGTTGCTCGAGTTCCAGGCAATGACTTTGCTGGATCTTCACAACCGGTACGAGTCAAAGATAAGGATTGAAGATGATCAACTTAGTTTCCTGGCATTGGCGAAGTATGGAGGCCGGGAAAGAAATTAGGAGAAATCATAAGATAATTTCGACGTAGATCGATGGTCTTCAAGGGGTCGGCTTTTATCCTATGAACGAGCCAAAGGGCGTGCTAGAGGTTTCAAATATTTGCTACCTATAGGAGAACTGATCGCAGCCAAAACAACAGGTCGTTACAAGACAAGGAAATGTTAGATTCCCGAGATTCTTCCTAGGGGTGTGCATTCGATTTATCGATTCGATTTTGACTCTTATCGATAATTACTTATCGATTATCGATTTGTACATATGCTTATCGTTATCGTTTCAATAAGGTTTCAATTTTTTCGATTTCGATTTATTAATTTTTGGGGCTTATCGATTCGGTTATCGATTACACCAATAAGAAAATTTGCGGGATTCCACGGAAAGTATATCGCTATAAACACGCCTAACTAATATGGACAAAAGGAAGCTAAAATAAGACGAACACTGTTTATAACATAAAAATTGTGTCAATAGACATATGCAACGAAACTAAAGTAAGGGATCAAATATATGTCACAAACACTCCAACGGTATTAAAAAAATAAATACATCATCAATGCTAATTCTATTTTCCATTAATTTGAACTTCATTCTCTTCAGCTTTAAATATGATCATTCATTAAATGTAGTAGATGAAATAATTAGGGGTGTGCATTCGATTTATCGATTCGATTTTGACCCTTATCGATAATTACTTATCGATTATCGATTTGTACAACTGATTATCGTTATCGTTTCAATAAGGTTTCGATTTTTTCGATTTCATTTATCGATGAACCGATAACAAATAATCGATTCGATTTATCGATAAACCGATTTGAATGCGCACCCTTAATTCTTCCTATACCGGGCTTTCCGAATACAACTTCAATGTCAGCATTATGGAGCTGGTGTCGGCTATGAGGAACATTAAAGAAAAATAGTTCCTGAAGCAAATGACATTTAACACCAACCAAAGGGATCTTAATTTTTGGTGTGAATACCATGGGACAAACAATCATCGAACTGGGAACTACAAGTATTTGCACGAAGAGGTAGCAACATTACTGAAAAATGGCCACCTTAGGAAATTTTTGAGTAATCAGGCTAAAAATAATTGCAGTCGTCGTCCTATAATATGGATCCTTCGAAAGCAAGAGAGTATCCTCCGTGTTTGACGATCAACATGATTTTTCGGGGAGCGAGATTAATGGCGTGGCATGTTGGTCGGCAATAAAGAAAAAAGATTCGCTAACCCACATCAAGAAACTTTGGGAAGTCTCCGAGGATGACATTAATTTTAGGGAGGAAAACGCGGATGGACTGGTGCTACCACATAATGACGCCCTGGAAATCTCTCTAAATTCTTACATTTTAAACTTAAATGTGTTCTGGTGGACCTATGAAGTTCAACCAATATTATTCAGTGGGGAGTGTTGGAGCAAGACAAGCTCACCAAAAGTATCACGCCGGCCATGAAACTGCTCTGCATGTTCAATCTGGTGAGCGTGACAACTCGGGGGAGATTCTGTTGCCCACGAATGCCTATGGGGTGATAAAGATGACCCTTTTTGAAGTAGTGAACGTCGATATGGGTTATCATATCATCTTGGGGAAACCATGGTTGCTTGAGATGAAGGTTGTTCCATAGACATATCATTAGTTTCTGAAATTCCCAACTCCCAAGGGAATTAGACAAATAAGAGGTGGTCAATCGGCAGCAAGGGAGATAAATGCAATCTCGATTTCTTGTAGAAAATGGAAGAGCCTGCAACATAGAAATTACAGAAACCTTACCTATTCCCAAACCAAGCGACATCAACCAAGGGTAAAATTCGTTGGAATCCTATCAGGTTCTAAGGTATTTTCAGGTGCCAGAAGAGACAGATGCAACAAAATCCACAATAGAAGAACTCGAACAAGCCGCATTGTTCGAAAAGTTCTCGGAAAGGTAGTTCCAATCAGGAACATGACTTCACCCCGAACTCAAGTATGGATTTATTTAATTCTCAAATTTAATATCGATTATTTTGCATGATCGCATACGAATATGACAGGTATCCCACAAGAAGTGGCCATGCACAAACTAGGCCTAGATCTCAATATCCCTCCGATTCTCCTATTGTCGAGGTCAAAAAATTTCAAAGAAGAGGTAAATCGCTTGCTTGATATTGGTTCAATTCGAGAGGTAAAATATCATAACCGGATAGCTAATGTAGTAGTACTTCCAAAGAAGAACAATAAATTTTGCATGCGCGTAGACCATACGGATTTAAATAAGGTGTGCCTAAAAGACTCGTTACCATTATCAATCATTGTTGCAACGGCCGGGCATGAATTAATGAGTTTCTTTTATGATTACTCCGGGTACAACCAAATCAATATGAACCTGGAGGTTTAGAAAAAAACTTCATTCATAATGTGCTTTGACACATATTAATACAATATGATGCCTTTCGATCTAAAGAACGTTGGAGCCACATATCAGTGGCGCTTGAAAAAATGTTCGAAAAACAAATAAGGAAAACCATAAAAGTTTACATAGATGATATGCTGGTTAAGTCTTTGAATGTAAGTGATCATCTAAAACACTTGCAAGAAACTTTTGACATCTTACGGAAGGATAACATGAAGCTTAACCCCGAGAAGTATGCGTTCGGGCTCAACATTCTCTTATTTATTAAGTTAATAAAATTTCAATGGGAGCAAAAACTTATTACCCATATGTGGAAAAATTGTCCTTAGCCCTCGTAGTCGCCGCTCGAAAGCTAAGGCATTACTTCCAGTGTCACCAAATAGTTGTGGTTACCAATTTTTCCATGTGGAATATTCTGCATAAACCAAAACTCTCGGGTAGGCTGGCCAAGTGGGCTATCGAAATTAGAGAATGAGACATAGAATATAAACCCGAAAATGCAATTAAGTCACAAGTTTTAGCCGATTTAAGTTCGAGTCTTTTACCTCTGGCAACCGAATAAGCATTAATGATGTTAGAATCAGTATCAGGACTTTGGGCCTTGTTCACGGATGGAGCTTCCAAGTGAAAGGGTCTGGGTCGGCATAGTATTTACCACGCCCTTTAGAGAAATCCTAAGGCATGCTATAAGAACTGTTCCTCTAATTAATAATAAAGCAGATTATGAATCTTTAATTGCAGGTCTCAAATTCACTTGGGGATTGAACTCTGAGGTCAACGATATCAAGTGTGATTCCCAACTAATGGTAAAATAGGTCTTTGGGATCTTCAAAGGCAAAGAGAACACATGTGAAAATATGTAATGAAAGTCTAGGCTCTACTCGCTTTGTTCAGGGAATGGTCAATAACACACATCCTAAGAGAAGAGAATGCAGAAGCAGACAAACTAGCTAATGAAAGGATCAGACTCTAGTACGGTCATGCAGCTTATCACTCGATGCTCGATGCAGATAGCTATTATGAGGTAACAACAACCACTTAAGTCTTGGACCGGAGAAATGAGACCATTTTAAACATGGAAAGTTGCCAAGGTATACCGGGCGCTACGCACTAAAGTAGCGCGATATAGTTTTAAAGGTGATCAACTATAAGAAGATCTTTCAAGGCCTATTGGCCCAATGTTTGGGAGCCTCCGAAGCTAACTATGTTATGCGAGAAGTCCATGAGGGGATTTGCAAAAATCACTTGGGTGCAGATTCTTTGGTGCTAAAGTTAATTAGGGTGGGATACTACTGGCACAGGATGGAGTAGGATGCCAAGGCTTATGTTCAAAAATATGATAAATGTAAATGCTACGCACCGGTTGTACATTAGAGCCGCTCGGTTTTGTCACCATGGCCATTCATGAAGTGGGTATGGATATCATTGGACCGCCACCACTAGCCTCCAGTATTGTAAGATTTCTTTTAATTTTAGCTGACTATATTTCTATGTGGGTTGAAGCAGGTCCTTATTAGAATATTAGCAAACGAGAAGTAGTAGATTTCTTGCGAGAGAATATAATTTGCAGAACTGGGATACCAAAAGAGATAGCATGTGACACCGGTCCATAGTATATACGTGCTAAGGTCACAAAATTCCTTGAAGATTTAAAAATCAAAAGGATCACATCATCACCCTATCATCCAAGCACATATGGCTAAACAAAATCAAAAACTAAGGTAATCATACAAAATCTTAATAAGAGATTGGAAAAAGTTAAGGATAAATGGCTCGAAGAGTTATCGGGAGTACTATGGCATTTCATACTGCAACCAAGCCATGAACGGGAGAAACTCATTTCTCTTTCGTGTACGGAGCAGAAGCCTTAATTCCGGTGGAAGTAGGAGAGCCTACCCTAAGATACATTCAAGCAAAGGAAGAAACAAAACAACAAAGTAATGTTTCTCAAAATAATGGACGAAAGGTCATTTCGTGCTACGTTTGATTATATTTGCACAAAAGATCATTCCGTGCCATGTTTTAATTAATAATGCACGAAGGGACATTCCGTGCTCTGATTTGACTATAATTGCATGCAGAGTCATTATGTACCATGTTTTGATTAATTATGCGCGAAGGGACATTCCGTGCTCTGATTTGACTATAATTGCACGAAGGATCATTCTGTGCCATGAAATGAGAGTTATGTGAAGGAAGGCATGAAGGGTGATGACGTATATTTTATTTGACTGCTTTGGGTTGGAATGAGAGTAAAAGTATGAAACTTGATGCCGTGCAACTATTGATTTCCCAGTTTTTGTTAATTATTGTTGTGCCCTATTTCTCACTTAAGTTGATGACTTTTATATCCGGATTGTACTCCCCCATAGCATGTTTCCCTCCCCTTTTAACTATTTAGTTTTCGGTATTCTTTCCTTTTTATTGCACCTATATATATTGAACTGCAGAGGTTGATTTGGTAGTCCTATCTAGCCATGTCACTACTTTGCGGGGGTTAGGCTAGGCACTTACGCACATGGGGTCGGTTGTACTGATGTTACACTTCTGTGCTTTTTTTACAGATCACGGTATCAGAGCAGCTTTTGGACCATAGCAGTAGCATACTGAGCGAGAGCTGACTTCAGTCCAGCGACTTAATAAGAGATTGGAAAAAGTTAAGGATAAATGGCTCGAAGAGTTATCGGGAGTACTATGGCATTTCATACTGCAACCAAGCCATGAACGGGAGAAACTCATTTCTCTTTCGTGTACGGAGCAGAAGCCTTAATTCCGGTGGAAGTAGGAGAGCCTACCCTAAGATACATTCAAGCAAAGGAAGAAACAAAACAACAAAGTAATGTTTCTCAAATTGGAGCTTCTATATGAACAAAAAGGACTTAGCACATATAAGGATAGCAACCTAAAAGCAAAGAATGGAAAGATATTGTAATAGAAGAGCAATTATCCATTTTTTCAAAGTGGGAGACTTGGTTTTACGAAAAGTAACTTAGAACACCCGGGACCTCAATGTAGAGACGTTAGGTCCAACATGGGAAGGCGCTTACCGACTTTCACTTGTTACCGAAAAAGGTTCATATGAGTTGGAAAATCAAGACGAAGAAAAGTTGCCAAGCAACTAAAACATGGCCCTCAAAAGATACTATTGCTAATGAGCATCACCTATACTGAAAGAATGTGATGCACTCTTTTTCTCTTCGTCTAGTTTTTGTTCCAATTGGATTTTACTGGCAAAGGTTTTTAAACGAGGCAGCAACGGATATCATACTATGAATGATGCTTCAGTAGCATGACAAGGCACACAAGCAAAGAACCACTATAGAGTGGTTAGATAGTCTTTTGCTATATAGCAAAGATCATACCGGGAAGTGAAGTGTGTTGTCGAACAGAGATTATCCAACCATTCACATGTGCAAGCCACTGGGGATTGTTAGATAATCTTTGGCTCGAAAGCACGAATTCGTAAGGGTGAGTGAAGTTTTCTATCGAATCGAAGATTATATATCAATTCACTAGTGAAATGCTCGAATGTGTAAAACTTCTTGTATTCAAATTTGCATTCTTCGCATTCGAACACTGAGGAAAGTGTATATGGATACGACAACAATGACTACCATATCGAACGGAAGACAAAACCTGGAAATAAAGTGGTACCAACATGATCGGGAACTGTGCGGCCAGCCTTGTAGAAACAAGTGGTACAATTTAGTCATAAGTAATGGCAATTTCGTATTAGCACAACGAATGCTCATATACATTTGAAAGTGAAAGGAATAAAGTAAATTCCTTTAATTTCTATCTTGTTTCTTGTCTAACAATGAATTAATTCTATCTTTTGAAAGTTAAACAAACACTTAAAATGTTAGTGCTGTAATGAACAAGAGACATCATCTTCAAGAGCACCGTAAATATAATAGGGTCCTATCTTATAAAACCGAGACCAGAAGAATCGGTAGCATTAGGCCGAGATGGATTACCCATTTTGGCAGTTAACTCCAACTCACGGGACTTAGTGATTTAGGCATCAAAATCACTGACACCCACTTTAGCCTCTTCTAAGGTTTTTCTCCTCATGTTCTACACAACATATGTTATTTTAACAATGAGGAAACTGCTCGGCACTTGAGTTCTTCATTAAGTTGGTCGACCTCGATAGAAAAAATTTCTAGCACAGATCTGGTGGACTGGAGGCTCAAATTTAGCTCACAAGACAATGGAACTATAAACCATATTATGCTCAAGGGTCCTCTTATGTTTCTGCTCCAACCGGGTATACATTGCCTCAACAGCAGTAACTTCTTCAGTTTTGGAGTCTAAGGTTGCCTCAAAATTATTCAACATTTCTGTAGCGTTAGCCTCGCGATTGGTGTAGTAAGAACAACATTATGGACCTCAGCCCATTTGGCCCTAGTTTCTTGAAATTTTGCCCGTAATGGGGCGACCTCCTAGTTAAGAGTCACGACTTCTTGCTCACTTTGCTGCAACCAAGCATCCAAATCAACAACCTCGGTAGCTCGAGCTTCCAGTTCTGAGAGGCGAGCGGTAGCTTGGTCCCGCTCGGCCAAAAGTTGATCCCGCTCGGAGGTAAGATCTTCCTTATGAAGAATCATCCTATGAAGGCCCTCGGAAGCGAGGAAGTTGGCCTGTAAAACAAGAACGTAAATTCAAAACCCTGCCATAACACAAATAGAAGAAATAATTGAGAAAACAAATACTATATCTCTATTGTATTGTGCGTGGCATTGTTCAGCAAACACTTACCCGAGATAGTTTGTATTTTTTCCCCAATCTTTCTCTGAAGCCAAGGTCTACAGATAGATAGCAAGTTCTATCGACCAAGAAAATAGATGGCATCCGATGGAAATTGAGACGGTGGCACTTGATAAGTGGGGATTTTGACTACTTATTAGCGCCTTTAGCTTTTGTTTTAGTCTAAAAGCATTGAATTGTGTTGGCTAAACTGGTAAAATATGCAAAACTACAGGAATGTTGGAAGTTGAACTCCCGATTGTTGATACCCAGTTTTTCCTGTATATTTTTATATGCAAATACTTTCAAAATAGTATATATATATATATATATATATATATATATATATATATATATATATATATATATATATATATATATATATATATATATATATATATATATATATATATATATATATAGCATGTTTAAGTATTTTATTATTCTTGAAATTTTCAAAAAAAAAATTAAACCGATTTATTGCCCTATTTGAGCAATACAAAAACCAATAAGTGTTCTTCAAATTATGATTTTGGTGATAAATCTATTCTATTCTTATATTTATGCCAAATATAGCTAAGGTAATTTTTACACATTTTCATAAATCGATTTGGTATTTTTAAGCTAAATTTGTACTAAATTGCAATTCTAGCCTATTTTAAAATTTAAATAGTGCTTATAATTATAAAATTTATTCGAGTACTTTTAATTTAATGATTATATATTATTAATTAATTTAGTGCCTTTAATTTATTTCAAAAAAGTATTGTATAATTTTTTATAAATTAAAAAGGGAAAAGTGACTATTTAACTGATAGCCTTATTTGCATTTCAATTATAGCCACAATTAACCACCTTATTAACCTAATTCGGGACCTCAAACGGACCAATCCAATTTCAATTTAACCCAGCCCTTAACTCGTTTAAAACTACCCGACCTAGACCCATTTTTATCCTGGCCGTTGATCTCTGAGATCAGCGTCCCTTATCCTCCCTTGCCTTTTTGATCCTAAAGACTACCCTAATCCCATTATTTCCCTTATATTAGCGCCTCTGAATATCCCCCTCTCTCAAACTCTCTCAAATGTTCTCGAAATCCTAGTCGCTTTCTATTGTCTTCTACCTCAAGCTCACCGGAATCCATGGCATCCATAGACCTCCACCTCCTAACAAGATGAAGAAACCTACGAGCCGCACATGGAATTGTGTGCCGGAAAACCTTTCGAGGGGTATTTTATCCAAAACTGTCAATCTTGTATAAATAGAAGAGGTTCACGAAATTAGGTCAAGTTTTGAATTTGTAAAGTATTGTACCGTGTCTCTTTGCTTCTTTAGGAAACTTTAGCTTATTTTGGTGATTTAACATTGGATTTCTCTATTTTAATCCTTCAATATGAATTTCCTTATCTTTTCTTCTTTGTTTTCTTCTACACCCACTATGAGTAGCTAGTTTTTTACTAGGATTGTGACACAACCCTAGTGTGTAAACCTTATGGGTGATTAATTTTATGCTTATTTATGAATGGGTATTTGTTATTTAGCTTAGTTCATGCTTCAATTGTAGAACTAATGGTTACAAACATTGATTCATGCATATTTGACTCAGTATTTTCACGAGAAAGAGAGACCTAGTCTGGGTTACTTAGCTAACAAGGAATTAGGTCAATTGAGAGATTGATTAACTCAATTAAAGGGTTTAACCTATAGATAGTAACAAACCGATTTGAGCTCTTATCAACCATTTTGTTCGTTATACTTTAGGTATAAATATATCCCTATCATAATACTATTGGTTCAGATACACCCCTCTTCTATTAAATTTGTCTAAGGTGGAGAACCAATCCTATATTGCATTGACATTTGATGAGATGAATACCACGTGGCATGCCACCGCAGTGCCCCTAACCCATTTATCCCCCTTTATTTGTTTTGCCACCATTAAAATTTTATTCCCATTCATCGCCATTGCCACCATAACTGCAGATAATCCTTTTTATTCTATCAAAATTTTGATGAACATTATTAGTTAATATCTGCTTTGATAGAAGATAAAAGAAATCAAGGAAAATAATCAAAGTGTGTTATATATCCAATCTTTATTAGCTTAGAAACTTAGTTGGAGGGACTAAGGACATAGGGATTTAGTGGGAATCATTGTCAAGCTCATGCCCAAAAAAAACGAACGCACAAGCAAACACTAGTTTCATGTTTCATTTACTTGGCTTCCTTACGTTGTTTAAGACAGAAGGTCAGATATA
The DNA here is from genome assembly GCA_032618575.1 of Nicotiana noctiflora. NCBI lineage: Eukaryota > Viridiplantae > Streptophyta > Magnoliopsida > Solanales > Solanaceae > Nicotiana > Nicotiana noctiflora. The sequence continues at coordinate 130,219 of JASVEL010001728.1, forward strand.
AGTAAACCGTGAAAAAATGCTACTGACCAATAACAATGAATTATTATATTAGGACATTAATTACTTTGTATTACTATTAAAACGCTCGACACTTGAATAAAATTGCAGAATCGATGCGTGAACATGATTGCCCCATTCTACAAGACAAGTCTTAAAGAAATTTTGGTGGTGGAAAAAAATAGAAGGGTGGAAGGGTAATCACATCATTTGTTGGTGCCATACAGAATTAGATGTCTACGTTGGACAAACGTAATGGAAGATGGGTATATTTGAACCAATGGTATTACATCAGGGGTATATTATAACAAATAGTATAACGAAAGATATATTTAAACTTTTCTCAAAGTACATGGATATATTTAGCCATTTTTCGTTGGATCAATCCCTAATCCAATAGCCTTCATTACATCCTGAAAAAAATCTTACTTGATTTTGAACCGAGTGAGCTATATTAGTAGTGATCTACATGAGGGGAAAGCTTATGGCACTGGAAATCGTACTTGTGACATTCTCTAGGAAGAGATGGTTGAACCTTTCACAAATATTTGGATTGAGTGCTAATAATTCTTAAGTGAGCTAGGCAAACGGAAAGTAGAAGAGGAGGAGTTTGCGATCCACCATGACCTACATGAAAGAGCGAGCTTTCTTGATGAATAAAGTCCTGATGCTCAAGTATCACATTAGAACTATATGTGCATAAATGCTTAACTTTTCACCTTGTTGATAATACATATTTAGTCTGGGCAAATGGCTCACCATTAACTGGCTGAAGTGACCCTTAAATACTGAGGATGAGAACTATTTTATTTGCTTGAGGATAAGCAAAGACATAAGTTTGAGGGGAGTTAATAAGTGAGAATTTTGACTACTTATTAGGGCCTTTAACCTTTTGTTTTAGTCTAAAAGCATTGAATTATGTTCCCGAAACTAATGAAATAACCAAAATTGTAGGAATGTTGGAAGTTGAACTCTCGAAATGAAATCTGACTCAAACAGGAGAAATCTAAACACAACATAATAAAATGCAAAGAAGCTTACAATGTGCGGAATGCAGAATTTCATCTGCGGCCGCAAACAATAAAGGGAATCGCGGCAAAGTTTCTAGAAAATTGCGGACGCACAAGAATTGTGCGGCTACAAAAGGTTGAGCTTGAGATCAACCTCCATCTCTTGACAAGATGAAGAAATTACATACAGACCGCACCTGAAATTGTGCGGCTGAAGAATCCCGACGGATTTTTTGTCCAAAATTGTCAACTTTGTATAAATAGAAGAGTTTCACGAAATTAGGTCAAGTTTATGAGTTATTTACGTACTGTAGCCATTTTTCTTTGCTTCTTTAGGAAACTTTAGCTTATTTTAGTGATTTAACATTAGATTTTTCTATATTAATCCTTCAATTGAGTTTTATTATCTTTTCTTTTTTGTTTTTTTCTACACCAACTATGAGTAGATAGATTTTTATTAGGGATGTTGTTGACATCCAATTTTGTCCCATCTTCTTCCAATTAATTTTTCTTAAGCTTTTAAGTTATTAATAATTTACATACTCTACTTTACTACTATTTTTGACATATTTATTGCTACTACTATTGTTAATATTAGTAAAATTAATAGAATATTATTATTATTATTATTATTATTATTATTATTATTATTATTATTATTATTATTATTATTATTATTATTATTTCGTCACTATTACTATTAGTACTATTATTAGCGTCATTATTATAACTATTATTACTACTAATATTATTCCTTATAGTGTTATGATTGTCACAATCTATCATCATTATTATTTTATTATTATTTTTTTAGTATACTTCTTATTGTCATTTTTATGAAAATATAATTTTTTTTTTCTTTACTAAGGAGAGATAAAAATATTCTTTCATCTCACACTTTATAAAAAGTTTACTATGATAATATTATGACATTTCATGCAATAGTTATTTATGGTATCTCATGATTATTTTATTAAGTTGCTATAAATTATAATATTTTTAAGGTTACTAAATACTTTGATTAATTTATAACAATGATATTCCATTTAGAAGCCTAAGAAAATAGGAAGAAGGAGATTATTTTCTGCCAGCTTGTAGCCCAAAATATGCTGCTCAAAACCATGGCCCAAACGCTACAAGACCAAAGAACCCAAACAAAAACAATTAGGTTTTCTCTCATCTCACCTAACTATACACCTTTCTCCTTACCTTTTTTTATTTTTATACCAAAATCAACTTTCTTCACCATGGTCAGAAGATACGTATGCCTATTTTGAGCTAAGATTGTCCTTCCTTTTGGGTTGCCTTGGTATTCTAATATCTTTTCTTTTCTAAGTCTAAAAGGGTGTGGAATACCCTTTTTTTGTTTCAGACCAAATCTCACTATATCAAGAAAAAAAATTGAAGCAAATCTCCAAGGCAGATATTCAATTTCAAACGGCTAAATTTTTAGAAATCAAAGCCCCACCCGTGACTTCTTCCCTTTTGAAATTTGAAAAATCCCAACTCTAAATCTGTCCATCTATAAATACTCTCATGCCAGGTCCGTGTAGGGAGAGGTTCGGGGATGCTTGAAATTCTAACACTATTGCTCTCTTGCTTTCACTCCAAAAATACTCGCTGCTTCTTTAGCCTCTGCTAGTTCAGAACAAAAGGCGATGTTCTGTTCTTTCAAAATCCATAGCCCCGCCAAATCTTTCATTTTTATTTATGTCCGCGTTTGGCTATCTTTCGAAAGATCCGAGCTAAAATCGGAAATGGCTTCTTGATGACACCCCGTTCACTGCTCGCAAAAAAGTCAGTAACTTGGAAATCTTTCTTCTCGGCTTTCCTATATTTGAATATCTGAAATGTTTGTTTGTTTGTTTTAAAGATCTTGTCTCTAGTTTATTTTCCATTTTAAATTTGTTCATGTATGAAATGATGCAAGATTTATAAAACAAAATTATCTCATAATTAAGTAACATAAAGTTTCGATGGTCAGATGAATATATTAATGCATTAGTTGCTCTCTTCATGGTTGTCTTCTAGTGAGTGTGAGTTTATTCACTTTAATAATTCATCCTATATGATTTGGGTAGTCTTTGCTTCCGTAGATAATTTCTTTTGGGAAATAAGTGTTTATATTACCATTTGTGAATTTATGGATGTTCACAAATATCATTGTGAAATATTGGTATATGATTGTAGATCCTTTTATAAGTATTGAGATTGTTGCTTTACTTAAAAATTAAAGGGGTAAAATACGTCTTTGACTATTCATGTGTTAAGAATGAGTTTGGTTAAATCACAAAGAGCATGTTAGGATGTAATTGAACAAGTAATGCAAATGTCTTAATCTTGACTACCTACATAATCTATATCCGAAGATAAAAGCTAGGTTCATTATGTGACGGGTTAGCCTGATAAGTAAAGAAAAATGCTTGTTTAAGGATAAGTGTGACTTTCCATTCGTTTCATTTCTCTTGTTAAAAATTAGTACTTATCTTGTATGAACCAACAATTATAATTAAACTAAGAATAAGTTATGTCACTCTTTTGACATGTCAATTCAGAGCATAAATGAACTGTGTATTTGGGGTCCTTAAATGACTTGCTAATATCATGGTTTTAGAACTTCATATGAGGTAAACGAAGCTGATTTACAAATCTATTTTGACTAGTTGGAATATAGACATGTCCGTTATAAAATATTGGAGAATGATTCATCTCTATTTGTTTCTCTTCTATCAGATTTAGATAATCTAGTATGGAGTTTATTTAGGAAGAGTAAAGACAATCCTATTTCTTAGTTAAGCATGCACTTAGGATCTGTAATAAGTTAACTTGCGGCCTGCTTGAGTTTTTGTCCTCTAGTATTATATGAAATACATCATTCATAAGAAATGAATGATAATTAGAATCCTGTTTATAGTTTTACACCGTCTTTAATACGTGATAAAGGTAAATTTGCTCCTCTCTAATTTTAGTTTATTTTTCTTTCTTTCTTTACATATGCACTTGGAGCAAAATGGAGTCCCATTCCGAGACTCATCGCTACCTCTACCACCACATGGAGTCACTGCATACCATAACCCATAGATGCACCGGATAGCAAGAAAACAAGCGAAACGCTTGGGGGCGCCTATGGCGTCTTTCTTACTTCTTTTTCTGCCATTTATTCCTTGTCTAATTTTTAAGATCGTTGATTCATTTATGTTTTCAGTTTTACCTCAAGGTTAGTATTTTATCATATTTGAGAGTTGCCATTGAGATTTAAAGATATTATTATTACAGGAGTTATACCACATGTGTTAAATTATGGATTCACTTTGAAATTGATAAAACACTTTCACTTACAGCTTTGGGAATTTAATAGATGAACCAAGTATTTGAACCAAAATTGTAACTTGTGTATATCTTTACTTAAATCTCATTGACTGTTTTCTTAAAAAGAGAATTTTAAATTCTGGCTTCATTTGGTTCTAAAACACTTATTATAAAGAGTAAAGAAGAATTTGCTAAGGAGTTTTACTATATTTTTTGAACTAGAAGTTGTCCATTTTAATTGGTTTTGCTGATATTGTTAATGTTTTTTCACTTACTTTGCCTATTTGTTAATTGATGCGATTTGTTTGAACCTATGATTGATGATTAATATTTTTTAGTTTAAAATTACAACCTTAGTTTTGGCGAAGTATTTGTTAAATAAAGACTTAAAAAAATACAATGTAATCAGGGTTTTCGAGGTTAGTATTTTTTATATGAAAACACGTGAGTTTCATATTTCCAAAGGACATCAGGTTTTAATGAGTTTATTGGTCACTACCACTTTTATTTGTAAAAAACGTGAGTTTACAAGAAATGGAAGTTGGCAGGTTTTTTTTTATAAATAGAATTCAATGAGTTTTGCCCTTTTATCACATTGAGAGTTTACACAAAATTATTTGTTTCAGAGTTCTTTTCCTAAAGGACGTTTTCTTAATCTATGTTGTACATCCATTCAAATATACAATCTGTCTAGGCAGTTAGTAATTTTATTTTATTTATTTGTTAATCAATTAACCTAAGTTTGGCTGGTTAACCGTAATTAACGGATCATATAGGATGCTTTAACAACCTTCCCTATAGGATTAATTAGAACCCTTGCCCATACTCGTAAGGTTAAGTAGACCATAAAACAAAGTTAATTTTGAGCACTACTTAGCTAATATTGGTGTCCTAATTCACCGTTAAAATAATTAGGTGGCGACTCTTTTTAATTAATTACACATTCAGAATTACCAATATGTTATACTCTAGTTTGACCCGTGTTAAAATGGGGTATAACAGCATGGCGACTCTGCTGGGGATTCTAGGTTCTAAACCACAACAAACTTAGGTTAATAATAAAAATTAATTTGTATATTTTTAATTGTTTATGATGCTTATATGAAATGTCGTTGTGTGATAAACTGATGTATATGAATTGTTAATCTATTCTTATTACTTTATATAATTTGTTATTTCTTTTCACTTCCTCCACTTCTGGAAAATTCACACAAAGCACACACCTAGCGGTTATGCGGTTTGCAGCCGTGCACTACTCAAAACACATTTTAGGGAAAAGTTCATGAGTAAGTCGATCAGCGGTGCAGTCGACAGTCACGGACTTTTCACTCTCAAGTTGTCCATTTGGGAGCAAACCAGTCTAGAAAACCCAATCTTAGTCAACATAAGATAGAGCTAAACCAAAACCCTTTTAAGAGCATGCATCATTTTTAACCTTAGGTGATCTAATACCCGAGGTGTATTAAATCCATTAGTTAACCTTACCTAAATGTCCAAGTGGGTTTTCAGCCCCGAGTGACAATTATCATGTTTATGTGCATTATTTGAAGGGTGAACATGCCAATTATGTGGATCATTTCCTTTAAATTAATTAAATCCTAGTTAAAGAAGCATGACTACCTTTTTAAAACATGTGTAAAGTTTTCAAATGGAACAATGAGAAGTTTACACATGACAAAAATATCTTTTATTGTACTTTCTTTGATTTTCTTTACGTAAAAATAAATAAATGGCTTAAGAGATTCATGTACCTCTTTTCCTTTTGAAAAATAAAATTACCTAATTAGTTTTAATAAATATATTTTATTATACTTTTATTCTTTTGATGAAAATACACCTTTTAGAAAAAAATAAAAAAATATGTCTAAGCAGTTATATTTTAATATTTATTTGTATTAAAAAAAAAATAGAATTACTTAATTAATTTATAGAAATGAGATGATACATAATGGCATACTTATCTTTCAAATACACGGTAGGCGTACCTCTGGCATAAAGAGGCCCTCACGTATTAGGACGCGCTATTATTTGCTCTTTGGAATGTGTCACATGCTTGCTTACTTGCTTATTTGCTATGAAACTTACTTGACTTTATTATTTTTACTAATATTATCTGTTGTTTTTTTACAAAAGAGAAGTGTTAGCTATTCAACTTGCTTATATCTTTTATTCGTTCATATATTTTTTGTTCCTTATTTTTTTATATCATTTTCCTGAATTAATAATAATAATCATCATCATTCTGTGCTTAGCGCTCTTTAACGACTCTAGATCATCATTTGTGCATTTACTTACGCTCAAATTTCTTTTAGGTCTACTCCAATTCTTAGAGTCTAATTAAGATATCTTAGTCTCTCGGTATCTTCTAATTTTAGTAAAGTACGACGTCTTTCCCATAAGCTCTTCAATAGGCTCGGTTTGTCATGAAATTCCTCAATATTCGTGCCTTAAACTAGCCTAAAAATTTTTCTTTACACAATAATGAGCACCTGACTCCCTAAGCAAGATAGTATTCTAAAAAAATTAGCATAATCTTTTATAATCTAAGAATATTTTGCCGATCTAATTTTGTGAGTTGATTCGTGTTCATTTCTTACAAATATAGTTACATATTTTTTAAATATCGCCACTCGTGCCTTACACAAATTTTCAATTTATTCAATTCTGGCATAATCTTGCACCTCTAATTTTTGTCTAATAGCTTCATATCTCTCAAAATTTAAATATTCGTATTAATTCTCATATACAAGTAGGTATCACCATCCACCCAGCAATAGAAGGCGTTATTTGATTAATTTTTAGCATCAAATTCTTTTTAATATTTTCACATATTCAATTCAAGCTTTTGCATCATCTTATTTCGGGTGGTCGATATTAATCTTCACACACCTGTTAATTCTACGTCTTGGCATGTGAGTCGAGGTACTATCCATAAGTTTCAAAACGGTTGATACCGTATTCCGGGCCTCGATTGCTTTATCACTTACCAACGCTAAATAATACTAGTGTCATTTCATGTCCAATTGATTCTTATATCCTAATTACATATCTTGATTTTGAGCTTGTCGATATTCAATCAGCCAAATATTATTTTCTACGTCAAAATTATTCATCTCTAGCCTCCTTAAAACACGGTCTATATAAGACTCAGTCCCATTATAGCAAAATTTCCATTTATCTTCAAAAAAGAAACTGGGGCACATTTTTAGCACGCATGTTGAGTATGCTCGAAAGGGACATCATGCCATAGAAAAAAAAATCCTAAAAATCGGGGCAATTTTTTTTTCTTTTATTTATAAAATTCCAGAGTCATGCAAGGAAATGGACTTGTGCTATAGCTAAAACTTTGATATTCGACATAAGTCAGCCTTTCATAAAACTTAAAATTATTTCGCTTACATATCAACAAGACTCGAGCGTTAGAGCACTCTAGATAACAATTCATTCTCGTCCATCCATTTTGCAACATGGGCCATCATTTCTAGTTTAGGGCTCCTACTTAACCATATAATGAATTAATCAATCTAATTACGCACTCTATTACTTTATGCATTTATTTTATTATGATAAATATGCTAACACTTTACTTTTATTTTGAAAAGTTTTATTTTTCCTTTAAAGGTTGTCTAGCATTGAACACTATTTTGGCTGCGAATCTGCATAAAGGACAGGCTATAATGGCAGACCATTTTGAAGAATTCAATAACAGTATGGGACTATTGCAAGCACAGAATGATGGAACCAACGCAAATGTGGTGCAAAGGAACATGATGGTTAATCTTGGAAGCACTTTTAACCTTCTTTCAAATACAACCTCCACTTCTAGCTCAAACCGAAATATTTGCTTAACCATATCTCCTTGCCCAACTCCTACTTATACAATCTCTCCACAAATGCCAATAACTCGCAATCCTAATCAAGTTATGATGAATCCTAATAACGAACTTTCTATAGTCACAACTCCATTTGAGAAGGACAAGCAAAACCAACTAGTTGTATGTCCGTATAAGAGACTTGAAAAATCAACCCAACAGATTTGCCGTGAAAATTTGGAAAAAGAACTTCGTGATTTGAAGAAAGCCATTGGAAAAGAATTGCAATCAAGAAATCATCAAAGTTTAAGATATGAAGACTTATGCGTGCAGCCGGATGTAGAACTCCCACTAGGATACCAAGTGCCAAAGCTTAGTACTTTCGATGGAAAGGGAAATCCCATTGCTCATTTAAAGGACTACTGTAGCAGATTACTTGGTATTGGGCACAATGAGGCCATTCGAATGAAGTTATTTATCCAAAGCTTATCGGGGCCTGCACTTGTTTGGTACACAAAACAAGATTTTAGTAAATGGCACACGTGGGATGATATGGCTCATGATTTTGTAAAGCAATATGAGTTCAACCTTGGAGTCGATCCAGACATGCATAGCCTGTACAAAATAGAGAAAATACCACATGAATCTTTTCAGGATTATGCAATACGGTGGAGAGTTGAAGCTTCAAAGGTGCACCCTCCGCTATCCGAGACAGAGTTGATCTCAATATTCATTGACATTCAAAATGGTATATATTATGAAAAGCTGGCTACTGCGAACGTGCGTAATTTCTCAGACTTGATTAGAGTCGGGGACTTCCTAGAAAGAGGCATCAAAGAAGGAAAGATTAACATGCAGACCATCAATCATGCTTTACAACCAGAGATGCCAGAAAATTTGAAAGGTAAAGAGAAGGAAAATGCCTCAGTTGCCATGACTAAGCATCAACCGCAATGCCATTATGATCACCAGCCCTTGCAAAATCATGCAATCTCTAATGCATGCAACGTGCATCTCCAGCCTCCTCGCCAACAAAGCATTCAACATCAACATCGTCAAGCACAATCCGCTTCTCGTCAATTAAAGAGAAGGAAGCCACGCAATTTCACACCTTTGACTGAATCAATCTCTAGCATATTCGCTCGATTGAATGCCTTGGGAATTATGCAACCAAGAAAAGGAAGGATTTTCAACCCTTCGCATCCATTATTTGATCCTTCTAGGTATTGTGCCTACCATTCAAATGCTCAAGGTCATGATACAGAAGAATGCCTAGCATTAAAGCATAAGATTCAGAATATGATTGATTCTAATAAACTGCGAGTGCACCTACCAGTTGGAACAAATGCCTCAAATGCAATTAGCTGCAGCACAAGCAATATACCAAGCGTGGTTGGGCATCCGAAGAAGAAACATCGTCTAAAGAAAGAGCAAGACTGATTTTTCCGATCTTGTTGGCATTATGATTTTGATGCTATCACTCTATAAGTTTCTATATTTTGTAACCATGCCTTATTTTTGTAATGAACTACGTTCGGACCTGATTCCCGTTTAAGAGGGGATACGTAGGCAGCCTTATGGGTTCGGTCTCATCATAATAAAAATCTTATTTACCCCAAAAGCCAAAACCGGGGCAGCTTTCGCAAAAGGATCCTCATAATTCGGCAAAGCAGAAAATGAAATTTCAAGCTACATAGTTATTACAAGAGCAACAACAAATTTCCAGAATGCCATGGCAACAAGTTGTAGATTCAAAGCCGAACTTTGACGTTCAATGCAAGGCAACCGCTTTATTTTATACTAACGAATTTTCTTTGAGTAATGCAGGGGCATATTTTAGCTATTCTCTAACATTACATGTTGTCGCAAAGCTCAACATCAAGTCAAAAGTCGCAAAGTTCATGCAAAGCAAAGGACGAAACCAAGCAAGCGCAAATTGAACTATGAAACTTATAATTATTTTTTGAGTGCAGGAATTTATTAATAACAAAGCTTTAGCATGAAGATCCAATGATTGTTAGCATTGTACCAGGAATATTCACTACTAAAAAGGCATTTCATCAAGCTCTTTGCATCGCACCATTTGCTATTACAAAATTATTGCACCGTGCTTTCTGCATTGCACTATCAGTATATGTTACTTTGAAGTAACTATGCCAAGCTTTTCGCACCGCATTGTACAACTACAAATCAAGCAACGCACCAAGCTTCTACATCGCACCAAGCTTCTGCGCCGCACCAATGTCATAAATGGTAAATCAAGCACCATGCATTTAGGGTTTGTCCACCTAATAATAGGACAAAAAGGTCGTCCACCTGATAATAGGACATGAGGTAGTCCACCTGATAATAGGACATGAGGTAGTCCGCCTAATAATAGGACATAAGGTAGTCCGCCTAATTAATAGGACAAGAGGTAGTCCGCCTGATAATAGGACATGAGGTAGTCCGCCTGATAATAGGACATGAGGTAGTCCGCCCGATAATAGGACATGAGGTAGTCCGCCTGATAATAGGACATAAGGTAGTCCGCCTGACAATAGGACATAAGGTAGTCCGCCTGACAATAGGACATAAGGTAGTCCGCCTAATTAATAGGACAAGAGGTAGTCCACCTGATTAATAGGACACAAGGTCGTCCGCCTGATTAATAGGATATAAGGTAGTCCGCCTGATAATAGGACATAAAGTTGTCCACCTGATTAATAGGACACAAGGTCGTCCGCCTAATTAATAGGATATGAGGTTGTCCGCCTGATAATAGGACATGAGGTAGTCCGCCCGATAATAGGACATGAGGTTGTCCGCCTGATAATTGGACATAAGGTAGTCCGCCTGATAATAGGACAAGAGGTCGTCCGCCGGATTAATAGGACATAAGATTGTCCGCCTGATAATAGGACATGAGGTAGTCCACCTAATTAATTGGACATGAGGTCGTCCGCCTAATAATAGGACATTTATGCATTAATATTTATGTTTATCCGCCTTAATTTGAATTTTAAGCACGCTTGCTTTTAATATGATATTTAGGCTCGTCCGCCTAATAATAGGACATTTATGCATTAATATTTATGTTTATCCGCCTTAATTTGAATTTTAAGCACGCTTGCTTTTAATATGATATTTACGCTTGTCCGCCTTCAATAGGACATTTATGCATTCAGGTTTATCCGTATTTAATTGAATTTTCAGCACACTTGATTCTATAATATTTAGGCTTGTCCTCCTTTAATAGGACATTTATGCATTAAACATTTAGGCTTGTCCGCCTTCAATAGGACATTTATGCATTCAGGCTTATCCGCATTTAATTGAATTTTCAGCACACTTGATTCTATAATATTTAGGCTTGTCCTTCTTTAATAGGACATTTATGCATTAAACATTTAGGCTTGTCCGCCTTCAACAGGGCATTTATGCATTAAAATTTATGCTTATCCGCCTTTACTTGGATTTTTTTTAGCACGCTTTATAATATATAGGTTGTCCACCTGAACAACAGGACACATTAGCACATATTCGCATGTTTTTTTTTTATTAATTTATTTTGACCTTGACGGTCATGCTTTTAGTGTTATTTTAGAAATGCACTATTATCATAAGTCATTGCAAAGCACATTTATAACCAGCATGTTATTGTTGAATCATTGGCATAAAGCTACATTTTTATAAAATAATTTGGCTGACTATGTTGCATTGTATAAGTAAAACTCCCAAAAGGAAATATAGAGCAACATGACGATCAAGATGAGTTATTGCAAAATATATTTTTAAAACTCATAGTTTCATCTATGCAAGAATTTGCAAATAAACTTCAGCATGCAAATGCTCAAATTATTGGCACCGCTCCTTGAATATTTTTCTCTGTAAATGCACTGCATCAAGCTTTTCGCACCATGGATATTTTCTACTGCACCAAGCACTTAGCAATGCACCTTGAATATTAATTTTATAACTCTAGCATCGTATCAAGCTTTATGTATTATATCAAGCTCTTTGCATCGCATCATATCAATCTTTGTAATTACAAATAAAGCACTACATATCAGGCTTGTCCACCTTCAAATAGGACATGTCAGGCTTGTCCACCTTCAAATAGGACATGTCGGGTTTATCCGCCCTCAAATAGGATATATTAGGTCCATCCGCCATAAAATAGGATATATCAGGTCTATCCGCCCCCAAATGGGATATATCGGGTCAATCCGCCCTAAAATAGGATGTTGAAGTTAATCTTTCCCCAAAAGTATTTAATTTATTTTGACCCAAGTGGTCCCGCTTGCATAAACATTTCCAAAATATATCTTTCATAAATCATTGCTAAAGGCATATCTTTATAAACTAATTTTCATGTGCGATTGCCGATCATGAAATATGTCACCATAAAATTATAATTTTTATATGTTTGCACAATAAATTTGCGTTTCTTATGAATCGATGCCTAAACATTATTTCATAAGATTATTTTATGGCACATTGCATCTTATTTCCTAACGAATTATCTAGTATGCCAAGCTTTGCAGGAAACATAGCACCACGTGGAACTATATCTTAGCAGTGAACTGGGGCAGTTTGTTGGGAAGGAATACCAAACTTTCTAACAAAGGTCAAGGATCTACTTCGAACTCTGCTCGGCTCGACTCTCGAAACTCTCAAATTAAATCCTTATTTCAAACATCTTTCTTTCAGGCATAATACCCAGTGTCTCTATAATTCGACACTGGGGCAGCATTTCCAGGACATGCATCAATAGTTGAGTCCTACTCCAGGGTACCATAAGTTTTGAACTACATATGACTTGATTTTTGTGAAACTCGAGATATGTAGGCATCTTGAAATCGGAGTTTGGCCGCAATCATTTTTTATGTCCTCTTTGTTCCATTCCAACCTTGATGGTCGGGACAAAATTGGCTACTAAGTCAATATTCTTTGCCCGAAAATTCTTTCATCATCTCCGGTCAAAGAGGGGCAGCTGTTGACATCCAATTTTGTCCCATCTTCTTCCAATTAATTTTTCTTAAGCTTTTAAGTTATTAATAATTTACATACTCTACTTTACTACTATTTTTGACATATTTATTGCTACTACTATTGTTAATATTAGTAAAATTAATAGAATATTATTATTATTATTATTATTATTATTATTATTATTATTATTATTATTATTATTATTATTTCGTCACTATTACTATTAGTACTATTATTAGCGTCATTATTATAACTATTATTACTACTAATATTATTCCTTATAGTGTTATGATTGTCACAATCTATCATCATTATTATTTTATTATTATTTTTTTAGTATACTTCTTATTGTCATTTTTATGAAAATATAATTTTTTTTTTCTTTACTAAGGAGAGATAAAAATATTCTTTCATCTCACACTTTATAAAAAGTTTACTATGATAATATTATGACATTTCATGCAATAGTTATTTATGGTATCTCATGATTATTTTATTAAGTTGCTATAAATTATAATATTTTTAAGGTTACTAAATACTTTGATTAATTTATAACAATGATATTCCATTTAGAAGCCTAAGAAAATAGGAAGAAGGAGATTATTTTCTGCCAGCTTGTAGCCCAAAATATGCTGCTCAAAACCATGGCCCAAACGCTACAAGACCAAAGAACCCAAACAAAAACAATTAGGTTTTCTCTCATCTCACCTAACTATACACCTTTCTCCTTACCTTTTTTTATTTTTATACCAAAATCAACTTTCTTCACCATGGTCAGAAGATACGTATGCCTATTTTGAGCTAAGATTGTCCTTCCTTTTGGGTTGCCTTGGTATTCTAATATCTTTTCTTTTCTAAGTCTAAAAGGGTGTGGAATACCCTTTTTTTGTTTCAGACCAAATCTCACTATATCAAGAAAAAAAATTGAAGCAAATCTCCAAGGCAGATATTCAATTTCAAACGGCTAAATTTTTAGAAATCAAAGCCCCACCCGTGACTTCTTCCCTTTTGAAATTTGAAAAATCCCAACTCTAAATCTGTCCATCTATAAATACTCTCATGCCAGGTCCGTGTAGGGAGAGGTTCGGGGATGCTTGAAATTCTAACACTATTGCTCTCTTGCTTTCACTCCAAAAATACTCGCTGCTTCTTTAGCCTCTGCTAGTTCAGAACAAAAGGCGATGTTCTGTTCTTTCAAAATCCATAGCCCCGCCAAATCTTTCATTTTTATTTATGTCCGCGTTTGGCTATCTTTCGAAAGATCCGAGCTAAAATCGGAAATGGCTTCTTGATGACACCCCGTTCACTGCTCGCAAAAAAGTCAGTAACTTGGAAATCTTTCTTCTCGGCTTTCCTATATTTGAATATCTGAAATGTTTGTTTGTTTGTTTTAAAGATCTTGTCTCTAGTTTATTTTCCATTTTAAATTTGTTCATGTATGAAATGATGCAAGATTTATAAAACAAAATTATCTCATAATTAAGTAACATAAAGTTTCGATGGTCAGATGAATATATTAATGCATTAGTTGCTCTCTTCATGGTTGTCTTCTAGTGAGTGTGAGTTTATTCACTTTAATAATTCATCCTATATGATTTGGGTAGTCTTTGCTTCCGTAGATAATTTCTTTTGGGAAATAAGTGTTTATATTACCATTTGTGAATTTATGGATGTTCACAAATATCATTGTGAAATATTGGTATATGATTGTAGATCCTTTTATAAGTATTGAGATTGTTGCTTTACTTAAAAATTAAAGGGGTAAAATACGTCTTTGACTATTCATGTGTTAAGAATGAGTTTGGTTAAATCACAAAGAGCATGTTAGGATGTAATTGAACAAGTAATGCAAATGTCTTAATCTTGACTACCTACATAATCTATATCCGAAGATAAAAGCTAGGTTCATTATGTGACGGGTTAGCCTGATAAGTAAAGAAAAATGCTTGTTTAAGGATAAGTGTGACTTTCCATTCGTTTCATTTCTCTTGTTAAAAATTAGTACTTATCTTGTATGAACCAACAATTATAATTAAACTAAGAATAAGTTATGTCACTCTTTTGACATGTCAATTCAGAGCATAAATGAACTGTGTATTTGGGGTCCTTAAATGACTTGCTAATATCATGGTTTTAGAACTTCATATGAGGTAAACGAAGCTGATTTACAAATCTATTTTGACTAGTTGGAATATAGACATGTCCGTTATAAAATATTGGAGAATGATTCATCTCTATTTGTTTCTCTTCTATCAGATTTAGATAATCTAGTATGGAGTTTATTTAGGAAGAGTAAAGACAATCCTATTTCTTAGTTAAGCATGCACTTAGGATCTGTAATAAGTTAACTTGCGGCCTGCTTGAGTTTTTGTCCTCTAGTATTATATGAAATACATCATTCATAAGAAATGAATGATAATTAAAATCCTGTTTATAGTTTTACACCGTCTTTAATACGTGATAAAGGTAAATTTGCTCCTCTCTAATTTTAGTTTATTTTTCTTTCTTTCTTTACATATGCACTTGGAGCAAAATGGAGTCCCATTCCGAGACTCATCGCTACCTCTACCACCACATGGAGTCACTGCATACCATAACCCATAGATGCACCGGATAGCAAGAAAACAAGCGAAACGCTTGGGGGCGCCTATGGCGTCTTTCTTACTTCTTTTTCTGCCATTTATTCCTTGTCTAATTTTTAAGATCGTTGATTCATTTATGTTTTCAGTTTTACCTCAAGGTTAGTATTTTATCATATTTGAGAGTTGCCATTGAGATTTAAAGATATTATTATTACAGGAGTTATACCACATGTGTTAAATTATGGATTCACTTTGAAATTGATAAAACACTTTCACTTACAGCTTTGGGAATTTAATAGATGAACCAAGTATTTGAACCAAAATTGTAACTTGTGTATATCTTTACTTAAATCTCATTGACTGTTTTCTTAAAAAGAGAATTTTAAATTCTGGCTTCATTTGGTTCTAAAACACTTATTATAAAGAGTAAAGAAGAATTTGCTAAGGAGTTTTACTATATTTTTTGAACTAGAAGTTGTCCATTTTAATTGGTTTTGCTGATATTGTTAATGTTTTTTCACTTACTTTGCCTATTTGTTAATTGATGCGATTTGTTTGAACCTATGATTGATGATTAATATTTTTTAGTTTAAAATTACAACCTTAGTTTTGGCGAAGTATTTGTTAAATAAAGACTTAAAAAAATACAATGTAATCAGGGTTTTCGAGGTTAGTATTTTTTATATGAAAACACGTGAGTTTCATATTTCCAAAGGACATCAGGTTTTAATGAGTTTATTGGTCACTACCACTTTTATTTGTAAAAAACGTGAGTTTACAAGAAATGGAAGTTGGCAGGTTTTTTTTTATAAATAGAATTCAATGAGTTTTGCCCTTTTATCACATTGAGAGTTTATACAAAATTATTTGTTTCAGAGTTCTTTTCCTAAAGGACGTTTTCTTAATCTATGTTGTACATCCATTCAAATATACAATCTGTCTAGGCAGTTAGTAATTTTATTTTATTTATTTGTTAATCAATTAACCTAAGTTTGGCTGGTTAACCGTAATTAACGGATCATATAGGATGCTTTAACAACCTTCCCTATAGGATTAATTAGAACCCTTGCCCATACTCGTAAGGTTAAGTAGACCATAAAACAAAGTTAATTTTGAGCACTACTTAGCTAATATTGGTGTCCTAATTCACCGTTAAAATAATTAGGTGGCGACTCTTTTTAATTAATTAAACATTCAGAATTACCAATATGTTATACTCTAGTTTGACCCGTGTTAAAATGGGGTATAACAGTTGTGACCCAAATCTAGTGTGTAAAACTTATGAGTGATTAATTTTCACTACAACAAAAAAGGTGTTTAGCGGCAATTAAAAATAGTTTTAGCGGCAATAACAATAGCCTCTATAGCTTTTACTGGCCATTGGTGTTTAGCTGCTGATGTTGGGGTCGCTAAAGCCTTTAGTGGCTATTGTCACAAAAGCTGGTAAATGGTATGGTTTATTGCCGCTAAAGATTATCATCTTTGACGGCAATTGTTTGCGGCAATTATAATGGCTACAAAATCTAATCTATAACGGCTAATGATACTGCTTTAGCAATCATTTTTTATAGCTGCTAAATTAAAAATAATTGCCGCTAAAAGTTCACATCATTAATGGCAATTATTATGGCTACTAAATCAAATAATTATACTTCTTTAGCATCCATTTTTATAGCTGCTAAATTCAAAATAATTACCGCTAAATGTTTGCATCTTTAACGATATTATTTTGTGGCAATTGAAATGGCCACAGTATGACTTCTGAAAACATATTGTTTGTCATTTTAGTGACTAATATGATTAACTAAATTGCCGCTAAAAGTCAATATTTTTAACGGCAATTATTTTACAGCAATTATAACAACTGCAATATCCCTTGAAAAACATCTTAATTTGCCCATTTATCGTCCATTTATATAGCTGGTATATCCAACTAAATTAGCACTAAAAGTCACAAGCGCTAATAGAATTATTGTAGACACCATTAATAATAGTTACTACATTTATTCAAAATATGACCCAAATAAGTAAGTAAATTAATATTAATTAAAAAATATATATATATATCTCATTAAATCTTAACAAATTAAAGAAAGCACCAATCAAAAATATTGATGTCACAATAACTAAACTAATATTGTTTGAACTAAATAGCTAATGTCATTATATAACTAATCCAAACGAATGATAGTCTTCAAATGATTTTTGCAACTTTTCATCATTATGAATCTTCCACCATCTGAATTATCGAGCATCAAAACGAATGATAGTCTTCAAATGATTTTTGCAACTTTTCATCATTATGAATCTTCCACCATCTGAATTATCGAGCATCAAACTGTATGACCTAAAATTGTATCAGAAGATAAAATACAATGCAGAAAAATATCTTCAAAATTCAATCACTGTCACGATTCATAAACAAAAACACATTGCTATTAATAGAACAACAACCATCAAGCAGAATAACCATAACATGCAAAAGAATTCAACTAAAAACAGTCAACAAAAACTACAAAAACATACAGATTTTGCTTGCTCCCTCGGGAAGTGTTTATCTATCAAGGTCAAGTCCTGCTAAGGATAACTAAGGAACTAACCATAGAGCTTGATTCCTTTCATAACTGAGGAACTGAAGTGTGCAATATGGCACTTGAAAGGAGGGCATCTCCCATAATAATTCCTTTCCACAAAAGATTTAGTTCCAGCAGGAAGATAGTATCCAAAGTAGGTATTAAAATTATGAATGAAAAAATCCTGCAGACAGCACCTTGTACCTTGTTATGCAAGTTAGAGTTGTTTTACTATCAAAACATTGCCCCAAGCTAAAGTACAGGATACAATCATTTTTATATTGTCCAATAGCTGCAGAACTGAGACACTACAAAACTAACAAAACTGAACACAACAAAGAAACCTAAAAATATCCAAAATTTAAGTTAACGCTCTACTCTAAAAGGGTCTGAAAACCCCCCAGAAAAGGATAGGTACATTAACCGAAAGACATTTTTATATCAAACTCACTTGCATATACAAATTCAGTAATACATAGCTTACATATTCAACTGAGGAAAATAACAAGCATTAATAGGTTCAAAATGAATATAAACTATTCATAACCTTAGGATTTTGACAAGAGGGGTTGCTCTGATGGTAAGCAACCCCCACTTCCAACCGAGAGGTTGTGAGTTCGAGTCTCCCCAAGAGCAAGGTGGGAAGTTCTTGGAGGGAAGGATGCCGGGGGTCTATTTGGAAACAGCCTCTCTGCCCTAGGGTAGGGGTAAGGTCTGCGTACACACTACCCTCCCCAGACCCCACTAAGTGGGATTATACTGGGTTGTTGTTGTTGTTGTTGTTGTTGTATAACCTTAGGATTTTCTAGGAATCAAATGAGTTATCTCACTATGAAGAAGGGAAAGCGCACAAAGAGCAATTTTCTATCCATCCTGGGATTCCATGTCTCCAACTGACTTATGCATCACAGCTTTTTCCTTTTGACTAAGGTTAATACTTATCTTTGCTTCATGCTAAGTGATTGATGAGTTATCTAACTATGTAACTGACTGTTGCATCTCAAGGTATATTTCTTAGTTCATGCTAACTCTCAGCTTCAAAGTTAAAAGTATTTTATAGTTACTTCAGGATGTTGGACTATCAGAAGAACCAAAAGACCAAAAAAGGACAAAAAATGAGGGGTCTTTATCATTTGCTAACATTTGACAACTGATATGGTAGAGTATTGTGTACCTGTGGACATGTTGACTTTTAGATGATGGACTTCACCACTTCAGTCGCATGACCAAGGTGTATGGAATCATTCCAAGGACAGGTCATTTGGCTTGTATAGTGAGTATATTTTTATAAGAAAGAAGCTTATGGTTTTATTTGTTTGGTTGCAAAGCTAACAGAGACTTTGTCTTACAGACATAATGCAATAAAGAAGCAACTGCCATGTTTGTAATATATCATAGCATTATACTCGCTATCAAGTCAGCTACCATGCGTGTTACCTTACAAATCTTGTTGGTTTTTCAAATGGTCATCTGTGCATTATAGCATATTGTAGCAATACACTCGCCAATGGACTTTTATTTTTTATGAAAATGGTACTAATACTGATAAAGACAATCGAATTATGGAAGCATGTAAGTCGAAACTATATCTTATTTCCATTTCTTGCCAGTTTACATGAAATCAAATTCTAATGATAAACAAACTGGAGAAAAATTCAAACAATAAAAAACTCAAATAGTAGCACCGAAGGATAATATGAGTAGTACCGTGAGATAGTGATGTATTTTCAATAACACTAGGTATCCTTGATGTTTGTAGTACTCTTTCATGGCCACTGTTGGCGTCAGGGACCTATAAATATTAACACATTAGAGGTGTAACCATCAAGATCATTTATTTTTTAGACTTTTAGAAATACGGGAAGGTACCATACAAGTTTAAAAAAAATGCAGAAGATGGACCAATTTCAATGATCTGTTATTTACAATGAACTAGCTAACATGTCACAGTCACTCTCACTGTATTTTACATGAATTAGGTCCTTTAAATAGAGAATATTACAAAATATCCAACAAGAAAACAGAATAACAAGTAACTTGTAGCTAGTTCATACACATATATTAATGTCTGATATGACAAATGGTCTTATCGGTATGATGAGATGCTGTAATTTGAGATATTTCCTTAACTGAAGATATGCTATTTCTTAAAGATAAATCGATTGTTCGGGATAGAATATTTTGGTTTAAATATATAACTTGTAACAAAAAGTATCTAATTAGTTGCTAAGTATAGAAGCATACACAAATTGTCCACTGCAAGCTTCCATTTCCTAAAGGCTCATGTTTAACTTAATTTGTCTAAAGAAAAAGGCTCATGTTTAACTTTGTGCTGGAATTTTATAGTATCAGGAGACAAAAGACTACTCACTGATGATTACATGAGGGCTATTGCAAGTTTTAGCACATTGAGATTTATGGGATGCCCGTGAATAGTTTTAGTACTACTTTCTAAAGAACCTTTAGCCTATGATACTGTATCTTCTCATATTTTTCACTGTAACAGCAACCTTGTGGACATCCAAGTTTGATGGTATAAATTAAAGTATATGTTTCCAACTTCAATATTCTCATTACTGGAATGTGTTAAAGGGCGTAGATGACAACAACAACATAATACCCAGAATTATCCCACGTTGTAGGGTTTGGGGAGGATAGTGTGAACGCAGACCTTACTCCTACGTATTGATCCAAATGGTTTATGAATTTGACTACAGCATGGAGTATCTAATATTTTTATCCCACCATTTTATCAAATTATTAAAGACATAGGAATTGACAGGAGATGCGGGACGGATGGAACCTACACCCCAGAAAATATACTTAAAGTCACCCCAACATTACAAGTAGAATCAAGGACAGCTCCTTGTTTAATTTGGACCATATAGAAATTTCCCACTTCAGAACTCATTGGCCTTCATGATATCCTCAACTATTTCTATCCAACTACTGTATCTAATTCGCCCCCTTTACTTTTAGAAATAAAAGAAACCCGGAAATCCACATTTCATAGTAATATTATCTATTAGAAAATACAAATTCTTAACCAAATCTCTAACTTACTTTGTTATTTCATATTCAATAATGAGCTCTAGGATGCAGAATAAAGATCACTAATTTCAAGAATATGTACATCATTTTAGAAGTTTACAATGCAAGTAAAGTTCTTAATGCATTTAAAATAAGAAAATCCATTGGTCCTTCCTGATAGAGGTAAGTAACTCATATCACAGAGTCAAGGACTCCGATCACCGGTCATGCATCATGCACTAGCCCATTCTGTAATAGTCCACTTGGATCTACCCATTCCTCATGTTCTCCCATACAAGAACTACTTGTATAACATCACTACAAATTGTTCAATAAAAATCCAACCTTTTTCTCGACTAGTGGTAGATTTACTGAAGACATCAATATGCATCGACGATGCTTAAAATTTTTGAACAATGACAAGAATAACAGAAAACATACAGAGGAATTCATATCTCGATTAGTGGTAGATTCAATGAAAACATCAATATGAATACTCTTATACAATTGCTGAATAATTACAAGAATAATAGAAAACAGAGGAACAAAATCATATAACATTCGAGGAACAGAGGAGGAATAAACCCAATCATCGCCCGTCAATTTAACAGCAGTTGAATATCACAAACAACTCGCATATGAAGAAATATAGTTTCGCAAATCTCAAAACGCAACAGTTAAAGTGACAAATTTGTACCTGGTAAGCAGATTTTTTCGCCCATAAAGACAAGAAATTGAAGGACAAGAATGAGTCCTGCAACAATTTTGAAACCTATACGAAAAGAGAAGTAGGGAATGGATGAAAGAAAGAATACTAACAACGGCGATAGAGCATAATCGATAAGCACAAACCAAACCCTACTGTTAATCGCATCTAGTAAGTAAAAAGCAAAGATACCTGGGGAAGAAGAGTAGGTATCTGGGGAAAAAGCTGGCTGGAGACCTATCTGTGTGATTTTGTTAATCACTCATCTCTTCCGTATCCCATTCAATGAAGGGAATAGGTTTTCCTATTATTTTCTGATTGGAGGAAATCATTCGTTCTTGTCAAAAAAATTGGAGGGATAGATATTTTTTGGGCATGGAGGAAAAATTAAAATAAAATAAAACCATATTTCGCTAAAAGTCAATTAGTAATTCTTAATGGCAATATATTTTTATTGTCGGTAAAAGGATATTATTTAATGGCGAACAGTCATTTGCGGCTAATATTTCAGCTTACGGATTCTATTAGTGGCAACTGACTTATTGCCACCAAATAATTGCCGCCAAATGCCCTTTTTGTACTAGTGTTTATGCTTGTTTATGAACTCGTGTTTATTATTTAGCTTAGTTCATGATACAGTTGTAAAATTAATGGTTGCAAATATTGCTTTATGCGTATTTGACTTAGTCTCTTCTTTCAGACAGAGGTACCTAGACTAGGTTAACTTAGATAACAAGGAATTGGGTCAATTGAGAGATTAATCAACCCAATTAAAAGGTTCAAACTAGAGATAGTAACAACTCAACTTGAGCTCTTATCAACCTTTTTTGATAGATACGTATTCGGTCATAAGAAAGCCAAATTGGTCAAAACTACTCTCTCGCCGAGAGGTGTGAGCTATAATACACCCTAGTTAATAAAACGAGCATAATAATTTTTAGCATATTAGGCAAACGCCTAATTCATGGTCACAGCCCTAGGCTTTTTACAAATTAAGAAACAACAAAAACAATTATCCTACTCTTACTTCTTCATTTTGCAATCTTTGGTTTAAATCTAGAAATAGCAACAACATCATTTTGTGAATGTGCAAATTAAGATAGTTTAAATTCACGCACGAATATATACTCATAATCCTCATCTTAGTTCCCTGTGGATTCGACCTCGATTCTTCATTGGGTTACTATAATTACAATCGAACGCTTCATACCTTATTATGGGGTGTACATTGTGAATGATAGTCAACACTCCTTATCCTTTATGGATTTTTAGAGGGGGTAGCATAATTTTTCCCCACGTTCTTGTGAACTGGGGACTTGGGGGGGGAGGGGAGACGTTCTCCTCTCGGGCAACCACGACCGATAGAGAATGTAGCAGTTGCTAGTGGTGACAGAAGAGTTGGTGAAGAAGGAGATGAAACTGATGGCGTTGAAGGATGAGAACTGATTGCGGCAAGTGCAGTTCTGGTTGTTGGTTGCTCATCAATCAAAGGAGAAAGAGACCCAATACTCAACCTCACAGTACCGGACACGACGACTAGGATTCGAAAATTGGAGTTGGTGTTTCCCACCATATCATACTCCTCTAGAGTGTCGTGGCATCATCCGCGGTTGGTATAAGTAACTCAACAAATTGAGCAGTCTGTTGAACTGAGGAAGGTCATCGTCTTCTATGTCTATAAGCCCCCTCCTTGCTGGCTTTTCCATCATCGTCGATCATCATGGTGTCTATGACCGACCCAGGATTGGGGCTTATCACCGTAACTTTCAAAGATGACTCGAGTGTAGCACTTTTTACCTTTTTATATTTTTCCCCTATTGTAGAGGAACGTCTTCTTTTTGGTTGCTTGTTCTCCAACCGGGGACTCCAAGAAAAAGTATTTTCACTAGAAGCAGGCCCGAAGACACCTATTTGTGTAAAAACTTCCTGCAGTAGAGAAAGGTTAATCAAGTGCCTTATAGGAAAGAGAAAAATAAGACGAGTCCGACTTACCATAATTTTTGGCTTTCTATCCATATTTAAAGGCAAGTTCCTTCCATGTGCGAGTCTCGAGCGTCTTAACATCCAAAACTTTTAGGACCAACTACTCCAAACCTTAAACCCTATTAGGACGGGAAACTCTCAAATCACTAATGTGATTCTCACTTTTCTAGTGCAATGAGGTTTCTTCATCAGAAATCTGAGTCAAAATGTGTATAAACACTTAAAAAGGTTTGTAGATACTTGTTGGGGGAGTAAACAAAGAAATGTATCTGAGGATGCTTTGACGCTGAGGCTTTTTCCCTTCTCTCTATGGGGGAAAGCCTTAGATTGTTTGGAATGTTTGCTGAACCATTCCATTCGCAGTTGAGATGAATTTGTAAAGAAATTTATTTTCAAGTTCTTCTCTTCGGTGCACATGGCTACACTTTGGGGTGAGATTCTAGCATTCAAGAAAGAGCTTAATGAGCTACTACACGAGATATGGGAGAGGTATAGGACAATGGTCAAAGAATGTCCCAATAATGATATGACAAAGAATATGATTCAACAAACTTTCTATCATGCGATTAGTACGACCAACCAATATGTGGTGAATCAACTTGTCGGTGGAAATTTCATGACCACACTTTATGCGAAGGCTTGTTAGATTTTGGATGAAATGGCGGAAACATTTTCTGCATGACAATCTCGGGCTAATGTTCCACAAGGTGATCCCGACATAATCCACCTTCACAAAGAGGTGCATGATCATGTGCAAGCCATTGCCAAATTGACTACCACCATGAATCAATTAGCAAAGGCTCAACTTCAACAACTGCAAAATTTCTAAGCAAGTCAATGCCATGGGGGGGAGTGAACTTGATGGTGAAGAAATGAGGGACCAAGGGTGCGCAAGTGCAACATTGAGTGGAGAATTATGTTCAAGAAGATAGTGGATTTGATCAAGACGATTCTTATAATGAACATGAAGAGGAAGTGCAATATGTGAACAATTTTCAAGGGCAGCGAAATAATTTCCAGGGCCCAAGTCAACAACAATGGCTATCTCAAAACAATGAAGTCAATTGAAATTCTAACAACCAAGATAACTAAATGGCAGAATCAATAATAAAAATTGGCATAATAATAACAATCAGGGAAATTGGAAGATAGGTATACTCTAACGACCTACACGTGGATGTGTTGAAGGATACTTCTCTTCAAAATCCTTAGTCGCGGCAAGACTCTTTGGGTTGATGGTGCTCACTGTAGGAAGAGCAGTATCATCAGTTTTACCTTTGTTCTATGAGGACCTAGGGTTTCTAGAAGAAGAGGCCATTTTTTATCAGAAAGATTTTCTCTAAAGAAGAAGGTTAAAGAAAGGTTAAACGCAATGTACGAGTCGAGTAAAGATAGTTTCAGAAAGTTTAGAGAATTATGAAGTGTAAATGAAGAAGTTTGATGCGTAGAAGTAAATGAATATGCGGCTAAAATCGTGGCCATAATTGCCTCGATAACAGGTAAAAGTAATACTAAATCGTTGGATGATGCGTTTTGGGGGCATAAAATACGGAGAGACTTGCGTCTAAGCTACCAACTTTTTGGTGACATAAAGTTATGCCACCGGAAAGCAGGGGAACTATCTATATAGAGTAACATATATTTACACTAAATAATCGCATGAGAAAGTGACACGTGGACCCTAAGATAAAAGGCCGTCAGATCCAAAAGCAACGATCTCGTCTGTTACCGAGGAGAATAATATTCATAAAAGTAAAATAAATCCATGCCATCTGGTAGAATTTAATGAAGAATATTCTACATCATTAAGTATGTGACCTGTTATAGAGAATATGGCATACAGTACCTACCGTTACATATTCTTCAATGGTCCTCGCAATTGTCATTAAAGATGGGGCTTGATCCTAGGACTTTGTTCCCTATCTGCAACTATAACGAGTGAGCTCTATTATCATTGTAAAGGACATGAATTTTCTAACAAACATATGCTACACTCTGTTCAAAGCATAATATAATTTGATCTTTTCTTGGTCATTTATATTGCTACTATTGTCTGCGGAAGCCTTGCTCTCGGAATTAGGATTTCCGTTGTTTCTCTTCACCTCAAGGTTTACTATATTTCTATCTAATTTATTTATCATCTTAGAGTCAAATTAATTCACTTATCTATAAACCACGATTAACTATACCATTTTATGGGCAAAGAATTATCAAATTAAGAAACCTCCACAACCAACAAATATGTCGCACATAGATGAAAAAGAACATCTATTTTTTTTCCTTTTTTTTCTATCAAAGAAAGCCATCTCTTTTTTTCGGATGAGATTTATTTTCATTCGCCATAGAAAAAAATAATCGCGAATGACAATAACAGTTTAAATTTTAAGGGGACGTCAATACTATTTTCACAAATTCAAGAGCCAGTATGTATTTCGTTAATTGTTTTACACATTTAATAAATTTTTAATAAAAAATATGAAGTTTAAATTAAAATAATTGGGTTCGGCCTTACCCACATATCGACTTCTAGCTCCGCCCTTACCGAACGTCTGAACCCAAGATGTTTTAAACCATGCATCTTCTCTTGCTACAGATATTTGTGGAACGTGTTGCATGCAATATTAGTGTCAATGGAAGAACACTTTACTTTGCTTGTTGACTTTATGTATAAATGTTTGATTTTACTATAAAGGCTGCTGCCACTTCTAACGTTCTTGATTTAATCTTATTTGTATAATAGCACCATATGTACCCATCGCTTGCCGGACTTTAACTCATGCAAAAGTTGAGAGACATTATTATGACTGAAAAGGGTCTCAGTAATTATAAAGTAACATTACAAAATTGAGAGGTTGAGATCTAAAGATGCATTCTTAAAAAACCTCCAGCTTGCGTGGAGAAATAAAATTTCAGAACTTTATGTTATGAATTAATGGTCCTCCCCCCGCCTAGCATATTCCAGCGCATACACGGAAAGGATGTATCATTTTCTCTAGTCATAGTCTAGAGAAATTTCTGATATGTTACGCATTTAATCGGTCGATCAAAAATACTAGTATTACTTTTTGAAGCAGCTATATTATATAATTTTTCTAAAATAAAAATGAGATTTGTGATGCACGTTGGTGCAGTCTTTTAAAGGTTCGTAACGAATACTTTTACCTAATATGAAGCAAGGTGTAAGTTTTGAAACAAGGAAGGTAAGCTTTAGGAAGGGTGATTTGTACAAATAGACACTTTTATATTTAATGCTACTATTGATTTTTTTTATCTAGCTTACATCTCATGGGTAGAGCTTCAAATTTAACAAATATTACATCTAGCTTGCTCCATGGGCAACACTTTTGATTTTTGATTTTAAAAGTTTAGTCCATGGGACAAACAGGCCAAATAAATTTCATTAATATATTTGAATCCATATTATAAGCCCGGATAAAAAATCACTATTAATTATTTCCGAAATAAACAAGATATTAATGAGGAGAAAAAAAAAACATGTGATAAATGTTGTTTGGATATGAGATGGACCAACACTCAATGGAAAAAGTTGCAATAAAATTTTTGACGACTCCCCTTATGTTTTGAAAAGATAATTTAGGACTCAAATTTTTTTCTATAGAAAAGGCTGAATCTTTAACGGGTCAAGAGGCTTTCTATCTATGACCTATAGCTAAAATTGCAATAAAAAATCTGACGGCTTCCGTTGTGATTAGAAAGTATAATTGTGTTTAGAGTTTTGTTTTGACTGGAATATTCGATTTTTGACTATTGAACAACACAAGATTTCGTAATTTTATAAAGAGAAATTCCAGACCTAGGCAAAGCTCCACCAGTAAATTAGTGATATTCAATAGAGATTCACTTTTGATAATAAATATCTTAACTCTGAACAGACCGAATTGATCAGTCCTCCAAAAGTTGCAAGTTGGGTGTAGTATTATACTACTATTAGCAAAGGTTTTAAGGGCTCCTCTTGGCGTTAAATAATTAGGTTTTTAGTCAAATCAAACCATTGCCGAAGAAATTCAAAAATAGTCAGATTTATAACTAGTCGTTTCAAAATAGCCTAGTTTCAAAGTAAACAAAATTTAGCCATTTTTCATGTAAAGTTAAATTTGAGCAAAAATACTATTCAAAATTCGAAAAATACGCTACTCTATTATACTGGAGTTCCAGCATATTATACTGGAGTTCCAGGATAAGTGTGCTGGAACTCCAGCATAATATGATGGAGTTGCCACATAAGTACACTGGAACTCCAAAATAATATACTAGAGTTCCAGCAAGTATACCGCTCCAGCATAATATACTAGAGTTTGGAGCACCGGTGCTCCAGTCTCCAGTATATTATGTTGGAGCCAGCAAAGTATACCGATCCAGTATAATATGTTGGAGTTCATACACAAGTGCACCGAACTCCAGTATATTATGCTGGACCGTTCTCTTTTGAACCAAAATAGTAACTATTTTTCATTGATTTGATAAACGCTGTCTAGTTTAGATTACCAGCTTGAAAACTGGCTATACCGTGATATTTTTACAACCATTGCAGGTGTCAAATGGACTGTTTGATTAAATTTGAGTAGGTCAAAGTAAATTAAAGCATTAGCGACACACTCATATGTTGCTTATGCTGAAATGCGTCGAGTAAACATAGACTTAATAATGGGTCATAGCCATCTTGCCATCTTGCCATCTCTAATCAAATTTTATTTTTTGGTTTGTTTCCGTATAGTTTGTTCAATTAGATGACTAAACAAATATTTTAAAAAATCTGTCTTTCTTACGTATATATCAAGCAAAAAAGATTTTCCTAAAAAAATGGTTTAACAAATTTACTTGTGAGGTAAATGGAACTATATGTTTAGCTCAAATCAATTTAACTTTCAAATAGAGTTAGTAGTTATGCCCAAATTGATCAGCTATAATATACTTGACCCAAACTTGAGCTAGCTGGAAAGATCATATTTTCACAGGCTAATCTGACCAACCCTTTCATTGCAACAAATTCATCCTAAAAATTGTACTGATAAGTGGCAGAAGCAGAAATTTCAGCAAAGAAATATAAAAAATTAAAAACGTAAAGAAATTAAGGCGATTCACCTATGTACATAAAAAATTTAAACTTATATATATAATATAATTTTGGACGATGATGGTCGTCCCTTTCTGTGCGCACCTAGCTCCACCGCGGGCTATACTCCAGAGATTTTAGCATTTGTTGACTTCCTTTGCCTTAGTGTTCCTCTTTTTTTTTCTTAGTAATCATTTTGGATTCTGAGAATCTAACTCTAATGAAAGCTAAGATTTGACTGCAAATAAATCAAAAAGACTTTCATGGAAGCCAGTCAAGCAGACGATATATTTTGGTAATCCTTGTACACCGCACGTCGTCAAAGTTGCACTCTGTTTGACAAATATTACTTATTCTAACGTTTCGTTTTCCTTGTTAATCATATCAAGGCAAGACTATATACAAAATATAAAGATATTAACCTAAATAACCATCAATTCAATCATTTAAAATAAAAATAGCTGGAAAACATATAATATATGCATAATTTACATATTATATATGTATAATTGTATATAATCAATGTTTAATATATGTATATGGCTAAAAAAGTAAATAATGAATATAACTTCGAATCCCAAATAATATTACTATTAGGAAAAATACAAAAAAATAAAAGAAAAACGTGTACCATAATACCATACAAATTACAAGGATAAGAGATGGACATAAACCCACTTCAGTTTATTCTATATTTTTAATCTTTTTTTTTTGTTTGTTTGTTTTCCTTATTTCCTAGTTCGATTCTATCCTAAGGAACTTTACTAGCACTAAAACATGGACGTGGTAGTATGAAAGTGGACAATGTCGTAACAACAATAGCCCTCAATGAATGATGTTTCCCACTGCCTTCTTCTCTTTTAATGATTGCTAGAAAAGGCAAAAAAGAAAAGGAGATCGTTCACCAGCTTTATCTGGCGATTATGATCTATCGGCCTAAAGGTATATTATTTGAAACCATTTTTTTTATTTTATATGTATAATACTATAATGTGGCAAAAGAAAAAGTTCTTCCACTTTTTCGGGGGAAAATGCTCGTGGGAATCTTACAAGAATTAAAACAAAGACATTATCGTATATTCAATATCGTTTCTACAGTAAAAGCGCAAGGAGAGTCTTGCAATAATGATAATGATATCTTCGACCAATAATTCACGGATTCTAGTTGTTAGAATCGGTCATTAATAGTTATAGCAGAATATGTTGCTTACATCATATCCCTTGAGGTACAATCTTTCTCGAATTTTGTATGAATATGAAATATTTCGTCCGCCGAACTATTTTTTTTTTTTGAGCTTGTTAAAACCAATTGTTTAAAATGTGCATATATTTTTTTTGGTCCTTTTTGCTAAGAAAAAGACCTAATATATTAAGGACACGAATTAAGGTGGGTCACATCACGGATTATAATTTCATAATATTCTTATTAGCAAAATAATTAAAGATAAAGCATAGTAGATAATTAAAAAAACAAACACGATATTAATTATCCCCAACTAATTGATCTCTTTGAAGCATTTCTAAGGTTAATGTTGTTAAGCCTGGGGTTCTTTCGAAGTGAAAATAATTAATTAAAATCGTTAAAAGAGGTGTCCAGAACAACTTTCAAAATTGATGTAATTTTTCGAAGGTATTTTGCGGACTCCATGTGAAAAATCCGTAAAATCTATATTAATAAGGTTTTCCTTTTTTTGCTTGTAACAAAAAAGCCACTTAATTATTTTTATAGTACTCAGAAACCACTTAACTATTTTTATCTTTTTTTCATACCTTTTTAATATTGTAAGTTTTTTCTCTTTTTACCCTACAATTTTTTAGTCGCGAGACTAATCAACAATTTAAGAAAATAAAGAAAATATAAATACAGTTTGCTATCTCAAATTGCAAACTGTAGGACAGTTTTTTTCTGCGGTCGTTTGAGCATTGGACCAGGTACCTGTATTTGGGCTGCTGACTTTACAGAGAATTTGGTTCAATCTTTTAAATCCCTTTACCCCTCTATTTGCCTTTAAACTATTATCCAACTAGTCTTAACGTATGCATATCGCGTGTGTATTTATTTGGATGAGTAATATTTTTAAATTTTTTTTACATAAATATAGTATATTAAAAATTATAGTTATTTAAATAAGAGTTAAGCACCTAAAATTAATGAATAAAATAATTGAGCACAAGAAACAATTAATTACAATAATTTGTTCGTACCAATAATTTTAATAATAATAATAATTAAAACAACTCAAAAGTTTGTTTATACAATTGAGAATGAAAGAGAATAAATGCTTTCAAAGGATATATTTCATGCATGTAATACAAAAAAATAATTATTTAAACTAGAGGTATATTTATAGTATATATTATATATACTTGAAAATATTATTTAATTATTTTATTCCAATATTATATATGCGTGATAATTATTTTAGTTTTCATTATAAATATTATCTACGCATACTAGCTTCCTCGGCGATTAATTCCCTTCTGCTAGTCTTTCTTCGTTATTGTATAAGTAAGTCCGCAATATATAGTGGGAAGAGGAAAAATTATACTCCTAACATCGAAAATTATTTTTACTTTATAAATAAGAGAAGAGAAAAAAAATTTATACTCCTAATATTTAAAAATTAATAAAAAGATAAAAATTCGTAAGCAAAATAGTTATTTGACCACCCGAAAGTTGGAGAAATCTTGTTGAATGATTTTTTGAGTGTTATAGAAATAGTTACTGAGTGATATTTCTATTACAAACAAAAAGTAATAACTTACTCGGTATTTTAAATGGTTATGTAATCATTTGAGTAATAAACGCCTCCATAATTTTTCAATGGAAGATTAGGTAGGTGTTGATAGACTTTTAATTTCTCATGGAAAAATATTAAACCATGGCAAAGAGGTTTGGCCATGATGTCAGCAAGTTGTTCTTAAGAATAAATAAATTAAAGTTTTTTCTCAAGATCGGGTACAAAAACTTTATCTTTGATTATTTTAACTAAAACTCGAAGTACAGTATCAACAAAAAAAAAAAAAAAAGATACTTAACTGATCATATTTTTGGTCAGCAGATATAGTAAGCCGGTGAGGATAAGAATACAGTGAAAGTTGAAATATCAGTAGATATTAGTAATGTGTTAATGCATGTTACTATTTTTTGAGATTATAAAGAAATCATAAAAGAGGCGTGGGTTACAAAAAGAGAATAAAATATTCGTTCTTTTATGTTTTTGCTAATAAAGCATGGAAATAAAAGCCTATGGGACAACCATTTACGTCACAAGAGAACACTATGCATGCGACTTTAAATGCATTATTGCTGGAAATGAACCAAACACGACAGCATGCAATTCCATTTTGTAATTCACTTACTTAATGTTGGACATCTGTGTTCAAAAATAAGAAAATAAGAGAAGTAAACAAACGTTAGTTCAATAAACAAAACGTGAAATAATAACTCCGAGCCCACAAGTTGCTTGTGTGTCCTTAAGGAATTTAATCCTCTCACTGTTGCCCAAGGTTTTGGATTAATTCCTCCCAGGATAGAACGGAATAACTATTCTGCAACACTGGCAATCGAAACTGCAGAATTTCAGCGAACTCAACAGACGGAGCAAATCACACTTGACACTTAAGTTTATTTGAAAATAATGCAACAATATAAAAAGAGGGGAGAAATTTTCAGATTTTTCCTTCTGATTTTCATATCTAAAATATGAGGCCAAGCCTCTAAATTTATAGACAAAGGAAGGGTGATATGGAGAGGTGCAATTTAAAAGGTGCCTCTTATGGAGAGGTGCGATCCAAAAGGTGCCTCTTCCATTTCCCATTCACACCATTTTTTAAAAAAATACAACAATCCCCCACATGAATGGGGAATGGACATATGTGAAAAAATATGCATGAAAATACTGTGTGATTCGCAAGTAGGATTAATCGCATCTGGATAAGTAGGTTTCCCTTTGAACTTTCCGTAGTGAACTTATGTCGGATATACTCGGTCAATCGGTAGAATTGATATCTTTGAACCGTCGAGCTTTGGTGTATACCTAGACAACCATAAGTCACACAATCAACCCTTAACCGTCTTTGGTTCTCATTGTTGTGTTCGTTTCAGCCATGAACACCACCTGGTTCATAAGTGCATAGAGAATTGGCCTTACAGAATTCTCCTTGAAGCGGCTTACACTTCACACTTACATAGGTGATTCCTAAACGTGTTATCCCGTAGATACACTATTTGATATACCTTGTATCAAACTTAGAAACCATTAAAAAATGTCTTAACATTTTATCCTTGTTACTGAACATTGTCTTCATCACGAGAATGGACTAAAATATTATATTTGACAATGTTGAACCGGTCATGCATAACTTTGTTTGCTCCTTGAACCTAGATCTCGGACCTCCAAAATTCTAGGTAGAGTTACCGCCATGATGACTTGTCCTCGGCCATAGTCCCATTCCCTTAGATGATTTCTCAACTCCCTCTCTAGTTAGGCCTTTTGTAAGCGGATCCGCCAAATTATCCTTTGATTTTACATAATCAATTGTGATAATTCCACTAGAAAGTAGTTATCTAACGGTGCTATGTCTGCGTCTTATATGACGAGACTTTCCGTTATACTTAACGCTCCCAGCCCTTCCTATTTTCGCTTGATTATCACAATCTATACATATAGGTGCCAAAAATTGGGCAAAAATAGAATATCATTCAAGAAATTCAGGAGTCATTCAGCTTCTTCACCGGCCTTGTCTAAGGCTATAAGCTGAGCCTCCACTGTAGAGCGGTCAAAGCACATTTGTTTGGACAATTTCCAAGATATCGCTCATCCATCGACTGTTTAGAATCGATTGAACCGGTGATCTAATTTTCATCACTATACCCCCATATTATCGCGGGATACTTATTATAGTGCAAAGCATAATTTGGAGTATATTTCAAATACTTCAAAAATTATTTCATTATCGTAAACATTCAATGCAAACTTCCTTATGTTGTAGACTACTACGTCTCGACTTTCGATTGCATATCAGATTATTGACTACACTTAATGTAGTATATTATAATGACAGTTGGAATGATTGGCGTCAATTGTGATCATAACCTTTTAATATATAACACATTTCTCAATCACTCTGCCATTTCAAAGCATTTGTATGCTATTTATTCATACGTCTATATGATATGCAAATTATAGCACCTTTATTTATGAAACAAATCCAACTTGCAATGGATTTTGTTCATGTTCATCGGTTGGTTCACCTCATTATAGACCAATGTATTAATATATCCGTTCATGAACGGTCATTTCCATACTAAAACGTACAGACGTATTATTTTATGAAAAGTCACAACCTTCAAGTGACATCATTTCATAAAAGAACCAAACAATATAAATTTTCATTAAAGAAAAATGACCTTTCGAGAAAGACATGTGACCAACTTCTGAATTAGTAGTTTCATCAACTAGTCTTCATTAAGACTAAACAACTTATGAATTTACCAACTACTATATCAACGAGTTTCAAATATCAATTTAGACATTACGTCTGACATTTGCTTTTGTCATGCATAAGATAAAAGCCCCCACATTTTAAATATTTCATCAACATATAATCAAAATAACGACTATATATATGACTTGAAGTATTCTTAATGTAAACACTTTTATTTACACTCATTAATTTTTGAAACTATTTGACAATATTATTTGGTCAAATCTCGCATGTCATTGTTTGGGTGACTTAACAAGTCGACACACCTTCGTTTCTTTTCCGGGAACCATGAACCCTTTAGGTTGTTCCATGTAAATTTCTTCCTCCAAATCTCCATTTAAGAAGATTCTCTTTAATTTCATCTGATGGATTTCAAGGCCATACACCGCGGCTAACGCTATTAACACTTGAATAGATGTAATCATCATTACCGGTGAGTATGTATCAAAATTAACAAGACCTTCTCGTTGTCTAAACTCTTTTGACAACTAATCTTGCCTTATATTTGTCAATAGCACCATCAACTTTCATTTTACTTTTTGAAATCCACTTAGAATTCAAAGGTTTATTTTCTGGAGGAAGATCAACCATTTTCCCAAGTATGGATTCTATCTTACTATTGACAACCTCTTTTCAATATTGTGCTTCCGAGCAAGACATTGCTTTTTTAAATGTTTGAAGCTCACTTTCCAATAAGAATGTCAGAAAATCTAGTCCAAAGGAAGTAGTTATCCTTTGACGTTTACTACGTCTTAGATTCACCTAAATCGGTGTACTTTCTTTTTCTTCTTCCCATGTTCGCTTAGATTTTTCACTAGACGACTCACATTCTTTTTATACGGATAACTATTCTCAAAGAATTCAGCATTATCTGATTCAATTATCGTATTATTATGAATGTCGGGATTCTCTGATTTATGAATCAGAAAACGATATGCCTTACTATTCGTTGCATATCTTATGAAAACGAATCAACAATTTTCGATCCGATTTTTTTATCCTTTTGGGTTTAAGAACTTGCACTTTACCCAAATATCCCCCACACTTGAAAATATTTTAAGTTGGGTTTTCTTCCTTTTATTCATTTTTCGTATGAAAGGATTCCGTAAGAATAGCTTCTCCCACAAGATTTGGGTAAACCATAACTTACAACAAGGCATTTTATCATCTCATTTAACGTTCTACTCATTCTTTCCGCAATTCCGTTAGATTGCGCTAATGAAGGAGCGGTCGTTTGGTGAATAATGTCGTATTCCAAACATATTTCATATTTGACGCCCCTATTACGTTGTTGAGCCAACCACAAGGATTGTTGTTTGTGCCATAACATAGTCAGAATAAATGGTGAAGTTTTTAATCTTCAAACCAGTCTGACACAATCAGAATTAATAAACGGTGAAGTTTTTAATCTTCTAACCGAGTACTACCTGATACCGGATCTTTAAACGGTGAAGTTTTTAATCTTCAAACCGAGTAATTCCTGATACTGGATCTAATAAACGGTGAAGTTTTAAATCTTCAAACCGAGTAATATGTGACACAATCAAATTTAATAGACGATGAAGTTTTTAATCTTCAAATCGAATAATAAATTAGAGTAGAAAATCACTCAGATTTTAATCTCCAAAACGAGTATAAAGTCACTTAGACTTTAATTTCCAACAAATGAGTAGAAAGTCACGAAGACTTTAATCTCAATGAATGAATACAAATCGTGCAGATTTTGATCTCAAAAGGAGTAGAAATCACGAAGATTTTAGTCTCCATAACGGGAGTATAAAATTCACGAGAATTTTAATTCCTTTTCCAAATGATTTTTCCAACTAAATCATTATAACTCTTTAAACAATTTGATTCTTTAATCAAATACATATATGTTCATATTTACATATATTATCTTCATGATCTCAAGAATACTTTCAAGTATCAATGTAAGCCTAATTTCTGCTTACAACCTTGAAAATAATCTTCCACATAATTTTATGCATATTATCAGATATACCAACTAATATATTTTATAGCATGCAAATAAAATATATTTTGAGATCATCAATTAAGTGTCTACCCTGACACATATAGGAATAGAAAGTAACAAAATTTCTATCTAACTGCCAACAAAATAATTCTCTTTCTCGTTTAGTATCTGACAAACAGAGGTTACGACAAACAGAGAAAAGAATAATAAATTCCTTAAGATTGTTGGACATCTGTGTTCAAAAATAAGAAAATAAGAGAAGTAAACAAACGTTAGTTCAATAAACAAAACGTGAAATAATAATTCCGAGCCCACAAGTTGCTTGTGTGTCCTTAAGGAATTTAATCCCTTCACTGTTGCCCAAGGTTTTGGATTAATTCCTCCCAGGATAGAACGGAATAACTATTCTGCAACACTGGCAATCGAAACTGCAGAATTTCAGCGAACTCAACAGACGGAGCAAATCACACTTGACACTTAAGTTTATTTGAAAATAATGCAACAATATAAAAAGAGGGGATAAATTTTTAGATTTTTCCATCTGATTTTCATATCTAAAATATGAGGCCAAGCCTCTAAATTTATAGACAAAGGAAGGGTGATATGGAGAGGTGCAATTTAAAAGGTGCCTCTTATGGAGAGGTGCGATCCAAAAGGTGCCTCTTCCATTTCCCATTCACACCCTTTTTTAAAAAAATACAACACTTAAGATGTCTTGCAAACCTACTATTTTTAAATAGCATATCATGTGGTATAGAAAATATTTTTACAATCAGATTATTTATATAAAAATATTATGTTAGAACCAACTGATTATTTAACTGTACATTATTTTAATTAAATGAAAAGAAAAA
Source organism: Nicotiana noctiflora (assembly GCA_032618575.1). NCBI lineage: Eukaryota > Viridiplantae > Streptophyta > Magnoliopsida > Solanales > Solanaceae > Nicotiana > Nicotiana noctiflora. The sequence continues at coordinate 167,588 of JASVEL010001728.1, forward strand.
ATTTTAAAATTGAAAAACTTGGATACAGAAGACTAGATAAGCTGGCAGGAATGTTTGCTTAATAAAACAAGTGAACAATAAAACAGAGGTACGTAGCAATCACAAATTATTTACACTATTTTAGATGGGGAAAGTTGGTCGGTAAGTGCCTAATTTGGTTGTGGGCCTCTATAAATCATAAGCTCATCATTTGCTCAATTTCTTTATTATTAGAATACACCAGGTAGTGGGGATTGGCGTACAATCGTACATCACTAATTGTTTATTGGTGCTACAATATCAAAACTTTAAATACGTGTATTGTAGAAGATTAAAATATTACCCCCACATTTACCTAAATTTGAAATGGAAATGTTAATTTGCTTACGCTTTATATTGGGAAGATTTTCTACCTCTTCAATATATATCTCCTCATTTATCTAAAGTTTTTCATTTAATTTCTTCTTTGCAGCTTCAAAATCGGGATTTGAAGTTCTTGTAATTTTTAATACAACTTTAGCATCGAATCTAAAAAAATTCTGTCTCAAGAGGTCTATTCCACTATTAAAAAGATAGGGATTATTGGCTAAATAGAATCGTCGTTAATTATATTTAATGACAGATTATAAAGAAATTAAGTTAGCTACGAGCGATTTAGCGATAAAGTTCGTAGCTAATTCATAAATGTTTTGTAGTGTTTGTTTTCAGCGAGGTAATTGCCGAGCAAGTTTTCTCTAGATTCAACAATGGTGGCTTTCGATTTTCCCACTATAGTCTATAAGTACTAACTTAAAAATTTAATTTTTTTCAATTCAACTTCATAATCAGATCCAAAAGAGGGCTACTGTGTTAGCCTATTGCCAGATGACTTCCGACAAATCTATCACCCTATAAAATATTCAATCATTATTAAAGTCTTGGGTAAATGCATTTAGAACTTTTGCTCATAATGTACATATTATTAAAGTTTCTTTCCCTAGTGTTGAGACTCACTTAGTACAATGGATGGTATTAAAGTTTTCTTTTGGGAACCTATATTGGTCTGCGGTACAATGTAGGAACCGGATTTGCAGGACAACATGCTACGAGTTAGGACTTCCTTATCTTCCGGTGCTATTGGTGAGCTTCGCTTTTGTTCGTGGAGTATCCCTTAGATTCTTCTTCATTTAGTTATTTATTTGTTACTTAGAGAACTTGCCAGGAAATTTCATGTCCTCATCAGTGCGTCAGTTTATCAGTAGAGGCTTCATAGACATAGTCTTTGGGTTAAGATTCAGATATTTTTTATAATAATTTAGCAGTATTTTATTGGTTACTATGCATAAAGTTTTAAAGTTGATTTATTTAAATTTTTAAATTAATCAAAAGTATTTGGTTAGTATTGGCTCGTTGCATATAAAGTTTGGAGTTATAATAGATTTGATCAGCAGAGATGATTCGTTCGGTCATGTTTAGTGATCGAGTGTTGATTCTGACTTCTTCAGGAAATGAATCGTGACAGTAGTGAACCATGTTGAAAGTACCTTGGATTTCCTATCCTTGAATCTTTCCCAAAATTCAAAGACTTCATATTTATTCTTGACAATATGTGTTATCGCCCTGCAGATTGGAAGATTAATTGTTTAAACATGGTAGGTCGAATTACTCTTTCATATTGTACTCTTGCTAGTACTCCTAATTAGGTTACGCAATATACCCTTCTACCAGACAAGATTCAAAATTATTGATAAACTCCAAAGAGATTTTATTTGGAGATCAAATGATTCTAAAAGAATTCCTCATCTTCTAAGTTGGGACACAATTACTTTTGATAAAAAAAAAAAGGTGGCCTTGGTTTAGGAAAGCCAAATAAAAAAATTTAGCTCTCCTTACAAGCTTAGCATGGAGACTTTTAAATTTCCCCCACGCCCCATGAGCAAAAGTTCACATGCAATCCTACATCTTTTCTTCCAGAAAGCATAAATTTTTTTTGTTGGAAGAGTATTCTCAAAGGCTGACATTATTGCAATAAAGGATCATTGTAGTATATTGGTCATAACTCCTCCCTAGGCATGCATGTGGGATACAAGATGGATCCCTAATAGTCCCCGCCTAAGAAGTGCTATTGAAGGTCCCCTAACAAACAAAAAAACTCTTCTCTATCTATCAAGGTCCTTATTAACCAAAACAATTAGGCCCTAGATAATATCTCGTTGATTCTGCCCGATAATAAAGTTGGGAAATTTTCTCTATTAATCTACCAATAAACAGAGGCGACGATTATTTGATTTGGGAACTAATAGCAATGGTTTATTCTCTACAGCTTCTTGCTATAATCTAACTGAATGAGATACGATACCAACAAAAAGTTTCAGTTGGATTTGGGAAGTATACTGTCCTAACAAATTAAAAACCTTTCTATGGAAATGTTATCATAATAGACTACCTTGAAGATACTATCTCCATCATATAGGAATGAACGTTGACAAAGCTTTCACTATTTGTTGTAATATAACGATATTAAGGACATCTCCCATATTTTCATTCATTGTTATATAGCCAAAAAAAGTTGGCAATTCCTCAAATCTAAGCATCAACTGGCCAAAGTTTGAGGATCACCTTCAGCTTGATAGATTAAGATTTTCTAATCCTACCATACCCTCTAAATTGATTAAGCTTGCAAAAATTGGCAACCTTAATGTCATACAAGGTCTTTCAGCTGTTAGTAATGATCCTTCGAATCTTTTGTCGGACTTTTCGTATTTTAACGTAATAAATTATTCCAGTTTCAAAAAAAAAAAAAAAAGATGTCTAAAGTATAAGAATGGGCTATATTACTAACCAGCCCAACCAATTAACATCCTTAATTTATTTAGTTGTTCTTTTATAATTTGTTTAAGTGCTAAATTAAATTAACAAAAGACTTTTCTTTTATATATCACGATATATCAAGCCAACCAGATCTAAAAATATTATTCAGGAGATAGTGCATTAAATCAATACTTCAAATACAAATTTTAACTTCTAAAGGAAGTGTTCCTTTCAATTAGTAGAATAATTAGCCGTAGGAAAGGCTATCTGTTCTATAAATAAAATATATATAGAAAGTTTTACTCAATGAACGTTGGAGAAAAGTTGCTTTTATTGCTATAAAAGAAAATTCAACACACAGCTAGCCTCTCTATGTATCAACACCCAAGAAAAAGCATAAGATGAAACAAGAGCTAATTAAGTTCTAACTAAGAAACTTGTGTACAAACACATTTTAGGATTAGGAAAGAGTAAAAAAAAGGAATGGCAAGAATTTGTGCAATAGTGCACTGAATTCTATGCCAATTCCAAACTCGAAGTTCTAATATTGTCTTAAGCAGCTTCCACAGTTTGCAGCTTGGGCTGTGTGTTCTCATGAGCTTTAGCTGCACATGTAGTATCATGTGGACACGACTCTACGTGAGTTTTATCTGAGCAAACCATTAAACCAAGTTTCACGATGTCAATAATTTGTTCTTGTGTTAGTTCTGGAAACTTCTTGTTGTTGTTCATGTTCTCGTCCAACAAAATGACTGCTGGCTTTTGTATCTCCGGAAGTTTCTGTTCCTTTAGAATTGCCTTCTCTTTTTTGCTGTATATTACGTAGAGCACTATTTGGAGAATACCAAAGATGAATCCCAATACGTTTGGAGCCTATAAAAGATAACAAGTATTCGTAATTAGACTTACATTGATAAGATCCAAGAAATTTTACGTACGTAAACATGCATGGATACATGCAAGTTAAGAACTTACAGCTATGTTGATGTCCTTAAGTAGAAGACCATAGAAGAACCACATCACTGCACTTAATGTGAGAAACACTGATAGGAGTAATGGCATGTATTCCACACTCTTTGTTTTTATTACTTTTCTCTGCATAAAATGATAAAAATCATCAGCATTATATTCTTCACGGATGAAAAAAAAAATAGAGAAGACGACCATGTTTGAAATATTTGTATGTAAAAGCTCACCACAATGCCTAAGGGTGCTACAAACACGCACAAGGAAAACACAAGGCAAACCCATCCAACCACTTGCCCTCGAACTGCTCCTTTGAATAGAAATTGGGTAACAAGAACTATAGCACCAAAGCCACCTACCACTGATAAGAGGAGCATCTTCACAGTTTGGATCTGTATCAAATAAATTGTGAGGATTAACTTATATAAGAACTTAAAAGAGAAAAAAAATTGTATTTGATTCATTGAAAAATTTACCTTGGCTTTCTTTGGTGCGTAAAACAGATAGAAACCAACGTAGATAGTTTCAATAAAGACCCCAAAGGAGTTTATAGTGATGAGAAGGGTAGTGTTGGTCTTGAGAAATGCATAGTATATCCAAAGCATGGAACTGAATAGAGCAATCACGTATGGAATTGATTGGTAACCTTCAGCTGATTTCTTCTTGTAAATTTTGTAAAACGTAGGCCTGGCAAAAATGCAACAATATAGTGTTAAATTAAAAGCCAAAAAATAGTTACCATATTAATATAAAAAAGAAAGCAAGTGGAAACTCACATTGGAGAAAGGAATACAATAAAGGAGACGATGTTACCTGCAAGTTTCAAAAGGAAAAGAGAAAAACAAGATTAGTTTAAAATACAAATATCTGACCATATTTCACAAATTAAGGAAATGATTTAGGAGAAAGGTGCATGTAAATTACTGTACTTACTCAAACAATCGCTACGTAAATAACTAAAAGAATATGCTAGTACGACGTAGTGACTATCTTGTTGAAGTGCTCATATTTACTAAAGGACTGATATTATGATGAATTATTACTATACATTACATGCGCTATGCGTTCACCAATATTCTTTTTTTTTGAAGAACAGTATGACGAATTAATTATTATAAGTGTGAAAATGATCAACAGTAACAAAAATATTATGTCCGTTACAAGAAGAGGCAAGTTTTAATAAGAAACAAGAAGGAGAAAAGAGATTATATTTACCAAGGACACCAAAAGCAAAAGCCCAGTGATCTGTAGAAAAACCAGCCATATTCTCTTTGATTTTGTATTTCTAACCAAAGAATGTCAAATCTCTAGCACTATTGCTCGCTCACAAAGAAGTGCTAAGAGTTGCAAAAGACTAGCAAGTTTTACTTGACATTGAAATGAGAAGACCTCGGTTGATGTATTTATATAGGGCAAGGGGTGGGAAAGTAGGTGCTACAGTAAAAGATCTTTTGTTTTCTATTGTTATTTGTATAAATATTTAATTTTATTTAAAAAAATGAAAAAGTGCACACTGAAGAGGTGCAATGGGCAATATCAATTTCAAAGGGTCCCAATACTCTCTTTTATTATGTCATTACCCAATCCTTAGGGGCACTAAGGCTTACACCTCATGCTTTAATTTTTTGGAGGGGTTTGATTTTAATGTATTTCTCTACATATTGAACTCTTATAATCAGCTAAAAAACAAAACCAGAAATGATTGAGGGACCAATTAATGGTTGCCATTTGGCATCAATAATAGAGTTTGGGACATAGAGTTGTGGCTCTATTTCATGAGAAGATCAATTTGCTGCAATGGCTGATGAAAAGCAGGATATGCTTCGCTTTGCATTGCTTTACTAGACTTTATCTTGTCCTGGTGGGTTGTCATTTATCTCTATAGTGTATAACGTAAGTAAATAAATATATGGAACCAACTTTAATTTGTTTCATAAATTTGTATATTGCATGCTTGTTACATGTTTATCACAATATGCTTCTATTTACGTAAATTAGGCTTAATTGATGCCAGCCCACAACCACTAAACAAACCGCACAAATTTTTTTTTAAAAAAAAATTAATTACTTTTATCAGAGTATTAGGCCTTCTTTTTATTTCGTTTGGCTCGATAAGTTGTTGTTCTTTTGGTGCTTTATGTTATTAAACAGCAAACTTCTCCTTTTTCTTCTTTTTTTTTCTTGGATGAGATACATTTTCTTAAGACAAGAACGGACTAAACTTTAGGGTTTTGTGGACACTGTTCTCTCAAATTGAACAGCCACTACATATGCCATGCATGAATTAAGCTTTACTCAATGATTGATCCAATTGATGTAATTTCATATCATCTTCCCTTCTTGCTTTATAATTTTTCTTTTGGAGATCGTGTTGAATGTACCGTTTGATGATCTGAATCAAAGGTTGATTATATTTTATCATAAAGCTAAGGTTGTGTTGCCACTTTGAAATGTCTTGCTTTAATCTAGTAGTACAATAATAATACCATGTGTACACATTGCTTGCCTTACGATTTTGATGATTTCATATAAAAAAGAAAGATTAAACAATTGAGAGATTGAGATCAAAAGATGCAATATCAAATCGTCCAAATTGCGTGGGAAACTTAATCTTTTATTCTTAGGTAAAATGAGGCATACCTTTAATTTCTTTACTTAAAGCGTATTTAACTTTTAGCCTAAAATAAGATGACATTCCAAAATCATGATGAATTTCTAGTCACTGATTCGAAAATATATGTTACATTCCACACGAATTATTAACCCCGTTAAAATATGGTGACTAAGTAATATAAATTCTGATAAAACGTAATTTAGTACGTAGGAGTTGGGAATAATATGTTTTGATCATTTTACATAAAACCGACCAGCACAAAGTTCCATCTATATTTAAATTCTCAATTTGTTGACCACTTTTTGTTTGGCAAATAAAAACCAATTTTGCACGCTTGAGAAGGTGGGCATTTGGTCAAACGCATCAGAGAATCTAATCTCAGCATAATTCCCTAGCCAATATAATGTAAATTGGGTAGGCATCAATAATCCAATATTAGTTATTTAGTGCATTTTAACTCCCATGAAGGGGTAAACTATCTGAGCTGGAATACGAGCGTTCTCTATGCATTATAGTTAGAAAATATTAAAGATGTTTGTTTACCCCTTAACCGTTTGAATGGATTGTTGTTACCAATTGTATCGTATCGTATTTGTTATTTTAAATATAATATTTATTTTAATTGTTACTTAAATTTTACTGTATCGTATCGTTTAAATCTATTGTTATACAACGGCGAAAAATATCACTTTATGGAACGACCTATTTGGTGGTGTCGCGTCATTTCCTTAATTTTTTCTCTTATCTTCCCCGCTTTTATTATTAAATAATTCTATTTTGTCCTTTATTTTACCTTTCTATATAAAAATATTATCTCGTACCTTACTTTTTCTTTATAATATTGCAAGTTTATTCTTTATATTGTTGGTGTATGACATCATGAAATAGCGGCAAACAATATAATCTAGTCAAATATTATATACATCAACACGATACAATTTAATATTATACGATATATTATAAAATAATCGATACATAACAAACATCCAACAAGCTGTAAAATGGATAACAATTGACGGTTTAAATGATATGTAGTTTAATTTAACACAAATAATCAAAGGACAGTAAATATGTGAGTTGAAATGAGATAAAATAATCAAACCAACGTGACAAGTAATTAAGCCTTTTGTTTAGCTTAAATGCCAAATGTTGGTATCGATTGAGCCCTCGAGATAAAGCTCGGATTTGAATAAACGAGTGAACAACCGAAGAACACTTAAACAATTGCTAAGAGTCAAAGTAAATTTTATTGCCTCGTTATACATGAAAAATAGTCCACTAAAAAATGAAGGGTGTATGAGGACAAATCGGATGCAAAGTACGACTAGTTTGCACATACACGTAACTGATCCTGATGATGTGCAAGACGAGGACGCTCCTTACGTGGACGGCAACATTCGAGGACGTCCTCACTTATGGCCGTACGCCGAGAAGGATACAGCCCCGCCCTTAAAATACCAAGCCGGCGGACTTGTCTAGGCGGACGTCCCCAACCTCCCATGTTTTATATTTCAAATATACTTGTAATATCTGAGCGTCAATGTAATAGTTGAGCGAGGGAGCCTCTTCCCTATATAAGGAAGGGCCTCCCCCCATTTGTAGGCATCGATCAATATTTAACAAGACAATTCTCTCTCTATATCATTCTTCTCTCTATTATCAACATTTCCACTGCTCATTTATTCTATATACTGCATTAAACTTTATTATATTCGTATAAGAGCTATCCACACACACTAATCCAACGATCAATCTTTAATTTATATTACCGTTGATTCTGATTATCCCTTTGTTTATATTGATTGATTAGTTCAAAGGTATTTAACAACTTTTGAGCAAAACAATTTGGCGCCGTCTATGGGGATTTCGAGAAACAAACTTGTAGTATACATTCGAGATCTGATCATCAAAAAGAAAAATTTCGGGATGGCTGAAAGTAATACGCGACCCACGGTTGTGGCTGAAGTTACCACAAACCTCCCGAGTGCCATGAACGAGGCTAGGGGAAGCACAGCGATCAACGTTACTCCCTCTACTGCGCTTGAAGTTGAAACCTCCCCCATCCCCCTAGAAAGGAACTCCAATCCGAAAAAGGCACCTCCAGCGGTCAGAAGGCTACTGGAGGAATGGCTGACTAGCACCCTGAGCAACTTGGTGGAAAACCCACCACAGGGTTGCGAAAATGCCGCTCCCGTTACCAGCAATACCACCGCAACAGACGAACAGGAAGAAACGCGGACCAACGGCCAACCTATCGAGACCCAGACGCACAATGACACACTAGCCTCCATCCTCAGAAAAATGAAGGAGATGGAGGGCGAAAACCAGGTCCTCCGCGACCAGATGAAGGAGCACCAAGACATGGTTAATAAGATTCCCAGGGCGCCTAAACTACTACCCAAGCGAGACGTAGGAAGGTTCGTGGAACAACCTTACTCCGAAGAAGCAGCGCCCTACACCATCCCGAAAACCTTCAAGATGCCCCCATACCTGAAGGTGTACGACGGAACCACCGACCCCGAGGATCATCTCATCCACTACGTCACCACAGTAAAAGGTAACGACTTATCTAAAGAACAGGTGTCGTCAGTACTGCTGAAGAAGTTCGGCGAAACACTGACCGGAGGAGCGCTAACCTGGTACTCTCAACTACCCGTTAAGGCGATCGCGACCTTCGAGGAAATGGCTGATAAGTTCGTCACCGCGCACGCCGGTGACAAGAAAGCGGAAGCAAGGGTGAACGATATATTCTTCATCCGACATACCTCGAGCAAAGGCCTCAGAGACTTTCTTGCAAGGTTCAACAGGGTAAGAATGAGCCTGCCAAATATGTCGGAAAGAATGGCGGTAGCGGCCTTCCAGAAAGGGCTTAATAGGGACAGCTCCGGGGCTACCAAGAAGCTGCTGAGCCAGCTCATGAAGTACCCTCTCACCACTAGGGACGAGATCCACAATTCTTACTGCGCCGAGGTGCGGGCAAACGAAGAGGATCTTAACGGGCCAACCTGACGGCTGGCTGCCATGCACCCGAACGCAAGGAGAGATTGACTGCACGAGGGATGCCGGGAACTCCCTCCTCGCCCCAGCAAGGAACGACACCAGCCCTACGCAAGGTCATCATTTCCACCCCCACGACATACGGATGTTGTGCAGCATCACGTCGCTTCACTCAAAAATGACCGATGTACGCCCCATTTACTTTTATCACATAACTTTTGTGTTTCACCCTCAGAAGTGGTGTACGCACTGAAGAAGCTCGCACTAAGGTGAAGTGGCCCCAAAAGATGAAGTCAGACCCAGCCACGAGGAAATCCAACGTCCTGTGTGAGTTCCATTAGGAACGAGGGTATCAGACTGAAGGTTGTATCGGCCTACGGTAGGAAGTCGTCAAAATGCTCAACCAGGGCTACCTGAAGGAACTGCTCAGCGACATGGGGAAAGCTAATTTTGGCCGCGGACGGGAGCACTCCAGGGGATCCCCAAAGCCACCCTCTCCAACGGGTAAGGTAAACATGATCATCGGAGAGGGGGATGACGCCACCATCAACCACGTCAAATTCACCAACACACATCGACTGAAGAGGACCATCTCCCATGAACGGTACGATGACCTCGAAGGGAGTATCACCTTCGATAAGTCTGACACCGACGGTTTGTGTTTCCCTTACTATGATGCTTTAGTTATTACACTACGTATCATTGATACCGATGTCAGGAGAGTCATGATCGATGACGGAAGCGGCGCCCGCATCATTCATCCGAGAGTCCTCACACAGATGGGACTCGAGGATAGAATCACTCCCAGGTGCATAACTCTAATCGGTTTTAACAATGCAGTGGAGCGCACATCAGGAGAAGTGACTCTGCCTATCTTTGCGGGAGGCGTCACCCTAGAAACAACCTTCCATGTGATAAACCAGGAGACGGCATACAACGTCATCATTGGACGCCTGTGGATACACGCCATGCGAGCGGTCCCATCAAGCCTGTACCAAGTAATCAAATTCCCTACCCCATGGGAAATATTCAGCATCAAAGGGGAGCCACGCACAGCGCAGGAGTGTTATAAAATAACTCAAGACTGCGCTCACACCAAACAACTAATTGGGGCAAGTGCGAAGGCATAGCGATCAACCATGTCGGGGACCCAAGAAAACCCGACAGCCGACGCCATAAGGGATCCAGACATCGTAGAAGCCTGCAATGCTACGGTCGAGGAGCTCGACCCGGTTCAGCTAGACCAGAACGACCCTGAGAAGAAGGCCTACATCGGTCACGGGCTCGTAAACCCGGGTAAGTACCATGAATTTCTGACTACACATGCAGATACGTTTGCTTTTTCCCATGTAGACATACCAGGGATCTCGCCGGATATCGCCACGCACCGGCTCAACGTGGATCCATTACATCCACCAGTAAAACAAGGTAGGAAAAAATTCAATTCTACCATCAACGAGGCAGTCCGGGAGGAGGTAGACAAGTTACTAGCCAACAGTTCCGTCAGAGAGTCAAAGTACCCGCAATGGATCGCCAATGTGGTAATGGTCAAAAAGAAAAGCGGAAAATGGAGGATGTGCGTGGACTTCACCGACCTAAACAAGGCCTGCCCTAAAGATTCCTTTCCCCTGCCCCACATCGATTAGTTGATCGACGCCACAGCCGGGCACGAGCTATTAAGCTTCTTGGACGCCTATTCCGGCTATAACCAAATTCTGATAGCCGAGGAGGATCAGGAGAAAACCACCTTCATCACCCACCAAGGTACCTACCGCTACACAGTGATGCCCTTTGGGATGAAGAACGCGGGGGCCACTTACCAGAGGTTGGTTACTAAGATGTTCAATAAACAACTTGGGAAGGCCATGGAGGTTTATATCGATGACATGCCGGTTAAATCGGCAAAAAAGGAGGACCATATCGATCACCTGCGAGAGGCCTTCGAAATATTGAATAGTTACGGGATGAAGTTAAACCCCGAAAAATGCGCTTTTGGCGTAGCATCTGGGAAGTTCCTCGGTTTCCTTGTGTCACAGAGGGGGGATCGAGGTCAACCCCGATCAGATCAAGGCGATTGCCTCGATACCCGAAGCGCTTACCAGCAAGAAACAGGTTCAGAAGTTGACAGGCCGAATAGCCGCCCTCTCTCGCTTCATCTCCCAATCATCAGACAGGTGCCACAAATTCTTCAATGTGTTGAGGAAGGATAACGGTTTCCACTGGAATGACGAATGCGTTAAGGCCCTCCAAGAATTGAAGACGTACCTGACATCCCCGCCACTGCTGGCAAAGGCAAAACCAAACGAACCCCTACTAATATATCTGGCTGTCTCCGAGGTTGCAGTCAGCGGAGTGCTTGTCCGCGAATAGAAAGTACACAATCACCTATCTATTACATTAGTAAGACTCTAGTGGACGCCGAGACTCGGTACCCACACCTCGAGAAGCTGGCACTGGCATTGGTCACGGCTTCCCGAAAGCTGAGACCTTACTTCTAATGCCACCCCATCCGGGTAGTAACCACCTTCCCTCTGAGAAGCATCCTACACAAGCCCGAACTGTCGGGTCGTCTTGCCAGATGGGCTATAGAGCTCAGCGAGCACGATATCACCTATATCCCCAAAAATGCCATCAAATCACAAGTCCTCGCCGACTTTATAGCCGACTTCAATGCTGGCGTCTCGCCTGAGGCTGAGAAGGAGGCCCTGCAAACGGCCCCTAACATGGACCCCTGGATACTCCACACCGATGGGGCCGCGAATGCCTCAGGATTGGGACTGGGACTCGTTCTTGAGGTCCCTATGGGCGAGGTCATTCGCCAGTCCATACAATGCCCCAAGATGACTAACAACGAAGCAAAGTAAGAAGCTATTATTGCGAGTTTAAAATTAGCTGCCGGATATGGGGCCCGCCGACTGGTCTTGCATTGCGACTCGTAACTTGTGATAAATCAAGTCGCCGGAGCCTACCAGATCAAGGAGTAAAGATTTAAAAAATATCAAGCCGAAGTTTGTAAACTGATGGCCCAATTCGACGAATGTCGCTTCGAGCAAGTACGTAGGGTACACAACGCCGAAGCCGACGGATTGGCCAAACTGGCCGTAGCGCCTACTAACCTGAGCAAAGAAAGCACTGTCACCCTCATGCATTCCATCATCAATCGCAGCGAGGTATTCTCTCTAAACCTAACATGGGACTGGCGCAACCAGTTCCTTTCATACTTGCAGGAAGGGCAGCTACCGCACGACAAAAAAGAAGCCAGAAAGCTTCGAAAGCAAGCAGCCAGATACTGCCTGATGAACGGCGACCTCTACAAAAGAACTTTTGGAGGACCCCTGGCCAAATGCCTGGGGCCCAACCAGACGACTCCGGTATTGGAAGAAGTCCATGAGGGTCATTGCGGCGCCCATACAGGAAATCGAGCACTCGTGCGATGCGTGATACGGGCCGGTTACTATTGGCCCACAATTAAGAAAGACGCGGCAGACTACGTCCGACAATGCGAGAGGTGCCAAAGGTTCTCTCCCATGATACATCAGCCGGGAGAACCCCTCCACTCGGTCATTTCCCCATGGCCATTCATCAAATGGGGGATGGATATAGTCGGACCGCTACCTCCCGGACGAGGAAAGGTACGCTTTTTGTTAGTTTTAACTAACAATTTTTCTAAATGGGTAGAAGCAGGCGCCTACGCCCAAATCCGCGAGCAAGAAGTCGTAACCTTCATCTGGAAGAACATCATATGCTGCTTCGGCATCCCCTAGGAAATAACATGCGACAATGGACGACAGTTTATAGGACAAAAGACAATCGACTTTTTTGACAAATGGCACATCAAAAGGATACTCTCAACGCCACATCACCCAGCCACCAACGGCCAAGCGGAACCATCCAACATGACTATATTAAACATCCTGAATAAGAAACTTGAAGACACCAAGGGATTGTGGCTTGAGCTGCTACCGAAAGTATTGTGGGCACATAGAACCACCCCCAAATCCTTTACAGGAGAAACTCCCTACTCATTAGTCTACGGAACCGACGCTGTCATACCAGTTGAAGTCGGCGAACCGAGTCTCAGATATTCACACATAAGCGGAGATGAGAACGACACAAGCCGACTATAAGACCTGGACGAGGCCGAAGAAAGAAGAGAAATGGCCTACATTAGGATAGTGGCGCAGAAGCAGCAGATCGAGAGGTACTACAACAAAAGGACGAAAATTCGTCCACTCAAGACGGGCGATTACGTGCTAAAAGCCAAGACACTGGCATCAAAGGATCCCAGCGAGGGAAAGTTGGGAACCAATTGGGACAGACCCTACAAAATCATTTCAGTAGCAGATAAGGGTGCCTTCAAGCTGGAGACCATGGATGGAAAGATACTCCAAAACAACTGGAATATCTCACACCTCAAGAGCTTCCACTTCTAAGAGACAACCCCCAAGTCGTACTCTTTTTCCCGCTGCCGGGTTTTGTCCCAATTGGGTTTTCTCGGGGAGGTTTTTAATGAGGCGATGAAGGAGATGTCTGGAATCGCTTGCATATCTATTCTGATGCGCTAAGCGCACCGGTCGGTATGAATAGCACATCACAAGGACTAGGGCTACGGCCATATTATATGAAAGGCTGCGGCCATCTCCAATGAATGAAGGGCTACGGCCATATTGTATGAAAGGCTACGGCCATCTCCAATGAATGAAGGGCTACGGACATATTATATGAAAATCTACGGCCATCTCCAATTAATGAAGGGCAACGGCCATATTGTATGAAAGGCTACGGCCATCTTCAAGTAATGAAGGGCTACGACCATATTGTATGAAAGGCTACAGCCTCCTCCAGATGAAACAAAAGGCTAAGGCCTAAAAACATCTAAAGGAGAAGGCTACGACCTCCTCCAGATGAAGCAAAATGGCTAAGGCCTAAAAACTTCTCAAGGAGAAGGCTACGACCTCCTCCAGATGAAACAAAAGGCTCTAAAGGAGAAGGCTACGGCCTCCTCCAGATGAAGAAAATGGCTAAGGCCTAAAAACGTCTCAAGGAGAAGGCTACGGCCTCCTCCAGATGAAACAAAAGGCTAAGACCTAAAAATGTCTCAAGGAGAAGGCTACGGCCTCCTCCAGACAAAACAAAGGGCTAAGGTCTAAAAAACATAAAAAAGAAGGCTACGGCCTCCGCCGGGAAAAACGGAAGAATAAGGCATTAACAATTAAAAGATAATGGCACGGACTCTCCAAGGCAAAACAAAAGGTCAAAAGGACGGCCGCGCAAGACGTATAAGCCCGACCTCGCCCAAACTGGGGACTCAGGCTAAGTGCCTTCGACGTCAAAATATGGGTTTGCTCCAGTTCAAGAATGAATTCAGACAGAGGGACCTTCGCCATATAAAATGGAGACTAAGGTCGACCTCGACAATACGGAAATAAAAAAAAGGGAAGATTAGAGACATTAACTAAAAAGGGTTCTTTATTAAAAAAGGTTATACACATTTACAAAGGGGAGGGGGCTATAAACTACAAGAATACATAAGCCCTACTCAACTACCAAAGCCCCCGCCATCTCCTTCAGCCCCATCGGCGCCGTCCTCGCCATCATCCCAGAGTATCATCTCAATCCACGGCCAAGTGCCCAGCTGATCCGCGTCAGTAAAGGATCCGCCCGTCTGGACTGGGGAGTCAGGGTCGTAGCCACAGGCTTCACGAGCCATTCTGACCAGACAATATTGCTCGTCGACCTCTGCCTCGGTAGCCCTGCCGGCGGCCTGCAACTTCTCGAACACAGTTCGCCTCGCCTCAACATACACCAACATATCCTGGGATTCACGTGGAACGTCCCTAACTGGGCCAACAACCTCCGATTGACGAGAAACCGCCGCTTGAGCCGAAACCTGTTGAAGCTCGGCCAATAAGGCATCAACTTTGGTGCGTAGCTCGCTTGCCTCCAGTACTGCTACGCGACCCATATCCATTTCCCCCTCCCGCTGTTGGAGAAGGCTCTCTAGCTCGGCGTTCCGAGTCACAGCAGCCAACAAGTCATCATCCCCCTTTTCAATTTGCTCCGTCTGCTTGTGCAGCTGTTCCTCCAGCGACTGTACGCTCTCTCGGAGAAGGCGAAAATCCGAGTCCCGGGAAAAGCAATCCGCGAGCGTCTTGTGTTTCTCGCGAGCCTCCTTGTATTTCCTCAACACCTTCCGAAGGGTATTTAGTTTCTTCCGGTCCCTTCAGCTCCGCTCCACCTCCAGAATAAGAGTCTAAAAAAAAGACAAGTTAAAACCTCGAAACAAAAGAATAAAAAAAAAGAGAGAGAAGAAAGTGAATACATATCAAGTCATACCTGCACCGGCAACTCGGTGAGACAGGTCGCGGTCACTCACCGACTTCAGCAACTCCGCTTCGGCACCCCTGCAGTATAGGGCAAAGTCCGTCACGGCCTGCTCACTCTCCTCCAGCAGGTTGTAACCCGTCAGAATCAGAATTCGACGGCTATGACCCGCCTCCAGCGTGTCCGTCCCAGCTTGCTCTCGCGACGGCACATCTGCTGGTCCTGAGGACACCTCAACGCCCGCGGGCTCAGCGGCGACAGTTGGGACACTGTCGCCCTCGGCATCTGGAGCAGCAGCGCTCACCTCAGCCGCACTCAACATTGCAGCTCTCACTGGACGGATGACATTGCCCAGCAGGACCGACCTCGACTCAGGACGACGAGCTGACGATTTCTTTCGTCCTTGGTCCATGACTACTCCCTTCCCGGTGAGCAATCTATGCCTCTTCCGCTCCATTGGCTCATTATCAGCGGGAGCGCCCTCTTCAACAGGAAGGGGTAAGGGCTCTGTGTTTGTCGGCTCAGGCGCGGAGTAAGAAGGACCGGGAGCGCTCGATAGTAAAGACTCCTGGATAGCACGGGCAAGATCCGGGTCGACGACCTCGGCAACCCCATTGCCAGATGCGACTACGTCCGTCTGGTCCTCCTCAGGCTGGGTAACCTCAGTAAGACCCTGCCTGACGGAGGCCACGAGTTCTGTTTCCGAAGAGGCGGGACTAGCGGCACGACGTCTCCATATCTGCACCACGTTCCGAGCTACAACAAGATAAAATAAAACACCAGTTTCATAGACACCTAAAAAAAAGAGAAGGGAGACAGAAACTAGCGAGTCGAGACAGTACTTGGAAGGTCGTACTTCAAACCGAAGGCAGCCCAAGTCCTGCACTCTTCGGCATAGGGGATCAGTTGCTTCACCCACGCCCTAATGTCGGGGACAGGTTGAGGCGTACGCGCCGCCACTACGTACAAAAAACAAAAGATGTTAGTGCCTGAAAAACGGCGTGATGATGAAACAATGTACAAAAACATAGGGAGAATAAATTAGTACTCACGGTTGGCATTCCACACCTCCGGAAAACCGGTCGCGTCCGCCACTAAATCCGAGGTGCGGATGTAGAAATACTTTATCCAGAATTGGTGGTTGGGCTTATCATCCGCCTCGACGACTAAGCCCTTTGTTCCTCGATTCTTCAACTGCAGCATCTTGCCCCGCATGTTGCCGGAACTGAACAGCTGTAGTAGATGGTGGACGAAGACGTCCACGCCAGCCCTTTCCGCATACGTCGTCAGGATCCAGCAGATCTTCCACGTATACAGAGTTAGCTGGGCCGGACAGATATTTTAAAAGCGGCACAGTGCCTCCGCCAAGGGGTAGATCGGAAGTTCACACCCCATTATGAAAGGATACTCATGGATGGCACAGAACCCCGGTCGATGTACATAGACCAGGTCATCCCCGGCCACACTTGTCTCCATCGCCTCCGACACATGGCAGAGCACCCTGAGATTGTATAATTGGCTCGCGGTGAACGTGGACCTCTCCCATACATCGGCATCCACCGGTGCAGAGAAGTCCTTCCTCACGTTCAGATCACGAGGAAGGAGATTGTCTTCCTTCAGAGGGACAAGAGGTTTTTTAACCTTCTTGCTACCCCTCGACCGCCGGGAAGCCCCGGAGCCAGTCCCTTCCCCTTCTGGTTCCTGACGACGACTCCCTTTAGCCTTTTTTCTAAATCTTGTTGGGTTACTAACTGGGTACTCTAAGAAAGTGGTAGCAAGGATGCTAAGAACGGAGATGTGAATTGCCAAATATGTGAAAGTGAGAAGGCAAGAAGCAAGGAGTTTTTGATGATCTAAAGGAGGGGATGATATTGAAACTGCCCCTATTTATAACAAGCTACTGCGCGAAATTCGAAGGATTTTTGCACCGGAAAAGAGGCGGAAAACCGAAACGTCAAAACAACTTTATGACCAGCATTGAAAACAACAGTAATTATGATGCACGCCGTCAGTAGGCGACGGTTCAGAAGAACGTGCCACGTATGCACGTGTTCACAGGACCCAACGTGGGCTGGATCTATCCGCCCATCGCAAATACGCCCCGAGCACATCTCCAATAGGCGGAGGGACTATCTGTTTGAGGACAAATTGGATACAAAGTACGACTAGTTTGCACATACACATGGCCGGTCCTGATGAAGTGCAAGGCGAGGACGCCTCCTTACGAGGACGACAACATTCGAGGACGTCCTCACTTATGACCGTACGCCGAGAAGGATACAGCCTCGCCCTTAAAATACCAAGCCGGCGGACCTATCTAGGCGGACGTCCCCAACCTCCCCTATTTTATATTCCAAATATACTTGTAATATCTGAGCGTCAATGTAATAGTTGAGCGAGAGGGCCTCTTCCATATATAAGGAAGGGCCTCCCCCCATTTGTAGGCATCGATCAACATTTAACAAGACAATTCTCTCTCTATATCATTCTTCTCTCTATTATCAACATTTCCACTGCTCATTTATTCTATGTACTGCATTAAACTTTATTATATTCGTATAAGAGCTATCCACACACACTAATCCAACGATCAATCTTCAATTTATATTACCGTTGATTCCGATTATCCCTTTGTTTATATTGATTGATTAGTTCAAAGGTATTTAACAACTTTTGAGCAATACAAAGGGGTCCTCTTTATATAGTAGGGGAAATGTAATCCTAGTACAAAAAATATGGTAAAAATCTTTTCCTTCCTTATCTCCCACGAAAATAAGATCCGCAACCAATATTGAGTGTGATTTGCATCGTAATTCCCGGCTAATGGCGGACATTTTGGCTCCCCGTTTGTCTTCTTTAACCGCCTTTCCTTTACCCTCGAATCTTCATTCCACTCGAGCTTGATTCCCTCTAGGTTCGGTCGTGTTCTAGACCCGTTATATTTTTTGTCCGTTCTTGGTTCGATCTATAGGCATATTCGATCTCATTTGAGCCAGTAATGAGTAACTTCATTCTTCCCTTCACAACGAGAAATCGGAGGTAACTCTATCTTCGATTTTAACCGTACCGAAAAATTAAAGTTCTACTCTTACATTCATTTCAACTCAATGTCTTCGTTTTAGCTTAATGTCTGATCATGAAGATATATAGTGAGATAGACGAAAAATCCCTCCATCTTAATCAATGATTTTGGGTGGTTTGAGATTAGCGAAATCAAAGAACTCTTACTCCCTCTATTTCCCTTTATGTGATACTTAAAATATTATTTAGGAGTCAAATTAGGTTTTTTTAATCAAATTTTTTGCAAATAGCGTTTTATTAATTATGAATTGTTAGCTATAGTGACTTATAATACTTTTTATCTAATTTAAATATATATATTTTTATTTCAAAAATTTAAAAACTCTACGTGCGAATACTCACTACAAGTTAGTCACTTTGCCTCTCGTACCTCGAAAAGGTTTGTGTAAACTGGCACTGGGGAATATTAACGAGAGATTCTACTTTGACAGATCTTGCTCGACAAGAATCCAAATGAGTTGGCATAAATGGTACCAAATGATTAAAAATGAAAATTCAAAGTCTTGACTCTTCAAACTGGCCGTACAAGTACCCTTCTCCCTTCTAAGACACTAATAGCTAGGAAGTAGTAAAGGAGTGGAAAGACATCACATGCATTCCTTTCTGTCCTCCAATAACCTTCTCTCATAAAAAAGGTTAAAAATGTTTTTGTTGTTTAGGTTTACTCTCGTTGAGGTTCGCTATTTATATTAGAGTCCAACTATATTCGAATTCGTATCATGAAGACCGATTGAGGAAGAAGTACTTCCCAACCGGATTTTTTTTATACCCACGACTAGAGCCCAATATCTCTGATTAAAATGTGACAGAATCTTATCCATCCTACCACAACACAGCATATTGATAAAGTTAAAGTTATTACGAATGCGTACTAAGTATTAAAGAAGTAGAAGAAGAATCTCATATGGTCAAGGAAGGGCTCATCTCACAAGCCTTGGCATCACCAATTGATGAAACACCGTTCTTTCATTCTTTTGCAGATCGCACTTTTTATTTTTAAATAAGTTTCCAAGTGGAATCTGGGTTGCAGTGATCATATGAAAGGTACAATTGAGAGGGTGTACAGATCGCAATTTTATGGGGGGGAAATGTGAGATTGTGCACTAAGGTGGAGAGTAAAACTAGACCGTTACTTCGATAAAACAACATTAAACTAATTAAGCTACTTTTGTTTCATAGCTAAGTATGTCGGGGCATAGATTCTCCTACTTTTCAATATAAAATAAAAGTTCACTTCTTATTTTTTTATGTTACCGCTTCACTTAGACCAATATAATCATGGATGGCACTTCGTGCGAGTTTATTGCTCGGCTGTGGTCTGCACCTTGTCCGTCAATCTTTTTGTTTGTCCTTGTAGTTCATATTCTAACTTACCATTTGAATAAAACAAATGATCTTAATATACTTGTGTTATTATTAATTACTGATCTCCTACGAAATGATTATAGAACTAAAATAATATTTTATGATGGAGTACAAAACCAAATCTTTCATTCATATGGTTTCCATTGTTTAAGACTAAACTAGTACATACTCCGTCCCAATTCATGTGATATAGATTGAATTTTAAGAGTTAAACTTTTTTATTTTAATCGTGAATTCAGACATAGATCCTTATGGTTTTTTAAATAAAATTTACGTATTTAAAAACTACATAAAATATGTCATAATAATTAATAACTCAAAATATTTAAAAGCATATGAAAAAATTACATATGAAAAAAAACTTGTTTCACTCTAAAAATTTAAAATTCATCACATAAATTGTTAAAGAAAGAGTATGACATAGTAATAGGAAACTTCTGAGACTCTTCCCCCGTACCCATAATAGTTTGGTTGCTTTTTGGTCATAGCAATAGGAAACTCATGACCTTAGGTCTGGTAGACTTTACCTATATTGAATTTACTTTGATGCAGCAGTGGAATAGCTTTGTGTACAAACCCAAAGAATGAGGAAGAATCTAATTTGCATTATTGTCCGAACTAGGTTTTGCTCTTGTCCATTATGATTGATGTTGTTCTAGCAATAAATACTACTCCACTACTAGTATAAAGTTAACAATGATCGTACTAATTCTATATGAAAATTTTGTATTTAAAGAGTTAAGTTTTAGTACTATGATATTGAAAAAAGAATTAAAATTTCAAAATAGTAATTACTGCGTACAATATTCATACGGTACTTTCGTACATTATAACTTGAATTTAGGACCACAAAATAAAAACAAGCATATTCCTTGGCGCCCTCCCAAATTCGATTGCTAGACTCACTATGTTAATTGAAATCCTTTTTCTTTCCTTTCTTCTCTTGGAAAAAAATCTTAAGAGAATTGCAAATAGAGGACTCAACAAATTAAATTGCACTAGGTGGTGACTGTGTTCTTTCAATTCAAAAGATTGTTTAAGTACCCTTAACTCTCCAACGACATAGTGTCACACCCCTTTTTTTACCAAAAACAAGCCTTTCCACTTAAACCCTCTTAAATAAATAAAAGAATTTTTAGTGAAAAAGCTTGAAAAGGGTTTTTCAATTTTGAAAGTGACAAAAATTTGTGTTTAAAAGGAATTAACTCAGAGTCGCCACCTGACAATTGATTTCGGTGTGCCATGCCACCGTTTTTTAAATGATTTTCCTTTAAAACACTTTAGACTTCAAAACTAAGTCTGCACCAGAGATTCGGGTAAGGGGGTTCATTTGACTCGGGGAGAAGGTGTTAGGCATTCCCCAAGCCCCGTGAAGGTCACTGTTGCGTACTCGATCAAGTTGGCTTTCAAAACATTCAAATTGAGGTAAAACACACAAAAAGCAAAATAAACACATATGAGGCTCGAGGTCGTCCCCACCTAATAAAGGAAAATGAAAAGTAAAAGAAAGGAAAATTCTACGCTAACCTATACTAGACTTTTTACCATGCTCGTGAAGGCCTTCGAAATATTTACATAGTTCTTCGGGGCATACCCCGGATAATAATATGTACAAATACCTTCGGGGCATTCCCCAGATAAATATAACTACGGGAACGGCCTCTCACCTCAAATCAACGGAAATCCAAAAAAAAGCTTGCCTACCCATGTGTTGTCGACCTAAAGCATGCTACTAACATTAAATTGGTGACAAATCTACCTAAATGAGAAATTAAGAACATTAAACAACTTCTGTTTTGCCTCATTTCATAACTTTTAGATCCAATTGTTATTTTAAACCACTTCTTCCCAAACCACTCTTTTAAATTCAACAACTGACACCTTCATTTTCCAATTCAAAGAAAGCATACGATTTGTATAACTAAACGTGCCATTCCAATTCACTCCAATCAATTCAAGCGAACACATGAGCGAGCAAATTCAAAATCAGAAATAACGAGTCACAAAATCGAACCAACAAACACATAGTTAACACTAAAATGAGTAAAGGATTGAGGTATTGAACCTTATCGCGCGAAGCTTTTCGATTAATTGAGAGAGCGCAAGAATAACTCCTCGGGTCTACCGGATCCAATAGCAAAAATATACAGCAGCAACAGAAATCGAGCCGGTATCGCGGGCCAACTTCGAATCGGCGACTAGAATCGAAACCTCGAACATCGACCACTCAGTAATCGAACCAAGGACGAGAACCACGACCAAAATCCATAACGACGACCTCGATGGCGGCTGAAACTCCGAACTCACGGCCTCTCAATCAATCTCGTATTCATCAATGACTTGAAATTAAAAACAACTGCTAAAAAATCGAGAATCAACAGTAACCGCGACAAAGAACTCAACATCGAACACGAATCGACATCGAGGGACTGAACTTTACTGTTAGGAGAGTTTTCTTCAATATAACAATGGAAAAACCAGCAAATACACAATCCTCGATTCCAAAATCCGACGAGAAAGAACAACAAGATCAAAGAGCATAATATCAACTGGAGCAAGACCTGGGGTCTCGAACAGAGTTGCGACCAGACCTCGACACTCACCGGAACCTCGAGAAGTTTCAAAACGGACCTCTGAATCAACACCTAGGATCTGCTCTGCTTTCTAGCTACTATGCATGTGTTTGTGTTCTTTTGAGAACAAGAGAAGGCTGGTTTATTTGATGCGTTTTACAGCTGATTCGGAGCTATTTTTTGAGGCGTTTTTGGACTAATTTCAGGTTGTCAACAGAAATGGAGGTGTGGCTGATCAGCGACGTGGGTGGCGAAAGTGCAGAAATGGCGGACAACAGGTGGTCATTAAGGTCTTGCTAGGGGTCGTTCATGGAGTTTTTTTTTTCTCTTATGTTGATGAAGAAGGAGAAGTGGCCGCTGGTGTTGTTGTTGATAGAGAGGAGGGGCAGCAGCCGGAGGAGATGAGGTTGGCCGTCGGCAGTTTTTTGTCTGCTATTTTTCTTTCTATCCAGATTAGTATTAGTGGTGTTGGTGATTGTTTGTTGCGGTTGGTTTTCAGAATTCTCCCCTAGGGTTGTGTTGTTGTGCAATGTTATGTTCTGAAGGATGATAATGAACAGTGGGCGGCTGGGGTAGTCTCTTCAGCTAGGTTTTTTCCATTTTTTGGTCTCTATGTTTGTTCCTAGTTCTGGTGGCTGAAGGTGTTAGTTTTTTCAGCTAGGGTTCTCTCCTCTTTGTCTTTGTTATGTTATTATCTAGAAGAAGTGTAGGGGTTAGGGTTGGGTCACAAGTGTTTGGACTGGGTTGAAAATGGGTTAGGGGTGTTGGGTAAGGTGTTTGGGCCTCAGATTTGGGCCTTAACATTGGGTTAAAAACAAATACCCAAGCCTTAATTAAATTACTTTTAAAATAAGATAAATATATTACGTAATGCAAAAATTAGTTTAATTAATTAAACTAAATTATATATATATAATATGAAACTATTTTTTTGTATTTTTCAATTTTATGATAAAAATAATGTAAAAGAGTTAAAATTAGTGTAAATAACTATATTAGTCCTAAATTAATTATTCTACGCTAAAATGGGATAAATGTGGGGTAAGGTCAAAAATTACGTGTCTACAGCTGCCCCTCTTTGACTGAAAATACAAAGTATTTTCAGACAAAGAACGACTAGACATGATTTTTGACCTGACCCTTATTTAAAAGACCAACTAGAAGAAAAGAGAATGTGACCAAGCTCTGGTAGCTGCCTACATATCCTCGGCTATAGAGGAATCAGGCCACGTATAGTTCAGAAGTGAATGAGATGATGAAGTTTACCGAGGTGGAGAGTCGAGTCGAGTGTCGTCGAGGTTCCAGCTCACGGTCCTGTTATTACATCAAAATCAGAAAATGAAAAAGGCTAACTAAACCTATTAACTATGAGTTACAAGATTCCTATCTATAAGTCTTCTGAAGCTTGATCTTGATTCTTGAATGGTTCTTCATGCAGACTTCAGATCTGAACCTTGATGCTCGCTAGATGCAGGTGTTAGCTCGTTTTTCTTCTTCTTTTCGAATCAAAACTAGACATACAATGCTTGTGACTTTAGTCATGTCTTGAGCGATCCACCTCTTGTCTCGGCCTCTGCATTTTGGATTCACCTCCCTTTTCTTTCTTTTTTTCTTTTCTTTTTCCTTTTTTCTTTTCTATTCAGGATTGAAATTACTTATGTTGATCACCTCGGATTATTGACTCGCATTCTTGCCACGAGCTTCTGCTACTTCAGCATGAACTGATTTCTGAAATGATTTCCCTCGTTGTCCAGGTGGGCGCCTGACATTACAACAAAACAGACAAAACAAAAGAAATTTTTCTGCCTCAGTTTAGGATTCGGGCATAAATATGAATGTTAATTGGATCATGCTACCTACAGAGCTCTCAGAGTTTGAAAGTTAGATCCCATTATCCAGGAGGGTCCTGAAAATTCTAAAATTAAATCCCATTATCCAGGAGGGTCCTGAAAATTCTAAAACTAAATCCCATTATCCAGGAGGGTCCTGAAAATTCAAAAATTAAATCCCATTATCCAGGAGGGTCCTGAAAACTCAAAAACTAAATCCCATTATCCAGGAGGGTCCCGAGAATTCTAAAACTAAATCCCATTATCCAGGAGGGTCCCGAAAATTTTAAAACTAAATCCAATTATCCAGGAAGGTCCTGAAAATTTCAAAACTAAATCCCATTATCCAGAAGGGTCCTGAAAATTCTAAAATTAAATCTCATTATCTAGGAGGGTCCTGAAAATTCTAAAACTAAATCCCATTATCCAGGAGGGTCCTGAAAATTCAAAAATTAAATCCCATTATACAGGAGGGTCCTGAGAATTCTAAAACTAAATCCCATTATACAGGAGGGTCCTGAGAATTCCAAAACTAAATCCCATTATCCAGGAGGGTCCTGAGAATTCTAAAACTAAATCCCATTATCCAGGAGGGACCTGAAAATTCTAAAACTAAATCCCATTATCCAGGAGGGTCCTGAAAATTCTAAAATTAAATCTCATTATCCAGGAGGGTCCTAAAAATTCAAAAATTAAATCCCATTATCCAGGAGGGTCCTGAAAATTCTAAAACTAAATCCCATTATCCAGGAGGGTCCTGAAAATTCTAAAACTAAATTCCCATTATCCAGGAGGGTCCTGAAAATTCTAAAATTAAATCCCATTATCCAAGAGGGTCCTGAAAATTCAAAAATAAAATCCCATTATCCAGGAGGGTCCTGAAAATTCAAAAATAAAATCTCATTATCCAGGAGGGTCCTCAAAATTCAAAAATTAAATCCCATTATCCAGGAGGGTCCTAAAAATTCAAAAATTAAATCCTATTATCCAGGAGGGTCCTGAAAAATTCACAAACTAAATCCCACTATCCAGGAGGGTCCTGAAAATTCTAAAACTAAATCTCATTATCCAGGAGGGTCCTGAAAATTCTAAAATTAAATCTCATTATCCAGGAGGGTCCTGAAAATTCAAAAACTAAATCCCATTATCTAGGAGGGTCCTGAAAATTCAAAAACTAAATCCCATTATTCAGGAGGGTCCTGAGAACTTAAAACTAAATCCCATTATCCAGGAGGGTGCTGAAAATTCTAAAACTAAATATCATTATCCAGGAGGGTCCTGAAAATTCAAAAAATTTAATCCCATTATCCAGGAGGGTCCTGAAATTTCTAAAATTAAATCCCATTATTCAGGAGGGTCCTGAAAATTCTAAAATTAAATCCCATTATCCAGGAGGGTTCTGAAAATTCAAAAATTAAATCCCATTATCCAGGAGGGTCCTGAAAATTCAAAAATTAAATCCCATTATCCAGGAGGGTCCTGAGAACTTAAAACTGAATCCCATTATCCAGGAGGGTCCTGAAAATTCTAAAATTAAATCTCATTATCCAGGAGGGTCCTGAAAATTCTAAAATTAAATCCCATTATCCAGGAGGGTCCTGAAAATTCTAAAACTAAATCCCATTATCCAGGAGGGTCCTGAAAATTCAAAAATTAAATCCCATTATCTAGGAGGGTCCTGAGAACTTAAAAACTAAATCCCATTAACTAGGAGGGTACTGAAAATTCCAAAACTAAATCTCATTATCCATGAGGGTCCTGAAAATTCAAAACAATTAAATTACATTATCTAAGAGGGTCCCGAAAATTCAAAAACTAATTCCCATTATCCAGGAGGGTCCTGAAAATTCAAAAATTAAATCTCATTATCCAGGAGGGTCCTGAAAATTCTAAAACTAAATTTCATTATCCAGGAGGGTCCTGAAAGTTCTAAATCTAAATCCCATTATCTAGGAAGGTCCTGAAAATTCTAAAGCTAAATCCCATTATCCAGGAGGGTCCTGAAAATTCTAAAGCTAAATCTCATTATCTAGGAGGGTCCTAAAAATTCTAAAATTAAATCCCATTATCCACGAGGGCCCTGAAAATTCTAAAATTAAATCCGATTATCCATGAGGGTCCTGAGAACACTAAAATTATATCCCATTATCCAGGAGGGTCCTGAAAATTCTAAAATTAAATCTCATTATCTAGGAGGGTCCTGAAAATTCTAAAACTAAATCCCATTATCCAGGAGGGTCCTGAAAATTCAAAAATTAAATCCCATTATCCAGGAGGATCCTGAAAACTTAAAACTAAATCCCATTATCCAGGAGGGTCCTGAAAATTCTAAAACTAAATCCCATTATCCAGGAGGGTCCTGAAAATTCAAAAATTAAATCCCATTATACATGAGGGTCCTGAGAATTCTAAAACTAAATCCCATTATCCAGGAGGGTCCTGAAAATTTAAAAATTAAATCCCATTATCCAGGAGGGTCCTGAGAATTCTAAAACTAAATCCCATTATCGAGAAGGGTCCTAAAAATTCTAAAACTAAATCCCATTATCCAGGAGGGTCCTGAAAATTCTAAAACTAAATCCCATTATCCAGGAGGGTCCTGAAAATTCTAAAATTAAATCCCATTATCCAGGAGGGTCCTGAAAATTCTAAAATTAAATCCCATTATCCAGGAGGGTCCTGAAAATTATAAAACTACCCATTTTCCATGAGGGTCCTGAAAATTCTAAAACTAAAATCCCATTATCCAGAAGGGTCCTGAAAATTCTAAAATTAAATCTCATTATCCAGGAGGGTCCTGAAAATTCAAAAATAAAATCCCATTATCCAGGAGGGTCCTGAATATTCAAAAATAAAATCCTATTATCTAGGAGGGTCCTGAAAATTCAAAAATTAAATCCCATTATCCAGGAGGGTCCTGAAAATTCTAAAATTAAATCTCATTATCCAGGAGGGTCCTGAAAATTCTAAAATTAAATCCTATTATCCAGGAGGGTCCTGAAAATTCAAAAATTAAATCTCATTATCCAGGAGGGTCCTGAAAATTCTAAAACTAAATCCTATTATCCAGGAGGATCCTAAAAATTCTAAAACTAAATCCCATTATCCAGGAGGGTCCTGAAAATTCTAAAATTAAATCCCATTATCCAGGAGGGTCCTGAAAATTCAAAAACTAAATCCCATTATCCAGGAGGGTTCTGAAAATTCAAAAACTAAATCCCATTATTCATGCGGGTCCTGAGAACTTTAAACTAAATCCCATTATCCAGGAGGGTCCTGAAAATTCAAAAATTAAATCCCATTATCCAGGAGGGTCCTGAAAATTCTAAAATTAAATCTCATTATCCAGGAGGGTCCTGAAAATTCAAAAATTAAATCCCATTATCCAGGAGGGTCCTGAAAATTCAAAAATTAAATCCCATTATCCAGGAGGGTCCTGAAAACTTAAAACTGAATCCCAATATCCAGGAGGGTCCTGGAAATTCTAAAATTAAATCCCATTATCCAGGATGGTCCTGAAAATTTTAAAATTAAATCCCATTATCCAGGAGGGTCCTGAAAATTCTAAAACTAAATCCCATTATCCAGGAGGGTCCTGAAAATTCTAAAATTAAATCCCATTATCCAGGAGGGTCCTGAGAACTTAAAACTAAATCCCATTATCCAGGAGGGTCCTGAAAATTCTAAAACTAAATCTCATTATCCAGGAGGGTCCTGAAAATTCAAAAAATTAAATCCCATTATCCAGGAGGGTCCTGAAAATTCAAAAATTAAATCCCTTTATCCAGGAGGGTCCTGATAATTCAAAAATTAAATCACATTATCTAAGAGGGTCCCGAAAATTCAAAAATTAAATCCCATTATCCAGGAGAGTCCTGAAAATTCTAAAACTAAATCCCATTATTCAGGAGGGTCCAGAAAATTCAAAAATTAATTCCATTATCCATGAGGGTCCTGAGAACTTTAAACTAAATCCCATTATCCAGGAGGGTCCTGAGAACTTTAAACTAAATCCTATTATCGAGAAGGGTCCTGAAAACTCTAAAATTAAATCCCATTATCCAGGAGAGTCCTGAAAATTCTAAAACTAAATCCCATTATCCAGGAGGGTTCTGAAAATTCTAAAACTAAATCCCATTATCCAGGAGGGTCCTGAAAATTCTAAAATTAAATCCCATAATCCAGGAGGGTCCTGAAAATTCTAAAACTAATTCCCATTATCCAGGAGGGTCCTGAAAATTCAAAAATTAAATCTCATTATCCAGGAGGGTCCTGAAAATTCTAAAACTAAATTTCATTATCCAGGAGGGTCCTGAAAGTTCTAAATCTAAATCCCATTATCTAGGAAGGTCCTGAAAATTCTAAAGCTAAATCCCATTATCCAGGAGGGTCCTGAAAATTCTAAAGCTAAATCTCATTATCTAGGAGGGTCCTAAAAATTCTAAAATTAAATCCCATTATCCACGAGGGTCCTGAAAATTCTAAAATTAAATCCGATTATCCATGAGGGTCCTGAGAACACTAAAATTATATCCCATTATCCAGGAGGGTCCTGAAAATTCTAAAATTAAATCTCATTATCTAGGAGGGTCCTGAAAATTCTAAAACTAAATCCCATTATCCAGGAGGGTCCTGAAAATTCAAAAATTAAATCCCATTATCCAGGAGGGTCCTGAGAATTCTAAAACTAAATCCCATTATCCAGGAGGGTCCTGAAAATTCAAAAATTAAATCCCATTATCCAGGAGGGTCCTGAAAACTCAAAAACTAAATCCCATTATCCAGGAGGGTCCCGAGAATTCTAAAACTAAATCCCATTATCCAGGAGGGTCCCGAAAATTCTAAAACTAAATCTCATTATCCAGGAGGGTCCTGAAAACTGAAAACTAAATCCCATTATCCAGGAGGGTCCTGAAAACTTAAAACTGAATCCCATTATCCAGGAGGGTCCTGAAAATTCTAAAACTAAATCCCATTATCCAGGAGGGTCCTGAAAATTCTAAAATTAAATCGCATTATCCAGGAGGGTCCTGAAAATTCTAAAATTAAATCCCATTATCCAGGAGGGTCCTGAAAATTATAAAACTAAATCCCATTTTGGATTCACCTCTTGTCTCGTTTTCGAATCAAAACTAGACATACAATGCTTGTGACTTTAGTCATGTCTTGAGCGATCCACCTCTTGTCTCGGCCTCTGCATTTTGGATTCACCTCCCTTTTCTTTCTTTTTTTCTTTTCTTTTTCCTTTTTTCTTTTCTATTCAGGATTGAAATTACTTATGTTGATCACCTCGGATTATTGACTCGCATTCTTGCCACGAGCTTCTGCTACTTCAGCATGAACTGATTTCTGAAATGATTTCCCTCGTTGTCCATGTGAGCGCCTGACATTACAGCAAAACAGACAAAACAAAAGAAATTTTTCTGCCCCTGTTTTGGATTCGGGCATAAATGTGAATGTTAATTGGATCATGCTACCTACAGAGCTCTCAGAGTTTGAAAGTTAGATCCCATTATCCAGGAGGGTCCTGAAAATTCTAAAATTAAATTCCATTATCCAGGAGGGTCCTGAAAATTATAAAATTAAATCCCATTATTCAGGAGGGTCCTGAGAATTCTAAAACTAAATCTCATTATCCAGGAGGGTCCTGAAAATTCTAAAATTAAATCTCATTATCCAGGAGGGTCCTGAGAATTCTAAAACTAAATCCCATTATCCAGGAGGGTCCTGAAAATTTTAAAACTAAATCCAATTATCCAGGAAGGTCCTGAAAATTTCAAAACTAAATCCCATTATCCAGAAGGGTCCTGAAAATTCTAAAATTAAATCTCATTATCTAGGAGGGTCCTGAAAATTCTAAAACTAAATCCCATTATCCAGGAGGGTCCTGAAAATTCAAAAATTAAATCCCATTATACAGGAGGGTCCTGAGAATTCTAAAACTAAATCCCATTATACAGGAGGGTCCTGAGAATTCCAAAACTAAATCCCATTATCCAGGAGGGTCCCGAGAATTCTAAAACTAAATCCCATTATCCAGGAGGGTCCCGAAAATTCTAAAACTAAATCTCATTATCCAGGAGGGTCCTGAAAACTGAAAACTAAATCCCATTATCCAGGAGGGTCCTGAAAACTTAAAACTGAATCCCATTATCCAGGAGGGTCCTGAAAATTCTAAAACTAAATCCCATTATCCAGGAGGGTCCTGAAAATTCTAAAACTAAATTCCCATTATCCAGGAGGGTCCTGAAAATTCTAAAATTAAATCCCATTATCCAAGAGGGTCCTGAAAATTCAAAAATAAAAACCCATTATCCAGGAGGGTCCTGAAAATTCAAAAATAAAATCTCATTATCCAGGAGGGTCCTCAAAATTCAAAAATTAAATCCCATTATCCAGGAGGGTCCTAAAAATTCAAAAATTAAATCCTATTATCCAGGAGGGTCCTGAAAAATTCACAAACTAAATCCCACTATCCAGGAGGGTCCTGAAAATTCTAAAACTAAATCTCATTATCCAGGAGGGTCCTGAAAATTCTAAAATTAAATCTCATTATCCAGGAGGGTCCTGAAAATTCAAAAACTAAATCCCATTATCCAGGAGGGTCCTGAAAATTCAAAAACTAAATCCCATTATTCAGGAGGGTCCTGAGAACTTAAAACTAAATCCCATTATCCAGGAGGGTCCTGAAAATTCTAAAACTAAATATCATTATCCAGGAGGGTCCTGAAAATTCAAAAAATTTAATCCCATTATCCAGGAGGGTCCTGAAATTTCTAAAATTAAATCCCATTATTCAGGAGGGTCCTGAAAATTCTAAAATTAAATCCCATTATCCAGGAGGGTTCTGAAAATTCTAAAACTAAATCCCATTATCCAGGAGGGTCCTGAAAACTTAAAATTAAATCCCATTATCCAGGAGGGTCCTGAAAACTTAAAAACTAAATCCCATTATCCAGGAGGGTCCTGAAAATTCAAAAACTAAATCTCATTATCCAGGAGGGTCCTGAAAACTTAAAATTAAATCCCATTATCCAGGAGGGTCCTGAAAATTCTAAAACTAAATCCCATTATCCAGGAGGGTCCTGAAAATTCAAAAATTAAATCCCATTATCTAGGAGGGTCCTGAGAACTTAAAAACTAAATCCCATTAACTAGGAGGGTACTGAAAATTCCAAAACTAAATCTCATTATCCATGAGGGTCCTGAAAATTCAAAACAATTAAATCACATTATCTAAGAGGGTCCCGAAAATTCAAAAATTAAATCCCATTATCCAGGAGAGTCCTGAAAATTCTAAAACTAAATCCCATTATTCAGGAGGGTCCAGAAAATTCAAAAATTAATTCCATTATCCATGAGGGTCCTGAGAACTTTAAACTAAATCCCATTATCCAGGAGGGTCCTGAAAATTCTAAAACTAAATCCCATTATCCAGGAGGGTCCTGAGAACTTTAAATTAAATCCCATTATCCAGGAGGGTCCTGAAAATTCTAAAACTAAATCCCATTATCCAGGAGGGTCCTGAAAACTTAAAACTAAATCCCATTATCCAGGAGGGTCCTGAAAATTCTAAAACTAAATCCCATAATCCAGGAGGGTCCTGAAAATTCTAAAACTAATTCCCATTATCCAGGAGGGTCCTGAAAATTCAAAAATTAAATCTCATTATCCAGGAGGGTCCTGAAAATTCTAAAACTAAATTTCATTATCCAGGAGGGTCCTGAAAGTTCTAAATCTAAATCCCATTATCTAGGAAGGTCCTGAAAATTCTAAAGCTAAATCCCATTATCCAGGAGGGTCCTGAAAATTCTAAAGCTAAATCTCATTATCCAGGAGGGTCCTAAAAATTCTAAAATTAAATCCCATTATCCACGAGGGTCCTGAAAATTCTAAAATTAAATCCGATTATCCATGAGGGTCCTGAGAACACTAAAATTATATCCCATTATCCAGGAGGGTCCTGAAAATTCTAAAATTAAATCTCATTATCTAGGAGGGTCCTGAAAATTCTAAAACTAAATCCCATTATCCAGGAGGGTCCTGAAAATTCAAAAATTAAATCCCATTATCCAGGAGGATCCTGAAAACTTAAAACTAAATCCCATTATCCAGGAGGGTCCTGAAAATTCTAAAACTAAATCCCATTATCCAGGAGGGTCCTGAAAACTCAAAAACTAAATCCCATTATCCAGGAGGGTCCCGAGAATTCTAAAACTAAATCCCATTATCCAGGAGGGTCCCGAAAATTCTAAAACTAAATCTCATTATCCAGGAGGGTCCTGAAAACTGAAAACTAAATCCCATTATCCAGGAGGGTCCTGAAAACTTAAAACTGAATCCCATTATCCAGGAGGGTCCTGAAAATTCTAAAACTAAATCCCATTATCCAGGAGGGTCCCGAAAATTCTAAAATTAAATCCCATTATCCAGGAGGGTCCTGAGAACTTAAAACTAAATCCCATTATCCAGGAGGGTCCTGAAAATTCTAAAATTAAATCCCATTATCCAGGAGGGTCTAGAAAATTCTAAAATTAAATCCCATTATCCGGAAGGGTCCTGAAAATTCTAAAATTAAATCCCATTATCCAGGAGGGTCCTGAAAATTCAAAAATAAAATCCCATTATCCAGGAGGGTCCTGAATATTCAAAAATAAAATCCTATTATCTAGGAGGGTCCTGAAAATTCAAAAATTAAATCCCATTATCCAGGAGGGTCCTGAAAATTCTAAAATTAAATCTCATTATCCAGGAGGGTCCTGAAAATTCTAAAATTAAATCCTATTATCCAGGAGGGTCCTGAAAATTCTAAAATTAAATCCGATTATCCAGGAGGGTCCTGAAAATTCAAAAACTAAATCCCATTATCCAGGAGGGTCCTGAAAATTCTAAAATTAAATCCCATTATCCAGGAGGGTCCTGAAAATTCAAAAATTAAATCCCATTATCCAGGAGGGTTCTGAAAATTCAAAAACTAAATCCCATTATTCATGCGGGTCCTGAGAACTTTAAACTAAATCCCATTATCCAGGAGGGTCCTGAAAATTCAAAAATTAAATCCCATTATCCAGGAGGGTCCTGAAAATTCTAAAATTAAATCCCATTATCCAGGAGGGTCCTGAAAATTCAAAAATTAAATCCCATTATCCAGGAGGGTCCTGAAAATTCAAAAATTAAATCCCATTATCCAGGAGGGTCCTGAAAATTCTAAAACTAAATCCCATTATCCAGGAGGGTCCTGAAAGTTCAAAAATTAAATCCCATTATCCAGGAGGGTCCTGAGAACTTAAAACTAAATCCCATTATCCAGGAGGGTCCTGAAAATTCTAAAACTAAATCTCATTATCCAGGAGGGTCCTGAAAATTCAAAAAATTAAATCTCATTATCCAGGAGGGTCCTGAAAATTCAAAAATTAAATCCCTTTATCCAGGAGGGTCCTGATAATTCAAAAATTAAATCACATTATCTAAGAGGGTCCCGAAAATTCAAAAATTAAATCCCATTATCCAGGAGAGTCCTGAAAATTCTAAAACTAAATCCCATTATTCAGGAGGGTCCAGAAAATTCAAAAATTAATTCCATTATCCATGAGGGTCCTGAGAACTTTAAACTAAATCCCATTATCCAGGAGGGTCCTGAGAACTTTAAACTAAATCCTATTATCGAGAAGGGTCCTGAAAACTCTAAAATTAAATCCCATTATCCAGGAGGGTCCTGAAAATTCTAAAACTAAATCCCATTATCCAGGAGGGTCCTGAAAACTTCTAAAACTAAATCCCATTATCCAGGAGGGTCCTGAAAATTCTAAAACTAAATCCCATAATCCAGGAGGGTCCTGAAAATTCTAAAACTAATTCCCATTATCCAGGAGGGTCCTGAAAATTCAAAAATTAAATCTCATTATCCAGGAGGGTCCTGAAAATTCTTAAACTAAATTTCATTATCCAGGAGGGTCCTGAAAGTTCTAAATCTAAATCCCATTATCTAGGAAGGTCCTGAAAATTCTAAAGCTAAATCCCATTATCCAGGAGGGTCCTGAAAATTCTAAAGCTAAATCTCATTATCCAGGAGGGTCCTAAAAATTCTAAAATTAAATCCCATTATCCACGAGGGTCCTGAAAATTCTAAAATTAAATCCGATTATCCATGAGGGTCCTGAGAACACTAAAATTATATCCCATTATCCAGGAGGGTCCTGAAAATTCTAAAATTAAATCTCATTATCTAGGAGGGTCCTGAAAATTCTAAAACTAAATCCCATTATCCAGGAGGGTCCTGAAAATTCAAAAATTAAATCCCATTATCCAGGAGGGTCCTGAGAATTCTAAAACTAAATCCCATTATCCAGGAGGGTCCTGAAAATTCAAAAATTAAATCCCATTATCCAGGAGGGTCCTGAAAACTCAAAAACTAAATCCCATTATCCAGGAGGGTCCCGAGAATTCTAAAACTAAATCCCATTATCCAGGAGGGTCCCGAAAATTCTAAAACTAAATCTCATTATCCAGGAGGGTCCTGAAAACTGAAAACTAAATCCCATTATCCAGGAGGGTCCTGAAAACTTAAAACTGAATCCCATTATCCAGGAGGGTCCTGAAAATTCTAAAACTAAATCCCATTATCCAGGAGGGTCCTGAAAATTCTAAAATTAAATCGCATTATCCAGGAGGGTCCTGAAAATTCTAAAATTAAATCCCATTATCCAGGAGGGTCCTGAAAATTATAAAACTAAATCCCATTTTCCATGAGGGTCCTGAAAATTCTAAAACTAAAATCCCATTATCCAGAAGGGTCCTGAAAATTCTAAAATTAAATCCCATTATCCAGGAGGGTCCTGAAAATTCAAAAATAAAATCCCATTATCCAGGAGGGTCCTGAATATTCAAAAATAAAATCCTATTATCTAGGAGGGTCCTGAAAATTCAAAAATTAAATCCCATTATCCAGGAGGGTCCTGAAAATTCTAAAATTAAATCTCATTATCCAGGAGGGTCCTGAAAATTCTAAAATTAAATCCTATTATCCAGGAGGGTCCTGAAAATTCAAAAATTAAATCTCATTATCCAGGAGGGTCCTGAAAATTCTAAAACTAAATCCTATTATCCAGGAGGGTCCTGAAAATTCTAAAACTAAATCCCATTATCCAGGAGGGTCCTGAAAATTCTAAAATTAAATCCCATTATCCAGGAGGGTCCTGAAAATTCAAAAACTAAATCCCATTATCCAGGAGGGTTCTGAAAATTCAAAAACTAAATCCCATTATTCATGCGGGTCCTGAGAACTTTAAACTAAATCCCATTATCCAGGAGGGTCCTGAAAATTCAAAAATTAAATCCCATTATCCAGGAGGGTCCTGAAAATTCTAAAATTAAATCTCATTATCCAGTAGGGTCCTGAAAATTCAAAAATTAAATCCCATTATCCAGGAGGGTCCTGAAAACTTAAAACTGAATCCCAATATCCAGGAGGGTCCTGGAAATTTTAAAATTAAATCCCATTATCCAGGATGGTCCTGAAAATTTTAAAATTAAATCCCATTATCCAGGAGGGTCCTGAAAATTCTAAAACTGAATCCCATTATCCAGGAGGGTCCTGAAAGTTCAAAAATTAAATCCCATTATCCAGGAGGGTCCTGAGAACTTAAAACTAAATCCCATTATCCAGGAGGGTCCTGAAAATTCTAAAACTAAATCTCATTATCCAGGAGGGTCCTGAAAATTCAAAAAATTAAATCCCATTATCCAGGAGGGTCCTGAAAATTCAAAAATTAAATCCCTTTATCCAGGAGGGTCCTGATAATTCAAAAATTAAATCACATTATCTAAGAGGGTCCCGAAAATTCAAAAATTAAATCCCATTATCCAGGAGAGTCCTGAAAATTCTAAAACTAAATCCCATTATTCAGGAGGGTCCAGAAAATTCAAAAATTAATTCCATTATCCATGAGGGTCCTGAGAACTTTAAACTAAATCCCATTATCCAGGAGGGTCCTGAAAATTCTAAAACTAAATCCCATTATCCAGGAGGGTCCTGAGAACTTTAAATTAAATCCCATTATCCAGGAGGGTCCTGAAAATTCTAAAACTAAATCCCATTATCCAGGAGGGTCCTGAAAACTTAAAACTAAATCCCATTATCCAGGAGGGTCCTGAAAATTCTAAAACTAAATCCCATAATCCAGGAGGGTCCTGAAAATTCTAAAACTAATTCCCATTATCCAGGAGGGTCCTGAAAATTCAAAAATTAAATCTCATTATCCAGGAGGGTCCTGAAAATTCTAAAACTAAATTTCATTATCCAGGAGGGTCCTGAAAGTTCTAAATCTAAATCCCATTATCTAGGAAGGTCCTGAAAATTCTAAAGCTAAATCCCATTATCCAGGAGGGTCCTGAAAATTCTAAAGCTAAATCTCATTATCCAGGAGGGTCCTAAAAATTCTAAAATTAAATCCCATTATCCACGAGGGTCCTGAAAATTCTAAAATTAAATCCGATTATCCATGAGGGTCCTGAGAACACTAAAATTATATCCCATTATCCAGGAGGGTCCTGAAAATTCTAAAATTAAATCTCATTATCTAGGAGGGTCCTGAAAATTCTAAAACTAAATCCCATTATCCAGGAGGGTCCTGAAAATTCAAAAATTAAATCCCATTATCCAGGAGGATCCTGAAAACTTAAAACTAAATCCCATTATCCAGGAGGGTCCTGAAAATTCAAAAATTAAATCCCATTATCCAGGAGGGTCCTGAAAACTCAAAAACTAAATCCCATTATCCAGGAGGGTCCCGAGAATTCTAAAACTAAATCCCATTATCCAGGAGGGTCCCGAAAATTCTAAAACTAAATCTCATTATCCAGGAGGGTCCTGAAAACTGAAAACTAAATCCCATTATCCAGGAGGGTCCTGAAAATTCTAAAACTAAATCCCATTATCCAGGAGGGTCCTGAAAATTCTAAAACTAAATCCCATTATCCAGGAGGGTCCTGAAAATTCAAAAACTAAATCCCATTATCCAGGAGGGTCCCGAAAATTCTAAAATTAAATCCCATTATCCAGGAGGGTCCTGAAAATTCTAAAACTAAATCTCATTATCCAGGAGGGTCCTGAAAATTCTAAAACTAAATCCCATTATCCAGGAGGGTCCTGAAAATTCTAAAATTAAATCCCATTATCCAGGAGGGTCCTGAAAATTCAAAAATAAAATCCCATTATCCAGGAGGGTCCTGAATATTCAAAAATAAAATCCCATTATCCAGGAGGGTCCTGAAAATTCAAAAATTAAATCCCATTAATCCTATTATCCAGGAGGGTCCTGAAAATTCTAAAACTAAATCCCATTATCCAGGAGGGTCCTGAAAATTCTAAAATTAAATCCCATTATCCAGGAGGGTCCTTAAAATTCAAAAACTAAATCCCATTATCCAGGAGGGTTCTGAAAATTCAAAAACTAAATCCCATTATTCAGGCGGGTCCTGAGAACTTTAAACTAAATCCCATTATCCAGGAGGGTCCTGAAAATTCAAAAATTAAATCCCATTATCCAGGAGGGTCCTGAAAATTCTAAAATTAAATCTCATTATCCAGTAGGGTCCTGAAAATTCAAAAATTAAATCCCATTATCCAGGAGGGTCCTGAAAATTCAAAAATTAAATCCCATTATCCAGGAGGGTCCTGAAAACTTAAAACTGAATCCCAATATCCAGGAGGGTCCTGAAAATTCTAAAATTAAATCCCATTATCCAGGATGGTCCTGAAAATTTTAAAATTAAATCCCATTATCCAGGAGGGTCCTGAAAATTCTAAAACTGAATCCCATTATCCAGGAGGGTCCTGAAAGTTCAAAAATTAAATCCCATTATCCAGGAGGGTCCTGAGAACTTAAAACTAAATCCCATTATCCAGGAGGGTCCTGAAAATTCTAAAACTAAATCTCATTATCCAGGAGGGTCCTGAAAATTCAAAAAATTAAATCCCATTATCCAGGAGGGTCCTGAAAATTCAAAAATTAAATCCCTTTATCTAGGAGGGTCCTGATAATTCAAAAATTAAATCTCATTATCCAGGAGGGTGCTGAGAACTTAAAACTGAATCCCATTATCCAAGAGGGTCCTAAAAATTCTAAAATTAAATCCCATTATCCAGGAGGGTCCTGAAAATTCTAAAACTAAATCTCATTATCCAGGAGGGTCCTGAAAATTCTAAAACTAAATCTTATTATCCAGGAGGGACCTGAAAATTTAAAAATTAAATCCTTTTATCCAGGAGGGTCATGAGAACTTAAAACTAAATCCCATTATCCAGGAGGGTCCTGAAAATTCTAAAACTAAATCCCATTATCCAAGAGGGTCCTGAAAATTCAAAAAAAATTAAATCCCATTATCCAGGAGGGTCTTGAAAATTCAAAAATTAAATCCCATTATCTAGGAGGGTCCTGAAAATTCTAAAACTAAATCCCATTATCCAGGTGGGTCCTGAAAATTCAAAAATTAATCCGATTATCCAGGAGGGTCCTGAAACTTTAAAATAAATCCCATTATCCAGGAGGGTCCTGAAAAACTCTAAAATTAAATCTCATTATCTAGGAGGGTCCTGAAAATTCTAAAATTAAATCCCATTATCCAGGAGGGTCCTGAAAATTCTAAAACTAAATCCCATTATCCAGGAGGGTCCTGAAAATTCTAAAACTAAATCCCATTATCCAGGAGGGTCCTGAAAATTCAAAAATTAAATCCCATTATCCAGGAGGGTCCTGAAAATTCAAAAATTAAATCCCATTATCCAGGAGGGTCCTGCAAACTTAAAAGTGAATCCCAATATCCAGGAGGGTCCTGAAAATTCTAAAATTAAATCCCATTATCCAGGATGGTCCTGAAAATTCTAAAATTAAATCCCATTATCCAGGAGGGTCCTGAAAATTCAAAAACTAAATCCCATTATCCAGGAGGGTTCTGAAAATTCAAAAACTAAATCCCATTATTCAGGAGGGTCCTGAGAACTTTAAACTAAATCCCATTATCCAGGAGGGTCCTGAAAATTCAAAAATTAAATCCCATTATCCAGGAGGGTCCTGAAAATTCTAAAATTAAATCTCATTATCCAGGAGGGTCCTGAAAATTCAAAAATTAAATCCCATTATCCAGGAGGGTCCTGAAAATTCAAAAATTAAATCCCATTATCCAGGAGGGTCCTGAAAACTTAAAACTGAATCCCAATATCCAGGAGGGTCCTGAAAATTCTAAAATTAAATCCCATTATCCAGGATGGTCCTGAAAATTTTAAAATTAAATCCCATTATCCAGGAGGGTCCTGAAAATTCTAAAACTGAATCCCATTATCCAGGAGGGTCCTGAAAGTTCAAAAATTAAATCCCATTATCCAGGAGGGTCCTGAGAACTTAAAACTAAATCCCATTATCCAGGAGGGTCCTGAAAATTCTAAAACTAAATCTCATTATCCAGGAGGGTCCTGAAAATTCAAAAAAAATTAAATCCCATTATCCAGGAGGGTCCTGAAAATTCAAAAATTAAATCCCATTATCTAGGAGGGTCCTGAAAATTCTAAAACTAAATCCCATTATCCAGGTGGGTCCTGAAAATTCAAAAATTAATCCGATTATCCAGGAGGGTCCTGAGAACTTTAAACTAAATCCCATTATCCAGGAGGGTCCTGAAAACTCTAAAATTAAATCCCATTACCTAGGAGGGTCCTGAAAATTCTAAAATTAAATCCCATTATCCAGGAGGGTCCTAAAAATTCTAAAACTAAATCCCATTATCCAGGAGGGTCCTGAAAATTCTAAAACTAAATCCCATTATCGAGGAGGGTCCTGAAAATTCTAAAACTAAATCCCATTATCCAGGAGGGTCCTGAAAATTCAACAATTAAATCTCATTATCTGGGAGGATCCTGAAAATTCGAAAACTAAATCCCATTATCCAGGAGGGTCCTGAAAATTCTAAAACTAAATCCCATTATCCAGGTAAAAATTAAATCCCATTATCCATGAGGGTCCTGAAAATTATAAAATTAAATCCCATTATCAAGGAGGGTCCTAAGAATTCTAAAAGTAAATCCCATTATCCAGGAGGGTCCTGAAAATTCTAAAATTAAATCCCATTATCCAGGAGGGTCCTGAGAATTCTAAAACTAAATCCCATTATCCAGGAGGGTCCTGAATATTTTAAAACTAAATCCTATTATCTAGGAGGGTCCTAAAATTTTCAAAACTAAATCCCATTATCAAGGAGGGTCCTGAAAATTCTAAAATTAAATCCCATTATCCAGGAGGGTCCTGAGAATTCTAAAACTAAATCCCATTATCCAGGAGGGTCCTGAATATTTTAAAACTAAATCCCATTATCCAGGAGGGTCCTAAAATTTTCAAAACTAAATCCCATTGAGGGTCCTGAAAATTCTAAAATTAAATCCCATTATCCAGGAGAGTCCTGAAAATTCAAAAATTAAATCGCATTATACAGGAGGGTCCAGAGAATTCTAAAACTAAATCCCATTATCCAGGAGGGTCCTGAAAATTTAAAAATTAAATCCCATTATTCCGGAGGGTCTAGAGAATTCTAAAACAAAATCACATTATCCAGGAGGGTCCTGAAAATTCTAAAACTAAATCCCATTATCCAGGAGAGTCCTGAAAATTCTAAAATTTAATCTCATTATCCAGGAGGGTCCTGAAAATTCAAAAAGTAAATCCCATTATCCGGGAGGGTCATGAAAATTCTAAAACTACATCCCATTATCCAGGAGGGTCGTGAAAATTCTAAAACTAAAATCCCATTATCCAGGAGGGTCCTGAAAATTCTAAAATTAAATCCCATTATCCAGGAGGGTCCGGAAAATTCTAAAATAAAATTCCATTATCCAGGAGGGTCCTGAAAATCCAAAAATAAAATCTCATTATCTAGGAGGGTCCTGAAAATTTAAAAATTAAATCCCATTATCCAGGAGGGTCCTGAAAATTCTAAAATTAAATCCCATTATCCGGGAGGGTCCTGAAAATTCTAAAATTAAATGCCATTATCCAGGAGGGTCCTGAAAATTCAAAAATTAAATCCCATTATCCAGGAGGGTCCGGAAAATTCTAAAATAAAATTCCATTATCCAGGAGGGTCCTGAAAATCCAAAAATAAAATCTCATTATCCAGGAGGGTCCTGAAAATTTAAAAATTAAATCCCATTATCCAGGAGGGTCTTGAAAATTCTAAAATTAAATCCCATTATCCAGGAGGGTCCTGAAAATTCTAAAATTAAATGCCATTATCCAGGAGGGTCCTGAAAATTCAAAAATTAAATCCCATTATCCAGGAGGGTCCTGAAAATTCTAAAACTAAATCCCATTATCCAGGAGGGTCCTGAAAATTCTAAAACTAAATCCCATTATCCAGGAGGGTCCTGAAAATTCTAAAATTAAATCCCATTATCCAGGAGGGTCCTGAAAATTCAAAAACTAAATCCCATTATCCAGCAGGGTCCTGAAAATTCAAACACTAAATCCCGTTATTCAGGAGGGTCC
The DNA here is from genome assembly GCA_032618575.1 of Nicotiana noctiflora. Classification (NCBI taxonomy): domain Eukaryota; kingdom Viridiplantae; phylum Streptophyta; class Magnoliopsida; order Solanales; family Solanaceae; genus Nicotiana; species Nicotiana noctiflora. Next base: position 209,637 of record JASVEL010001728.1, read on the forward strand.
TGAGAACTTTAAACTAAATCCCATTATCCAGGAGGGTCCTGAAAATTCTAAAATTAAATCCCATTATTCAGGAGGGTCCTTAAAATTCTAAAATTAAATTCCATTATCCATGAGGGTCCTGAAAATCCAAAAATAAAATCTCATTATCCAGGAGGGTCCTGAAAATTTAAAAATTAAATCCCATTATACAGGAGGGTCCTGAAAATTCTAAAATTAAATCCCATTATTCCGGAGGGTCCTGAGAATTCTAAAACAAAATCACATTATCCGGGAGGGTCCTGAAAATTCTAAAACTAAATCCCATTATCCAGGAGAGTCCTGAAAATTTTAAAATTTAATCTCATTATCCAGGAGGGTCCTGAAAATTCAAAAAGTAAATCCCATTATCCGGGAGGGTCATGAAAATTCTAAAACTACATCCCATTATCCAGGAGGGTCCTAAAAATTCTAAAACTAAAATCCCATTATCCAGGAGGGTCCTGAAAATTCTAAAATTAAATCCCATTATCCAGGAGGGTCCGGAAAATTCTAAAATAAAATTCCATTATCCAGGAGGGTCCTGAAAATCCAAAAATAAAATCTCATTATCCAGGAGGGTCCTAAAAATTTAAAAATTAAATCCCATTATCCAGGAGGGTCCTGAAAATTCTAAAATTAAATCCCATTATCCAGGAGGGTCCTGAAAATTCTAAAATTAAATGCCATTATCCAGGAGGGTCCTGAAAATTCAAAAATTAAATCCTATTATCCAGGAGGGTTCGGAAAATTCTAAAATAAAATTCCATTATCCAGGAGGGTCCTGAAAATCCAAAAATAAAATCTCATTATCCAGGAGGGTCCTGAAATTTAAAAATTAAATCCCATTATCCAGGAGGGTCCTGAAAATTCTAAAATTAAATCCCATTATCCAGGAGGGTCCTGAAAATTCTAAAATTAAATGCCATTATCCAGGAGGGTCCTGAAAATTCAAAAATTAAATCCCATTATCCAGGAGGGTCCTGAAAATTCTAAAACTAAATCCCATTATCCAGGAGGGTCCTGAAAATTCTAAAACTAAATCCCATTATCCAGGAGGGTCCTGAAAATTCTAAAATTAAATCCCATTATCCAGGAGGGTCCTGAAAATTCAAAAACTAAATCCCATTATCCAGCAGGGTCCTGAAAATTCAAACACTAAATCCCGTTATTCAGGAGGGTCCTGAGAACTTTAAACTAAATCCCATTATCCAGGAGGGTCCTGAAAATTCTAAAATTAAATCCCATTATTCATGAGGGTCCTTAAAATTCTAAAATTAAATCCCATTATCCAAGAGGGTCTTGAAAATTCAAAAATTAAATCCCATTATCCAGGAGGGTCCTGAAAATTCAAAAATTAAATCCCATTATCCAGGAGGATCTTGAGAACTTAAAAATGAATCCCATTATCCAGGAGGATCCTGAAAATTCAAAAATGAAATCCCATTATCGAGGAAGGTCCTGAAAATTCAAAAATTAATCCCATTATCCAGGAGGGTCCTTAGAACTTTAAACTAAATCCCATTATCCAGGAGGGTCCTGAAAATTCAAAAATTAAATCCCATTATCCAGGAGGGTCCTGAAAATTCTAAAACTAAATCCCATTATCGAGGAGGGTCCTGAAAATTCTAAAACTAAATCCCATTATCCAGGAGGGTCCTGAAAATTCAAAAATTAAATCTCATTATCCAGGAGGGTCCTGAAAATTCTAATACTAAATCCCATTATCCAGGAGGGTCCTGAAAATTCTAAAACTAAATCCCATTATCCTAGAGGGTGCTGAAAATTCAAAAGTTAAATCCCATTATCCAGGAGGGTCCTGAAAATTCTAAAACTAAATCCCATTATCCAGGAGGGTCCTGAAAATTCTAAAACTAAATCCCATTATCCAGGAGGGTCCTGAAAATTCAAAAACTAAATCCCATTATCCAGGAGGGTCCTGAAAATTCAAAAATTAAATCCCATTATCCAGGAGGGTCCTGAGAATTCTAAAACTAAATCCCATTATCCAGGAGGGTCCTGAGAATTCAAAAACTAAATCCCATTATTCAGGAGGGTCCTGAGAACTTTAAAATAAATCCCATTATCCAGGAGGGTCTTGGAAATTCAAAAATTAATTCCCATTATCCAGGAGGGTCCTGAAAATTCTAAAATTAAATCCCATTATCCAGGAGGGTCCTGAAAATTCAAATTTTAAATCCCATTATCCAGGAGGGTCCTGAAAATTCAAAAATTAAATCCCATTATCCAGGAGGGTCCTGAAAACTTAAAACTGAATCCCAATATCCAGGAGGATCCTGAAAATTCTAAAATTAAATCCCATTATCCAGGAGGGTCCTGAAATGTCTAAAATTAAATCCCATTATCCAGGAGGGTCCTGAAAATTCTAAAACTAAATCCCATTATCCAGGAGGGTCCTGAAAATTCTAAAATTTAATCTCATTATCCAGGAGGGTCCTGAAAATTCAAAAAGTAAATCCCATTATCCGGGAGGGTCATGAAAATTCTAAAACTACATCCCATTATCCAGGAGGGTCCTGAAAATTCTAAAACTAAAATCCAATTATCCAGGAGGGTCCTGAAAATTCTAAAATTAAATCCCATTATCCAGGAGTGTCCTGAAAATTCAAAAATTAAATGTCATTATCCATGAGGGTCCTGAAAATTCTCAAATTAAATCCCATTATCCAGGAGGGTCCCGAAAATTCAAAAATTAAATCCCATTATCTAGGAGGGTCCCTGAAAATTCTAAAATTAAATCCCATTATCCAGGAGGGTCTTGAAAATTCTAAAATTAAATCCCATTATCCAGGAGGGTCCTAAAAATTCAAAATTAAATCCCATTATCTAGGAGGGTCCTGAAAATTCTAAAACTAAATCCCATTATCCAGGAGGGTCCTGAAAATTCTAAAACTAAATCCCATTATCCAGGAGGGTCCTGAAAATTCTAAAATTAAATCCCATTATCAGGAGGGTCCTGAAAATTCAAAAACTGAATCCCATTATCCAGTAGGGTCCTGAATATTCAAAACCTAAATCCCATTATTCAGGTGGGTCCTGAGAACTTTAAACTAAATCCCATTATCCAGGAGGGTCCTAAAATTCTAAAATTAAATCCCATTATTCAGGAGGGTCCTGAAAATTCTAAAATTAAATCCCATTATCCAGGAGGGTCCTGAAAATTCAAAAATTAAATCCCATTATCCAGGAGGGTCCTGAAAATTCAAAAATTAAATCCCATTTTCCAGGAGGGTCTTGAAAACTTAAAACTGAATCCCATTATCCACGATGGCCCTGAAAATTCTAAAATTAAATCCCATTATCGAGGAGGGTCCTGAAAATTCAAAAATTAATCCCATTATCCAGGAGGGTTCTGAGAACTTTAAACTAAATCCCATTATCCAGGAGGGTCCTGAAAATTCAAAACTTAAATCCCATTATCCAGGAGCGTCCTGAAAACATAAAACTAAATCCCATTATCCATGAGGGTCCTGAAAATTCTAAAACTAAATCCCATTATCTAGGAGGGTGCTGAAAATTCAAAAAATTAAATCCTATTATCCAGGAAGGTCCTTAAAATTCAAAAATTAAATCCCATTATCCAGGAGGGTCCTGAAAATTCTAAAACTAAATCTCATTATCTAGGAGGGTCCTGAAAATTCAAAAATTAGTCCCATTATACAGGAGGGTCCTGAGAACTTTAAACTAAATCCCATTATCCAGGAGGGTCCTGAAAATTCAAAAATTAATTCCATTATCCAGGAGGGTGCTGAAAATTCTAAAACTAAATCCCATTATCCAGGAGGGTCCTGAAAATTCTAAAACTAAATCCCATTATCTTGGAGGGTCCTGAAAATTCTAAAACTAAATCCCATTATCTAGGAGGGTCCTGAAAATTCTAAAACTAAATCCCATTATCCAGGAGGGTCCTGAAAACTCAAAAACTAAATCCCATTATCCAGGAGGGTCCCGAGAATTCTAAAACTAAATCCCATTATCCAGGAGGGTCCCGAAAATTCTAAAACTAAATCTCATTATCCAGGAGGGTCCTGAAAACTGAAAACTAAATCCCATTATCCAGGAGGGTCCTAAAAATTCTAAAACTAAATCCCATTATCCAGGAGGGTCCTAAAAATTCTAAAATTAAATCCCATTATCCAGGAGGGTCCTGAAAATTCTAAAATTAAATCCCATTATCCAGGAGGGTCCTGAGAACTCTAAAATTTAATCCCTTTATCCAGGAGGGTCCTGAAAATTCCAAAATTAAATCCCATTATCTAGGAGGGTCCTAAAAATTCTAAAACTAAATCCCATTATCCAGGAAGGTCCTGAAAATTCAAAAATAAAATCCCATTATCCAGGAGGGTCCTGAATATTCAAAAATAAAATCCTATTATCCAGGAGGGTCCTGAAAATTCAAAAATTAAATCCCATTATCCAGGAGGGTCCTGAAAATTCTAAAATTAAATCTCATTATCCAGGAGGGTCCTGAAAATTCTAAAATTAAATCCTATTATCCAGGAGGGTCCTGAAAATTCAAAAATTAAATCCCATTATCCAGGAGGGTCCTGAAAATTCTAAAACTAAATCCCATTATCCAGGAGGGTCCTGAAAATTCTAAAACTAAATCCCATTATTCAGAAGGGTCCTGAAAATTCTAAAATTAAATCCCATTATCCAGGAGGGTCCTGAAAATTCAAAAACTAAATCCCATTATCCAGGAGGGTCCTGAAAATTCAAAACCTAAATCCCATTATTCAGGAGGGTCCTGAGAACTTTAAACTAAATCCCATTATCCAGGAGGGTCCTGAAAATTCAAAAATTAAATCCCATTATCCAGGAGGGTCCTGAAAATTCAAAAATTAAATCCCATTTTCCAGGAGGGTCTTGAGAACTTAAAACTGAATACCATTATCCAGGAGGGCCCTGAAAATTCTAAAATTAAATCCCATTATCGAGGAGGGTCCTAAAAATTCAAAAATTAATCCCATTATCCAGGAAGGTTCTGAGAACTTTAAACTAAATCCCATTATCCAGGAGGGTCCTGAAAATTCAAAACTTAAATCCCATTATCCAGGAGCGTCCTGAAAACTTAAAACTAAATCCCATTATCCATGAGGGTCCTGAAAATTCTAAAACTAAATCCCATTATCTAGGAGGGTCCTGAAAATTCAAAAAATTAAATCCTATTATCCAGGAAGGTCCTTAAAATTCAAAAATTAAATCCCATTATCCAGGAGGGTCCTGAAAATTCTAAAACTAAATCCCATTATCCAGGAGGATCCTGAAAATTCAAAAATTAGTCCCATTATCCAGGAGGGTCCTGAGAACTTTAAACTAAATCCCATTATCCAGGAGGGTCCTGAAAATTCAAAAATTAATTCCATTATCCAGGAGGGTGCTGAAAATTCTAAAACTAAATCCCATTATCCAGGAGGGTCCTGAAAATTCTAAAACTAAATCCCATTATCTTGGAGGGTCCTGAAAATTCTAAAACTAAATCCCATTATCTAGGAGGGTCCTGAAAATTCAAAAATTAAATCCCATTATCCGCGAGGGTCCTGAAAATTCTAAAACAAAATCCCATTATCCAGCAGGGTCCTGAAAATTCAAAAATTAAATGTCATTATCCATGAGGGTCCTGAAAATTCTCAAATTAAATCCCATTATCCAGGAGGGTCCCGAAAATTCAAAAATTAAATCCCATTATCTAGGAGGGTCCTGAAAATTCAAAAACTAAATCTCATTATCCAGGAGGGTCCTGAAAATTCAAAAACTAAATCACATTATCCTCGAGGGTCCTGAAAATTCAAAATTTAAATCCCATTATCCAGGAGGGTCCTGAAAATTCTAAAACTAAATCCCATTATCCAGGAGGGTCCTGAAAATTCTAAAATTAAATCCCATTATCCAGGAGGGTCCTGAAAATTCTAAAACTAAATCCCATTATCCAGGAGGGTCCTGAAAATTCTAAAACTAAATCCCATTATCCAGGAGGGTCCTGAAAATTCTAAAATTAAATCCCATTATCCAGGAGTGTCCTGAAAATTCAAAAACTAAATCCCATTATCCAGCAGGGTCCTGAATATTCAAAACCTAAATCCCATTATTCAGGAGGGTCCTGAAAATTCTAAAATTAAATCTCATTATCCAGGAGGGTCCTGAAAATTCTAAAATTAAATCCTATTATCCAGGAGGGTCCTGAAAATTCAAAAATTAAATCCCATTATCCAGGAGGGTCCTGAAAATTCTAAAACTAAATCCCATTATCCAGGAGGGTCCTGAAAATTCTAAAACTAAATCCCATTATCCGTGAGGGTCCTGAAAATTCTAAAATTAAATCCCATTATCTAAGAGGGTCCTGAAAATTCAAAAATTAAATCCCATTATCCAGGAGGGTCCTGAAAATTCAAAACCTAAATCCCATTATTCAGGAGGGTCCTGAGAACTTTAAACTAAATCCCATTATCTAGGAGGGTCCTGAAAATTCAATAATTAAATCCCATTATCCAGGAGGGTCCTGAAAATTCTAAAATTAAATCCCATTATCCAGGAGGGTCCTGAAAATTCAAATATTAAATCCCATTATCCAGGAGGGTCATGAAAATTCAAAAATTAAATCCCATTATCCAGGAGGGTCCTGAAAACTTAAAACTGAATCCCAATATCCAGGAGGGTCCTGAAAATTCTAAAATTAAATCCCATTCTCCAGGAGGGTCCTGAAAATTCTAAAATTAAATCCCATTATCCAGGAGGGTCCTGAAAATTCTAAAACTGAATATCATTATCCAGGAGGGTCCTGAAAGTTCAAAAATTAAATCTCATTATCCAGGAGGGTCCTAAGAACTTAAAACTAAATCCCATTATCCAGGAGGGTCCTGAAAATTCTAAAACTAAATCCCATTATCCAGGAGGGTCCTGAAAATTCAAAAAATTAAATCCCATTATCCAGGAGGGTCCTGAAAATTCAAAAATTAAATCCCATTATCGAGGAGGGTCCTGAAAATTCAAACATTAAATCTCATTATCCAGGAGGGTCCTGAGAATTTAAAACTGAATCCCATTATCCAGGAGGGTCCTGAAAATTCTAAAATTAAATCCCATTATCCAGGAGGGTTCTGAAAATTCTAAAACTAAATCCCACTATCCAGGAGGGTCCTGAAAATTCTAAAACTAAATCCCATTATCCACGAGGGACCTGAAAATTCAAAAATTAAATCCTTTTATCCAGGAGGGTCATGAGAACTTAAAACTAAATCCCATTATCCAGAAGGGTCCTGAAAATTCTAAAACTAAATCCCATTATACAGGAGGGTCCTGAAAATTCAAAAAAAATTAAATCCCATTATCCAGGAGGGTCCTGAAAATTCAAAAATTAAATCCCATTATCTAGGAGGGTCCTGAAAATTCTTAAACTAAATCCCATTATATAGGAGGGTCCTGAAAATTCAAAAATTAATCCGATTATCCAGGAGGGTCCTGAGAACTTTAAACTAAATCCCATTATCCAGGAGGGTCCGGAAAATTCTAAAATAAAATCCCATTATCCAGGAGGGTCCTGAAAATCCAAAAATAAAATCTCATTATCCAGGAGGGTCCTGAAAATTCTAAAATTAAATCCCATTATCAAGGAGGGTCCTGAAAATTCTAAAACTAAATCCCATGAGGGTCCTGAAAATTCTAAAACTAAATCCCATTATCTAGGAGGGTCCTGAAAATTCTAAAATTAAATTCTAAAATTAAATCTCATTATCCAGGAGGGTCCCGAAAATTCTAAAACTAAATCCCATTATCCAGGAGGGTCCTGAAAATTCTAAAACTAAATCCCATTATCCAGGAGGGTCCTAAAAATTCAATAATTAAATCCCATTATCCAGGAGGGTCCTGAAAATTATAAAATTAAATCCCATTATCCAGGAGGGTCCTGAGAATTCTAAAACTAAATCCCATTATCCAGGAGGGTCCTAAGAATTCTAAAACTAAATCCCATTATCCAGGAGGGTCCTGAATATTTTAAAACTAAATCCCATTATCCAGGAGGGTCCTAAAATTTTCAAAACTAAATCCCATTATGTTGGAGGGTCCTATTATTTGCCGGAAACTGCCTCTCTACCCTTTCGGGTAGGGGTAAGGCCTGTGTACGTATTACCCTCCCCAGACCCCACTTTGTGGGAACATACTGGGTAGTTGTTGTTGTTAAATCCCATTATCCAGGAGGGTCCTGGAAATTCTAAAATTAAATCCCATTATCCATGAGAGTCCTGAAAATTCAAAAATTAAATCGCATTATACAGGAGGGTCCTGAGAATTCTAAAACTAAATCCCATTATCTAGGAGGGTCCTGAAAATTCAAAAATTAAATCCCATTATTTCGGAGGGCCCTGAGAATTCTAAAACTAAATCACATTATCCAGGAGGGTCCTGAAAATTCTAAAACTAAATCCCATTATCCAGGAGGATCCTGAAAATTCTAAAACTAAATCCCATTATCCAGGAGGGTCCTGAAAATTCTAAAATTTAATCTCATTATCCAGGAGGGTCCTGAAAATTCAAAAAGTAAATCCCATTATCCGGGAGGGTCATGAAAATTCTAAAACTACATCCCATTATCCAGGAGGGTCCTGAAAATTCTAAAACTAAAATCCAATTATCCAGGAGGGTCCTGAAAATTCTAAAATTAAATCCCATTATCCAGGAGGGTCCGGAAAATTCTAAAATAAAATCCCATTATCCAGGAGGGTCCTGAAAATCCAAAAATAAAATCTCATTATCCAGGAGGGTCCTGAAAATTCAAAAATTAAATCCCATTATCCAGGAGGGTCCTGAAAATTCTAAAATTAAATCCCATTATCCAGGAGGGTCCTGAAAATTCTAAAATTAAATCCCATTATCCAGGAGGGTCCTGAAAATTCTAAAATTAAATCCCATTATCCAGGAGGGTCCTGAGAATTCTAAAACTAAATCCCATTATCCAGGAGGGTCCTGAAAATTCAAAAACTAAATCCCATTATCCAGGAGGGTCCTGAAAACTTAAAATTAAATCCCATTATCCAGAAGGGTCCTGAAAATTCTAAAACTAAATCCCATTATCCAGGAGGGTCCTGAAAATTCTAAAACTAAATCCCATTATCCAGGAGGGTCCTGAGAACTTTAAAATTAAATCCCATTATCCAGGAGGGTCCTGAAAATTCTAAAATTAAATCCCATTATCCAGGAGGGTCCTGAAAATTCTAAAATTAAATCCCATTATCCAGGATGGTCCTGAAAATTCAAAAATTAAATCTCATTATCCAGGAGGGTCCTGAAAATTCAAAAATTAAATCCCATTATCCAGGAGGGTCTTGAAAACTTAAAACTGAATCCCATTATCCAGGAGGGTCCTGAAAATTCTAAAATTAAATCCCATTATCGAGGAGGGTCCTGGAAATTCAAAAATTAATTTCATTTTCCAGGAGGGTCCTAAGAACTTTAAACTAAATCCCATTATCCAGGAGGGTCCTGAAAATTCAAAAATTAAATCCCATTATCCAGGAGCGTCCTGAGAACTTAAAACTAAATCCCATTATCCATGAGGGTCCTGACAATTCTAAAACTAAATCCCATTATCTAGGAGGGTCCTGAAAATTCAAAAAATTAAATCCTATTATCCAGGAAGGTCCTTAAAATTCAAAAATTAAATCCCATTATCGAGGAGGGTCCTGAAAATTCTAAAACTAAATCCCATTATCCAGGAGGGTCCTGAAAATTAAATCTCATTATCCAGGAGGGTCCTGAAAATTCTAAAACTAAATCCCATTATCTAGGAGGGTCCTGAAAATTCTAAAATTAAATTCTAAAATTAAATCTCATTATCCAGGAGGGTCCCGAAAATTCTAAAACTAAATCCCATTATCTAGGAGGGTCCTGAAAATTCTAAAATTAAATTCTAAAATTAAATCTCATTATCCAGGAGGGTCCTTCTAAAACTAAATCCCATTATCTAGGAGGGTCCTGAAAATTCTAAAACTAAATCCCATTATCCAGGAGGGTCCTGAAAATTCAAAAATTAAATCCCATTATCTAGGAGGGTCCTGAAATTTAAAACTGAATCCCATTATCCAGGAGGGTCCTTAAAATTCTAAAACTAAATCTCATTATCCAGGAGGGTCCTGAAAATTCTAAAACTAAATCTCATTATCCAGGAGGGTCCTAAAAATTCTAAAACTAAATCCCATTATCCAGGAGGGTCCTAAAAATTCTAAAATTAAATCCCATTATCCAGGAGAGTCCTGAAAATTTTAAAATTAAATCCCATTATCCAGGAGGGTCCTGAAAATTCAAAAATTAAATCCCATTATCCAGGAGGGTCCTGAAAATTCTAAAATTAAATCCCATTATCTAGGAGGGTCCTAAAAATTCTAAAACTAAATCCCATTATCCAGGAGAGTCCTGAAAATTCAAAAATTAAATCCCATTATCCAGGAGGGTCCTGAGACCTTTAAACTTAAATCCCATTATCCAGGAGGGTCCTGAGAACTTAAAACTAAATCCCATTATCCAGGAGGGTCCTGAAAATTCTAAAACTAAATCCCATTATCCAGGAGGGTCCTGAAAATTCAAAAAATTAAATCCCATTATCCAGAAGGGTCCTGAAAATTCAAAAATTAAATCCCATTATCCAGGAGGGTCCTGAAAATTCTAAAACTAAATCCCTTGAGCCACGCCCCCATCTTGGATTATTCTGAATATAATTTTGCTCCATGAACAATGCTTTTTCCATAGGAGGTACCTGTGGACTTAAAAAATTTCTTGCTCCTGCTTCAGACAAATAAAATCTTGTTAGTTTGAAAATGTGGTGGTTAGTTTGTGGCATTATTGTTGAGTGTCTGTTTCTGCCATTGCCATGCTTCATTTTGATTAGCTGCTTCAGGCTAGCAAAGAGTTGTTTGACCTTTTGATTGGAATTAGACCACAAAACCTCTGACTTGGATCTCTCACATTCACTTGTTGCATTATGTTTTTATTTTGAAAACTGCTGAATCTTTGTATTTTCTCAAAATTCAAGGTCCACTCAACTGCCTGAACCTCAGTTATCACCATACTTCTTACTCTAAATCATGTTTTGATGTGCATGGCCGAACTCCGCTTTATGCAATTGGAAAGCTGGTGGCAAATTTTAAAGTCATTTCTCACTTGTTCTGACCAAACAGACTCAAGAAGGGACTCGAACAAAACGAGAGGAACAGAATAAGGGACAAGGGAAAGAGATGATACTTAACAACAAAATTACGAAGTAGAAACTTATCAGATGTGGATACCAACTCCAATGACCATAACATGCACCTTTGGATCGAGTGGCCTAATCTCTCAAGCAAGTCTAATATTCAACTCTTGTTGTGCCTCTTCGCTATGAAACTGGGCTTCAGCGCTTCAATTGTCCCATTTGATCCACAATCCCCAGTCGACTTGTAGTGCCCTGAAGGGTTTTCACCATCAAGCCTCTCTCATTTTGCTCTTTTTCTCAACTCACAGTCGCCTTACGGTGCCCCTGAGGGTTTTCACCGATAAGACTCTCTCATTTTATCATTTTCTCTTATTATTCTGAGAACGAAGGTATTACCCATGATGCAGGGAGATCATACTTTCACCAACACTTGATATTGCACCCTCAATGATTGGTCGGAAGGTCTTCCTTTGGACCGTAATGTAGGATTTTGGACTGGGTTAGAAAGAAAGGGTAGCATGAAGGCTCAAAATAATTCAAGATGAAAGGGTTCAAAATTACAACTTTTGGAATTAGGTCTTTTGGAAAATTAAAACTTCTGCCCCAGTTTCATGAAGTTTGGAGAATTTTTTTTTGGATTTTTTCTTTGATGGGATTTCTTTAAAAATCTGCCCCAGTATTAATTTCGGGGGATTATGAAATATTTTATTTGGTATGACCGAACCGTAAGGCTACCTACGTATCTTGTGGTGACAAGAATCAGGTCGAACGTAGTTCAAAAGACTACTTTTTGTTACTATTTCTTTCTCTCTCTTTTTTTCTTCTTTTTTTTGTTTTTTTTTGTTTTTCTCTTTTCCTTTTTTTTCTTTTTATTTTCTAGGTCCTGACTCTATTTCTGATTCCAAAAGAGAGGTACGAAACAAAAATTAGGGCTCAAAATGGGTAGCAAAGGATAAAAGTGTTTGGGTAGCAAAATAAAAAGCCTTCGTCATACCAAACTTTGAGAATGCCAAGTACAAGTGTGCAATTGAAGATAAACAAAGAAATCATGCACAATATCTATTGATGGCATCATCACAAACAGAAAGTGCCGACAGGCAATACCTTTGTCCTAATGAGTGATCCTTGCCACTTCAAAATAAACTTGATTCAACCTTACCTTGCTGTGGAAAAATGTATTTCAGCACTGACTGATTCACCTCAAACTGCTTGAGAAACATTTCCTTGTTGTACGCTCTTATCAACCTCTTGATTTCCAGACTTACTGCCTCAGTTTCACTCAATCCAAACTTTAGTTTTTCTCAGAATGCATGAATCTTTACTTGTTTCCTCAAATGCCTCTTTTGTCATGTTAAAAAAATGTGTCATTGCTTCACGATCAGACTAGCTTTCAAGATCAGGCTGAGAATTATGCTTGCATGTCATGTCACTTGAGTTAGGATGAAGAGAACTATAAGAGAAAAAGTAACCTAAACAAAAACTGACCAAAACTAACAGAAAACATGATATTGCATTAGACAGATGGTGAAAAGCGTTTGAAGAAAATAAGCAAAACAGACATGGGTTGCAACCTGGAACAATCCTAAAGAACATTAGACGAGTTACTACAACTAAACAAACTAGACAAAATGAGAAGAAGAAGAGTTTGAGCCACAAGATAATATCCGGATTACAACCCGAAGTAACCCGGACAAGCAAAAATGACAATAAAATAAACCACCAAAACTCCTCCCTGGCCAACCAAGAAAGGAGTGTCTTTCCAATTACCAAGCTCAAAATATTAGCCACTAGATTGCACATCAAAATTACCGGGGCCTTCACCAATTTCAATATCATGAACTTCAGCCAGCAACTTCCCAAGAGGAGTCTCATACTCCATGTCACCATGCATCTTTCCCACAAAGCTTGCATCATCAGGTGCATGTAAAGGATTATGTGCAATGTCTTGTGTGTCTGGAGCTGGGAATGCGGTTGTTTTGACTAGTGGAGCATGGAAAGTTTGGGAGGAAGCGCCAGGGTAATTGTGGTAAGGGGTGAAGCCTGGTGCGTGTTGTGGGGAAAGATAAATGGTAGTAGGGACCTGGACTTGTGATAGTGGTGGAATGGATGCAGGATTTTCTGTATAGTTGGTAGGGAATGATGGTGGAGGATGTCCCTTAATCCAGGTTTGATACATCTTCGCCATCTGTTGTTTCAGCCTTTGGACCTCATCTTTCAATTCAGAGTCCGACATCTCAACCTCCCTCGGCGGGTCAACAACTCTTGTGTCCAAGTCTTTGCTAGCCATGGGTACCTTGCCCTTTGACCTTGTGTTGTACGGATGAATCGCTGAAGTGCCACAAACTAACCACCCTCTGTTATGGCAACAATGAAAGTAACAACGAGGAGCAAAGCAAAGCCAACACGTTAGCGTTAGAGCATGTATCATATAAAAATATCACATTGCGTGCAATGCCCTAGCAATAATTAATGGTTCTAGAATGACTTCGAGGGTACGAAGGTCATTTGGTATCATCCCCACTTTGTTCATTTTAACCTTCTCTTTCTTTCATTTTTAGCACTTCTTGGCTTTCCCGTTTTCCTTCCCCTCCTTTTCTTCTTAATTATCAGTCATTTTTTCCTCTCGTTCCTCACATCCACAATTCATTCTCTTTTTTTCCTTTTTCTTCTTTTTTTCTTTTTTTTTTTAATTTTCAGAAAAATGATTCAATCGAACCCTATGTAGGTTGTACGTATCATGCCCCTCATGAATCAGATCAAGCGTAGTTCTTGAAAAGTAATGGATAAAATAAACTAAGAAACAAAAATCTTTTTTGGAATTTTTTCATTTATAAATTTTTAGTTTTTCAAATACAAAACATGAAGTACTATAACAAAAGACTCGACAATCTTAACTAGACTGACAGACTTGATACTACTGTATAAGACTAAATTTTAAAAACAACATAAGATAGACTAAAAATAAATAAAAAAATAAAAATTCTCAAGCAGCTCGTGATGTAATAGTCTTGACTAGAATGATGCTGGGATATTTGTCATGCTCAAACTCTAGCAAATCGCTCCATACCTGAATGGGAAAAATAAGATCAAGTGAATCAGTGACTCAAGACATTAAGCGACACCACGGCACCTTCTATTGGACACATGCAAGACACGATTGATCTATTTTTGAAAATTAACCCATATGGCCAATGATGGCTATTAGTGCAAACTTAACAAATGTTACTACTCTTATATGAAACTACCATACTAATGCTTATATGGACTTAACTCTCAATGATCATGGCCCAAAAATTAATTTAAAGAAATAACTCATTTTGCAAAAGTGGCTGATATGGCCAAAAGTGGCTAAAGATGCAAATTCAAAAAGGACGGACCCTAAAGAAATATGACTCCTAGTTGTAGACTCAAAATCCTAATATATGAATAATTGAACCACTTTTTGCGAAAATAACCTATTTTGCAAGAATGGCCGATGTGGCCAAAAGTGGCTAAACATGCAAACTGAAAAAGGGCGAACCCTAAAGAAATATGACTCCTAGTTGTAGACTCAAAATCCTAATATATGAGTAATTGAACCACTTTTGCGAAAATAACCCATTTTGCAAGAATGGCCGATGTGGCCAAAAGTGGCTAAATATGCAAACTCTAAAAGGAAAGACCTTAAATTGGTATAATACCTAATTATGGACTCAAAATCCTAAGACATGGGTTTATTGAACCACTTTTGCAAAAATGGCCCTATTTTGCAAGAATGACCGATGTGGTCAAAAAGTGGCTAGACATGGAATATTTGGCTAAGACCCCGCAAAGCCAAGAACCTAAGACTTACTAGGATGACCGGACCCTATGTGGGTTGCCTACGTATCTCGCCCTGAGAGACGAGAATCAGGTTCGCGTAATTCGGGAAGATGCAATTAAGTTGAAAGAAAAAGCTATATTTTATCTTTTTTTTGAAAAATAATGAAAAGTGTAAAATCTTTTTTAGATTTTCTATTTTCAATTTTTTTTTTTAATTTTTGGAAAATAATGGAAAAGTGTAAAATCTTTTTGAATTTTCTTTTTCTTTTTTTTGGATTTTTCTTGAAAAGTTGTGAAAGGAAAATGCATCCGGGCCCTATTTTCTTCATTTTTTCACCCTTCTTTCCCGAACATCGGTCCGCCAAATAACCTTTTTACCCTCAAAGATGCGACATTTAGCACATATGATGATTACTTATCATTTTGGGCCACGAGCCCATTTTGACCAAATTTGGACAAGCTTCCTACAAAGGGACACGGTGCCTGGGACCGAGTCCTGCTAGGTCTAAATGACATGATGCAAATAAAATGACCTAAAGGCTGACCTACGGTTTGGTTTCACTAACAAGGCAATTCGGGGCGGCACGTGGTCGATGGCGGCTGCTCTAGCTATCCGCCCACTCCACGCTCCCACGCCACCCCCCTAAAGACACGGGTGACTCACAAAAGGGTCGTGTACGCTCAAACGTACTCCGGAAGACTTGTTGCAGAATGAAGACTTGGGGTTATGCACATGATGATAGTTATGAAGCAGTAAACACATTAAGGAAAAACGGTAAACAAATAAGCAACTAGCGAATAACAAAATATAAAAACATAATAAAAATCAAATAAAGCTAATGAAAAACCATAAAACCCTCAACCAAATATTCTAAAAGCCAACAAAATCAAGTACTAGCTCGAACCCGTAATTTTCTCCAGCAGAGTCGCCAGAGATGTCACACGCCTTTTTTTACCAAAACCAAGCCTTTCCACTTAAACCCTCTTAAATAAATAAAAGAATTTTTAGTGAAAAAGCTTGAAAAGGGTTTTTCAATTTTGAAAGTGACGAAAATTTGTGTTTAAAAGGAATTAACTCAGAGTCGCCACCTGACAATTGATTTCGGTGTGCCAGGCCACCGTTTTTAAATGATTTTCCTTTAAAACACTTTAGACTTCAAAACTAAGTCTGCACCAGAGATTCGGGTAAGGGGGTTCATTTGACTCGGGGAGAAGGTGTTTGGCATTCCCCAAGCCCCGTGAAGGTCACGGTTGCGTACTCGATCAAGTTGGCTTTCAAAACATTCAAATTGAGGTAAAACACACAAAAAGCAAAATAAACACATATGAGGCTCGAGGTCGTCCCCACCTAATAAAGGAAAATGAAAAGTAAAAGAAAGGAAAATTCTACACTAACCTATACTAGACTTTTTACCATGCTCGTGAAGGCCTTCGAAATATTTACATAGTTCTTCGGGGCATACCCCGGATAATAAAATGTACAAATACCTTCGGGGCATTCCCCGGATAAATATAACTACGGGAACGGCCTCTCACCTCGAATCAACGGAAATCCAAAAAAAAACTTGCCTACCCATGTGTTGTCGACCTAAAGCATGCTACTAACATTAAATTGGTGACAAATCTACCTAAATGAGAAATTAAGAACATTAAACAACTTCTGTTTTGCCTCATTTCATAACTTTTAGATCCAATTGTTATTTTAAACCACTTCTTCCCAAACCACTCTTTTAAATTCAACAACTGACACCTTTATTTTCCAATTCAAAGAAAGCATACAATTTGTATTAAACATGCCATTCCAATTCACTCCGATCAATTCAAGCGAACATATGAGTGAGCAAATTCAAAATCAGAAATAACGAGTCACAAAATCGAACCAAAAAGCACATAGTTAACACTAAAACGAGTAAAGGATTGAGGTATTGAACCTTATCGCGCGAAGCTTTTCGATTAATTGAGAGAGCGCAAGAATAACTCCTCGGGTCTACCGGATCCAATAGCAAAAAAATACAGCAGCAACAGAAATCGAGCCGGTATCGCGGGCCAACTTCGAATCGGCGACTAGAATCGAAACCTCGAACTTCGACCACTCAGTAATCGAACCAAGGACGAGAACCACGACCAAAATCCATAACGACGACCTCGATGGCGGCTGAAACTCCGAACTCACGGCCTCTCAATCAATCTCGTATTCATCAGTGACTTGAAATTAAAAACAACCGCTAAAAAATCGAGAAACAACAGTAACCGCGACAAAGAACTCAACATCGAACATGAATCGACATCGAAGGACTGAACTTTACTGTTAGGAGAGTTTTCTTCAATATAACAATGGAAAAATCAGCAAATACACAATCCTCGATTCCAAAATCTGACGAGAAAGAACAACAAGATCGAAGAGCATAGTATCAACTGGAACAAGACCTGGGGTCTCGAACAGAGCTGCGACCAGACCTCGACACTCACCGGAACCTCGAGAAGTTTCAAAACGGACCTCTGAATCAACACCTAGGATCTGCTCTGCTTTCTAGCTACTATGCATATGTTTGTGTTCTTTTGAGAACAAGAGAAGGCTCGTTTGATTGATGCATTTTACAGCTGATTCGGAGCTATTTTTTGAGGCGTTTTTGGACTAATTTCAGGTTGTCGACAGAAATGGAGGTGTGGCTGTTCAGCGACGTGGGTGGCAAAAGTGCAAAAATGGCGGACAACAGGTGGTCATTAAGGTCTTGCTAGGGGTCGTTCATGGAGTTTTTTTTTGTCTTTTGTTGATGAAGAAGGAGAAGTGGCCGCTGGTGTTGTTGTTGATAGAGAGGAGGGGCGGCGGCCGGAGGAGATGAGGTTGGCCGTCGGCAGTTTTTTGTCTGCTATTTTTCTTTCTGGCCAGATTAGTATTAGGGGTGTTGGTGATTGTTTGTTGCGGCTGGTTTTCAGAATTCTCCCCTAGGGTTGTGTTGTTGTGCAATGTTATGTTCTGAAGGATGATGATGAACAATGGGCGGCTGGGGTAGTCTCTTCAGCTAGGTTTTTTCCATTTTTTGGTTTCTATGTTTGTCCTGGTTCTAGCGGCTGAAGGTGTTAGTTTTTTTCAGCTAGGGTTCTCTCCTCTTTGTCTTTGTTATGTTATTATCAAGAAGAAGTGTAGGGGTTAGGGTTGGGTCACAAGTGTTTGGACTGGGTTGAAAATGGGTTAGGGGTGTTGGGTAAGGTGTTTGGGCCTCAGATTTGGGCCTTAACATTGGGTTAAAAATAAATACCCAAGGCTTAATTAAATTACTTTTAAAATAAGATAAATATATTACGTAATGCAAAAATTAGTTTAATTAATTAAACTAAATTATATATATATAATATGAAACTATTTTTTTGTATTTTTCAATTTTATGATAAAAATAATGTAAAAGAGTTAAAATTAGTGTAAATAACTATATTAGTCCTAAATTAATTATTCTACGCTAAAATGGGTTAAATGTGGGGTAAGGTCAAAAATTACGTGTCTACACATAGTGATGACTTTGTTCTCTGATTTATTATGGAATGGTAAGTGTATGGGTTAGAATCCAACTCCATAATAACTAACGAAGTTGATCATCTTTCCTGGTTAATTCAAGATTAATAAGTGGTATGACCACTCGCAACTAACGGTACTTAACGCCTGTCTGACACGATTAATAAGGCTACGGCCCATCCGCTACTCTGAAGACAAAAACCTCAATGTGGTCCCGGCCAACAACTGCCAGCTCATGCAACTAACAACTATAAATACCAAGAAAGAAAACCAAATAAGGCCTCTTTTCCTTCCCCATGGGGACTCTCTGAACCTCTTCATGGAGAGGCAGACCAAATCATTATCATTAATAAAAATTGTCAATATTTCTCACCCTAATTGGGAATGCTTATTATTATCACTTTTACATGGTTCTTGAATTATTACGTACGACTTTTTATGAGTGACCCTTAATTTATGTATATCGTTTCGTATTCACAAATTGCATGGTAACTTTTGAAGCGAACAATTTGGCGCCGTCTATGGGGATTTCCTAGCAAGATCGCGTAGTTCTTCCTAGAACCAAAAGAAAAGGAAACACCGGAAAAGAAAAAATAACCCAACTCGAGCAAGCCAGCTCCCTCTCCAATCTCCGATAGTGCAAACGGGAAGAGGAACCCCTCCCCCCTCTTAGGGAGGATCCCTACGAAGCATCCTCCACACTCCCGATGCGGGCCTCGAGCCAAGAGCCACCTCAAAACAACCCACATGCCCCGATTGGGAAAACTACAAACTACTCAAAGTCTCAAACCAAAATCGAGCTTCACCTCAACAAGCCCAACGCCAAGATTCAGGCTATGCGCCTTCGCCAATAAGTTCAACAACAGTTGAGCCGGGACGCAGGCTATGCGCCTTCGTCTTAAAAAATGATAAAATTCAACTAGGTTGAACCAAGACTCAAGCTATGTGCCTTCGCCAATATGTTTAACAATAGTTGAACTAGGATTCAGGCTATGCGCCTTCGCCAATAAGTTCAATAACAGTTAAAGTGGGACTCAGGCTATGCGCCTTCGCCTTAAAAAATGATTAAATTCAACTACGGTTGAATCAAGACTCAGGCTATGCGCCTTCGCCAGTAAGTTCAACGACAGTTCAACTAGGACTTTGGCTATGCGCCTTCGCCAATAAGTTCAACGACAGTTTGGGACTCAGTCTATGCGCCTTCCCCTTCAAACAAATGATAAAATTCAACTACGGTTGAACCAAGACTCAGGCTATGTGCCTTCGCCAATAAGTTGAACAACAGTTGAACTAGGATTCAAGCTATGCGCCTTCGCCAATATGTTCAACAACAGTTGAACTGGGATTCAGGCTATGCGCCTTCACCTTCAAAAAAATGATATAATTCAACTACGGTTGAACCAAGACTCAGGCTATGCGCCTTCGCCAGTAAGTTCAACTACAGTTGAATTGGGACTCAGGCTATGTGCCTTCACCTTAAAAAAAAAATTCAACTACGGTCCAACCAAGACTCAGTCTATGCGCCTTCGCTAATAAGTTCAACAACAGTTGATCTGGGATTCAGGCTATACGCCTTCGCCAATAAATTCTACAACAGTTGCACTGGGATTCAGGCTATGCGCCTTCGCTAATAAGTTCAACGACAGTTGAACTTGTGAGCACGTGATTTTTGCCCTACGTAATACTTACTCCCAAAAATTCAAAATAAAATTGTTTTTGTATCGTCGTAATATCTGTGGATTTTTGGGTTAATTTTTTTATTATTTGTATTCTTTGTGTACGCATGTTTGATTGCTTAAATTAAGAAAATACAAAATATATTGCGTCTGCACTCTTAGGTTTTAATTTACAATTGAAAGTAATCAAGTTTATTTGACAAAAAATAGAAAAATCACAAAAAATATGTATTTTTGTATTTTTAGCATTTAATGTCCCAATTGTGTGATTTTAGTTTAATTTAACTATAATAAGAACCTAATTAGTACTCTTATAAACTAATTTGATTTTTGTAATATATTTTAGAGTTTTTGTTTTTAATAAATTAAGAATTAATAAATAGGAAATAAAGAGAAAGAAAATAGGAGAGGAAATTAGATTGGGCCAAATCCAATTTAAATATAACAAGGCCCAAACAAATTACCCAATACCCGTTACCCATCCAATTGACCCGATCTGCCCAATCCCAAATGACCCCGTTGATCTGGACCGTTGGATTTTATTATCCAACGGCCCAGATTAATCAATTAATTCCCCAAATATACCCAGGCCCCAACTTGATCAAACGACGTCGTTTGATACCTAAGAAAATAATACAGGCCGTTGATCAAGTTTGATCCAACGGCCGAGATTAAAACTTGCATTTCAACTATACCAAAGAACCCCAATACCCCCATACCCGCTTTCATTCTCCAGACCCCTTTCTTCGTCTCCTTCAGAGATGATGAGACACCACCGTCGAACCACCGCCCGCCGCCTATCGGAAATCGCCTCACGGCGGTTCCGGTAGGCCAATGACCACCAAATTAACATCATAGCTCCCCCTAAACCCCCTCTACACGAATCCGTGGTTCGTTAACCTCGAATCATCCCCGAACGTCTCGAATCTTCAATCGAAGATTCGAGTTAAAACCAAAACCACGCCAAACCACTCCAAACTCACCCCGAACACTCCTGTGACCTTCCTTACACGCTTGCCACCCTTAGTTTCACTCGAATCTTGCCAAAACCGGTCGAGCCCCAAAAACGGCCACATGAACCCTAAAAACCCCAAAATGGGATCTCCGTTCGAAATTAATAAGAGATTGAGGTCTAATGGACCTTAATCTAAGTGTTCTCAACCGAGAACACCTCGATTAAGGCCCATATGGCTTCAAAATTCTCAAATACAAGATGGTCCAGAGCTCAGTCAAGTTCGATCTATTCTATCATGGTATTTTCCTTCTTTCTTTCTTCTAGCTCTATCTAATTTTGTTATTTGTTTGTTAATTGTGTGAGTTTTCTTTATATTCCTTATTTTTCTGCTAGATTTTCTGTTTCTTCTACCCCACAAGACCTTTATTTGGTCATTCTCATTTCGTTTGTTGGAATGTACTAAGTTATAGGTAGCATAATCGTTTCGATAAGGTCTGTCGAATACTTAATTCTGTGTTTTTATTTGCTTGCCTGAGAACTTCGAATCACTGATTCAATGGTTGTTTGTTTGTTACTTATGTGTGTTATATGTTGTGATCGATTCAACGAATGTCGTCAAACAGTTAGTTTCGCAATTCCTTTGTTTTGCCGAGATTTCTTGTCTTTTGAAGTCATTGTTCTTGAACATTGTCGATTAGTTCATAGGTCGGCCTATTAGCACATTAGGATAGAAATTAGCATTGCCAATGTGATCCAAAGTCACTATGGGATTGTAGATATAATTGTTGGTTGGTTTCAATTAGGGATTAGTGGGATAATATCAGTGGTTAATTAGAATTGGCATACTTTAGGATTCAAAATGCCCTGCAAACAAAGCAGTGGAACCTGCTGTTACAGCAGGGCACTCCACCAGGCCTGCACTTATCAATTTAATATAAAAACCCCATGCTTAGGCAAGATTAAGTGGGGAAAAACAGAGGAGATAATGGGCTGGGCAGAGAGAGGGATGGGCAGGGGTTTAATTTAAGATAGTTGCACCATTAGGGAGTTAAGGTCTGGGCTATAAGACAAGGGAGACAGACATAGACGGGGGGATCTGAGATAGAAGAAAGATATACATTTTAGAGAAAAGGAGGAAGAAAACATTCTGCTTCTTTTTTGCTCACTGATCTCAGTCAGTCATTGAGTCCATTGGAACTATATTTTGAGATAACATTGGCCTATTGAAGTCTCCAAGTATCCGTTAGGTGTTTTCTGAAACTGAAACTGGTCCATTTGAGTTGCTTGGGGTGTCATTCTTGGTTCATTCGACATTATTGTTGATGATGTTTGGCTTGCTATAGTTGTACATTGCTGCTGCCGTGGTTGTTTTGCTACTGCTGTGATTGTGTTTATTGCTGTGGTTGTTGTTGTTCTGTTGTTGTTGCTGTTGTGTCCTGTTCTCCTGCTGGTTGTTGTCTTACTGCCTGCTGGTTTTTGTCATACATTGCTGTTGTGGTTGTTGTTGTTCTCCTGCTGTTGTTGTTGTGTCTTACTGCTGCTGCAACTGACTTCTTCTCATTGCAATTTCCAGGTACATTTCTACCTCCTTAACAGCATGAAGTTTCAAATACTTTATTTACATTATTGAAAGATCAAGTCTATTGAGTCCTTGTTACAACGGACGGTTTCTGATATTTGCAATTGATATTTACAGCACTTTTAGGATAAATTCATTTGATTAAGTTTGTGTTAGTGTTAGATAAATTTATTTAAGAATGCAATTTGTAATAATAGGATAATGATTCATGACTAGGTGGTGATGTAGTCATCTAAGCATATTTCCAGATTGACGTTTTAAAAACAGTGATATTTTATCTTCAGCTATACAATTGACAATACAATACATGTAAATCAACTCTATTAATTTTCATTAGGAGTTAAGGTTTAAACGTTGAAGACCACTTTTGGAAACTCGTTATGTTATAATCATGCAAATGTGTTGGCTTAATTGTTAATTACGTTTTTTTTTTCAAAACAAATGGGTTCGTTATTTTACCACTGCTGGATTAGATTCTTCTAGATCTTAGTTTGTGTATTATCACCTGAATTGGATTAATAATGCAATCAAAAATGACTCAAATAATAAGAATGAGACTGCCGGAAATTGGACACACGCATGGGCTAACAACCCAGTTTGTTTTCTCTTCTGTATTGGGCTCATTTGGAGCCCAAATTTCTAAACACTTGTTCAATACAAGCTGAAGCAGCCTTTTTTTAGAATAAATTGAAACCTTGGTTTATTATTAGAGATCAATTAAATAAAAATTCATAGTCTTGTTAGGTTTGGCTTTTAGTAAAAAGTGAGATGGGCCTCGTTAGAAAATCAAATACACGGAGCCCTCAATTAATTGTTATAAAACATGTAGACTCGGGAGGACCGTTTAGCAAATTTCACGGTCTTTCCCAAAGTTAACAACACGATAGACTTTTTAGGCACGGCTTTAATAAAAATACTTTCCTAAATACGGGTGCGCATTTATGTGATCCAAATCTCACTCTCGGCGAAACTGAAATACATTAAAGTCACAGGCGTACTGGTTGCGGTGTGATTCGAAATGTGATTTTGTGACATCGCAATTCTTCTTAAAAATTAAAAAGCGGAACATTAAAAGCACATAGTTAAAATATATAAGAAATCAGATAAAAGCAAAAAATAGCAGTTGAGCGACCGTGATAGAACCACGGAATCCGGGAGTTCCTAACACCTTCTCCCGGGTTAATAGAATTCCTTACCCAGGTTTCTATTTCGCAGACTGTATTACAGAGTCAAAAATTTCCTCGGTTCGGGATTAAACCGGTGACTTGGGACACCATTATTTTCCCAAGTGGCGACTCTTAAAAGTCAAATAAATTGATCCCGTTCCGACTGTCCTTTGAGTGGAAAAACTCCTTCACTAATTATTATTATATCCCTTCTCGGGGTGTAGTATTAAACAGTGGCACATTTACGTTTACGTTATGTGCGTGGTAAAAAGGAGGTGTGACAGGTATGTCTCCGTACCGATTGGTATTTGGGAAAGCATGTCACCTACCGGTGGGGGTTTAAGAATTCGAGCTCAGTTAAATTGTTGTTTTTGTCTATATATGATTTTATTATATGTTTAGTTAATGTGCTATATGTTTACCGCTTTGATACTATCCGGACTGTATATACAAACTGCTATATGTTTACCGCTTTGATATTATGTGAACTGTGTATATAAACTGTGCCAAAAACCCTTCTCTTCTCGCCCCCGGGGATGTGCTCACTGGTTGAGACTCCCTATTCCGTTAGTGTCATACCCCGAAATAATAAAGAGGCTCGGAAAGTTTCTAAGCCGGCTGGCCTTTTGGTTCCCGGAAAGGAGCTCCTTCCTCAACCCGAGCTGTCCACTTGGATACACAGTTTAGACCATGTACCAAGGTTCTGAGCTTAGAATAACATAACCGCATACCGGATCCCTAGTAGGAAACGTTTATTTGCATCACGTTGCATTTGACTTAGGGGACTCAACACAGGGGTTGGGTCCGTCTAGGACAGGCAACCTGAAATGAAAAGACCATCCTGCTATACCATGTTTTGTTTTAAGCATTTATTCGAACTTGCATGCTGACCGGCTTTTAAATACTGAAGAAAAACGAAAAACAAAAGGAAACAGTATGGGGAAATAAATATTTTTCAGAAAATACAAAAGGTGCTTTACCAACAAATCAATAATTTAGTTTGCTAATATAAGACGACGGAAGGTTGACTCTGCCAACAAAATGGTTTTCTTAACAAAATGTGTTTTCTTTGTCGGTCAATAAAGAAAAATAGTTTGCTTTGACGGACCGAACTACGCGGGTTTGATTCTCACCGGATGTGAGATACGTAGGCAACCACCGTCGGGTCCAACTTGCTTTTTTCAAAAAAAAAAAAAAATACCAAAATCTTAAAATTTTTGAAAAATAGTCCAATCATTGCCAGCCAAAATGATCTTCTTCTTTAAATAAATGTGCAGGATGAGCACGATTCGAAATGAATCCTTTTCACTCATGACTAAAATCCCGGTACAAATACGACTATGGTGGGATGATCTAGGCAAAGAAGGGCAGGATGAAGTTAAGAAATATGTGAAAGGTCTCACAAGTTTGCTTGAAATAAAGCCTCGAGGGGATATCATAAGAGCATTAGTCACATATTGGGACTCCGCGCACAATGTCTTTCACTTCTCGGACTTCGAGCTCACCCCAACCGTGGAGGAGATGACCGGATACATTGGAAACACTGATATACCATTGGGGCATCAATATCTAATCGCTCCCAGGGTTGTCGCCATACACCGGTTTTTAGACTCACTGAAGATAGCCAGAACGGTACGTAACCCGGATCTAGCACAAGGGTTTTGTACTTTAAGCTTCATCTATCAAAGGTACGGTCATGTGGGAGGTTTTGACAAGCCAGAGAACAAATTATGCAGCAAGGGTAATCGCCAGAAATGGGAGGAGCACAGGCGAATTGCCTTCATGATAGCCTTCTTAGGACTCGTGGTATTCCCGAGAAAGGACGGGAATATTGATATAAAGGTAGCCGGAGTCGTCAGTACTTTGCTTGCCAAAGCGAAAGTACTCTTGCTCCCATGATACTATCAGACATATATCGAGCTCTCACAGTCTGCAAAGCCGGAGGAGATTTTTTTGAAGGCTGTAATTTACTGCTACAGATGTGGATGATCGAGCACCTGTGTCGCCGCACCCAATTCTTGAGATATGGGTTGGTTGAGAAAACTTGCATAAGTGAATTCTATACAAGGATTGATAGGACCGTCTTGCCTGAAGGAACCTTGGCATGGAGGGCATACTTTCAGGCTTTCAGCGCAAGTCAAATACAATGGACGTTGGGTTGGTTACAGATAGACAGAATCGTGTACATGCCAGCGGCTAGGTCCCACTTTCTCTTAATGGGACTTAAGAGCATTCAACCTTATGCGCCCCATCGGGTCTTAAGACAGCTTGGGAGGTGCCAGATAATACCCAAAGACAAAGACCTGAGTACCCAGGTTATTGAAATTGGTCCCGACGGTCAATTCCCAAAAGCAATGGTTCGCCAGATCTGGAGCAAATGCCAATATCTGGAGGCAAACACTTGTGTGTAGGATCGAGCTAGGGGAGGGGTTGTACCCAGATATCTTGCTTGGTATAAAGGAGAAACATCGGTTGAAAGACCAGCCAAATGACCTCACCTCAGGGAATTTGCTGAAGCATCACAAGAACAATGGGACTGGTTAGCCAAGGAAGAGGTTTACAGAACAAGGATTGGCAAGATAGAGCAACGGGTCCAAGATCTCCAATTAGAAAAAGATATGCAAGCTGCCGCCGACGAAGGAGATAAAAAGAAGATGGCACAAGAAAATGACTTTCTGAGAGCTCAAATCCAGCAAATGAAAAGGGATGCTGACAGACAGTTGAGGAGTCGAGCAGACGAAAAATTGATAAAGGGTTTGAAAAACCAAGTTGTCGATATCCAAAGAGAATTGGAAGAGTCGAAGACCCAAACAATGAGGATCCGTGCTAGCTGGAGAAAGGAGGCACATCAACAGGCACTCCACCTATAACGGGTGGAAGAAGATTACACTGAGGTCATCACTAGTCTAAGGGAAGCAAACGTTATCCTCAGGGAGCGGGTTTTCAAGCAAGCCCGAGATGCCAGAGCAGACCTCGACCGTTGTCACGATTTGATGGCCCGACTGCAAGAACAAGTGGATAGGCTCTTTGACCAAGTCACAAACAATGCTCAAAGATTGGGAGCGAAAAACCAACAGATAGAACGGCTACTCGGAGAAAGGGACATGATCAAGGACCAGAATTGGAGAAATCGGGCATTATGTCACCATGAAGTGCTTAGCTTGTGAACAAATGCCCCGCACCGCCCTTTTTGCTTCAGTTATGGGCTATGTTCATCAGATCATGAGAGAGTTAAGGGGACTACACAAGGACCTCACACCAAGGCCCGCGGCAAGGTCGAATGATGCCTCGCGGGCCCCTAGGAATTTAAGAGCATTAGACTTTTGATTAAAAATGTATTTTTCGAAATTTTGAGTCAAATCGGCTGGCATTTTATTCTCGAGTCAAGCATTTCTCTTATTCTGTTGATTATTGTAAGACATGTTTTGTAACCGTAAGAGTTTTGATATAAGAATTCCAGAATTTCGCCACAATTTTGTTACCAGAACTACGCTCGGTCTGATTCACGCGGGGACGTGATACGTAGGCAATCCACATAAGATTCGACCACCACTAGAAAGAAAGGAAAAGAACATGAAGGTTAATAACAATAAGGCTCTCAAGGATAATGAAAAAAAAAAGGGAAAAAGAAAAAAAAAGAAAAAAAAAATGAAAGAGAAGAAAAGAAGTTGGAATGACGTATGTGATAAGTACATATAGAAAGGGTTATTTGGTTAGGTGCATTGCATCCAACGTGCTATAACATATCTGTTAAACTCAGTAAGCTAACAAGTTTGTTGATTTCAGAAAAGCTTAGCAGTTGGTTTGACATAATATCCTGGCCAGCCACCATTACCGTACTAGATCCAAAGGGCCAATTCCAGCAAGCATGTCTAGTTCCGGTAAAAGCCTCGAGGAAGAGAAATCAGAGATACAGATCATGAAAGAAGAGGTAGATCAGTTGAAACAGCAGATAACAGAGATGCACCTAGCCTGGGCTAGGGGACAGTCTTCACCAAACCTCCCTACTCTCGCATCCGCTCCGGAACATCCACCCCTTGATCCTTCGACAAGCGCCCCACTCTATCCATACTATCAAGGGGAAAACCATTATGCCACCCAAATTCCACCAGCCAAACAAAATCCTCCTCCGGTCACCCCTGTTTTTGTAGCACCCCCACCTGCTACCCTACAAAAGTCGTCCGGTGAGCCGCATGTTCAAATCCATGACAATTCTTACTATCATCCCGAGCCTACCTTTAGGGCTCCTGAACCGCATCCACACACCCCTCACTGGGATAACCTGGCAGAACCGGAAAAGCACTTCCAAAGTTCGGAACATGAGGAAGTTATTAGAAAAGTTAAAAGCCTGGAGCAGTCCTTCAGGAATATGCACGGTTTGGGCAACCAGGTCAGTGTTGCTTACAAGGATCTGTGTCCATTCCCAGATGTCCAGTTGCCAACCGGGTTCAAAATGCCCAAGTTTGACCTATACGAGGGGCATGGTGATCCAGTAGCCCATCTTCGAGGGTTTTGTAGTAAAATGCGAGGAGCCGGAGGACGTGACGAGATTCTGATAGCTTACTTCGGTCAGAGTTTGGGGGGATCTGCACTGGAGTGGTACACTAGGCAGGATCCCAGCAGATAGTTTACGTGGGATGATTTGGCTCAAGCATTCATTGGCCAGTTCCAGTACAATCTTGAAATAGTCCCCGACCGCTTATCATTGCTAAAGTTAGAGAAGAAACCCGCCGAAAGTTTCAGAGAATTTGGTTTCCGCTGGAGGGAACAGGCAGCAAGGGTAGATCCGCCCATGAGAGAGAGCGAGATGGTGGATTACTTCCTGCAGACACTAGAGCCGACCTATTTCGGACATCTGGTGACGTCCGTCGGTAAATCATTCACCGAGGTGATAAAGATGGGGGCTATGATCGAGGAAGGCTTGAAAGCCAACAAGATCATGAGCTATTCAGCTTTGAAAGCCACCACTCAAGCTATCCAAAGTGGTACCGGAGGAGTGCTCGGGAAAAAGAGGAAAGAAGAAGTCACGACAGTCGAGTCCGGAACGTGGTTCAGAAACAGAGGCCCCGCACCCCAGTATAACCCACCACAACCTCACCACCAAAATTACTTCCACAATCCATATAACCACCCGCAACACTACTATCCAGCACCCGATCCCCATTTTACTGTCCATCACGCACAGTCATATGCCACACCTCCCGTCCAGGCATCATGGCGTGCGCCAAATCCACAGAATAATTACCCACCCCCAAGAGCCTATAGAAATCCCACGGGTGCGGGCTTTCGTCCGAACCAAGCATTCAAGAGCGACAGGGCGCCAAGGCCAAAGACTTTCACTCCCTTGGGGGAGTCTTACACCAATCTGTTCCACCGTTTGAAGCAAGTAGGGTTGCTAAATTCGGTCGAGGCTAAGCTACCAAATCCTCTTCCAAAGAATTCTAGATCATTCAATAAATTGTGCATACTGCTCAGGATGTCCGGGGCACGACACAAAAAAGTGTTGGCGATTGAAAACAGCCATCCAGGAACTCATCGACACTCGCCGAATTGAGGTCTAGACTCCAGCGGAGCCCAACATCAACCAAAATCCACTTCCAACTCATCATGAGACCAACATGATCGAGTTGGTACGGGTAGAAGAGGAAAAGGAGAAAACCTCTCAGACTGTAATGATGATCAAGTCTAGTGGGGTAGGAATGAAAAGGGGGCCAAACCTTGACGGGTCACTCATTTGCAAGAAGGACGTACAAGAGGGGTTGGAAGCAGAAAGGGGAAATGCAAGCGAAGTACCGGTGAGGCCGGGGGGAGCAAGAATAGTTGTACCAGGGGTAGCAACCAAACCCATCTTGACGGTAGCAGGTGTTCGAGTGGATCCTTTCATCATCAAGCCAGCAATGCAGTTGCCGATAGCTGATAGCAAAGCTATTCCATGGAATTATGATCGGGTCACGACAACCTACAAAGGAAAAGAAGTTAAAGAGGAAGTCTGCGAAGCGCAAGGTTTGACCCGCTCAGGGAGGTGTTTTGCCCCGGCGGAATTGAGGAAGACTACTCCGGCAACACTGAAAAAGCCGGTAACTGACGAAGAGGCAGAAGAATTCCTGAAAAAGATGAAGCTGCATGATTATTCTGTCTTAGAACAGCTGAAGAAAACCCCTGCGCAAATCTCATTGCTATCCTTGTTGATACATTCTGAAGAACATCGGCAAGCTTTGATGAAAGTTTTAAATGAGGCCCATGTACCTGATAAAATCTCCGTGAGTCATTTGGAAAAGATCACCAATAGGATCTTCGAAGCGAACCGGATCACCTTCACCGATGATGAGTTGCCCGAGGAAGGCACCGAGCACAACAAGGCTTTATATCTTACGGTAAAATGTGAAGAGTCGGTGGTTACCAAAGTCCTAGTCGACAATGGGTCCAGCGCGAATATTTGCCCTCTCTCTACGCTGAACAAGTTGAAAGTGGATATCGGCAGGATACGCGAGAACAGCATATGTTTCCGAGGGTTTGATGGAGGAGGCAAGGCGTCGGTCGGGGACATAATGTTAATCTTGACAATCGGACCAGTGGAGTTCACCATGGAATTCCAGGTGCTGGACATGGTAGTTTCATATAACCTTCTAATAGGGAGACCATGGATCCATGCCGCAAGAGCAGTTCCATCCAGCCTACACCAATTAGTCAAGTTTGAGTGGGACCAACAGGAGATCGTAGTCCATGGAGAGAATGATCTACAACCAGGCACCATCGTCCCCTTTGTTGAGACGGAAGAGGATGTTGGGCCATGGGTATACCAGATCTGCAATGTGGTATCCGCCAACCGAGTTCCAGAAGGGGAATGCATTCCCAATGACATAATAATTACCGCCGACGTCATGGTGGCGCATGAAATGTTGAGACATGGTTTCATACCCGGCAAAGGTCTAGGTGCATCTCTGCAAGGAATCATACAACCGGTATCCGTGGTCGAAAACGTGGGAACCTTCGGCTTGGGATTCAAGCCAACATCAGAGGACATCCAGCGAGCCAAGAGGAATAAGCAGAAGACATGGATGCTCCCGAAGCCTGTTCCACGCCTTTCCCGATCTTTTGTCAGGTCTGGAGTAAGGGGACATCCGACGACAAAGATTCCTAGTCCGTTGGTTAGGCCAGACGAAGAGTTCTTAAGAAAATTCAAGGACCTATTCGCAGATGTATGCATGCTAGAGGATGGCGAAGGATCCAGCCATGCCGAGATATAGTTTGTGGGATCGAAAGCAAAGTTGAATAATAGGAAGGCTACTCCTCTCCCTGTCTGGAAGGAGTTTTGGTAGTTTGTTTTGGATTGTTTTCTTTCAAAATTTTGTGTTGGGGTTGTCCCCGGAGTAAAATCCGTTTGTTTTAGTTCATTTTAATTTGAGTTTGCAAGCTTGTTTTTCCTTGTACTGTTCCCGTTAATGAAATTTTGTTCCCTTCGTGTCTAATTTTGTTTATTTTCCTTCTTTTTATTTTTCTGAGCAGCTTTCTTTCTACTGATCTTAATGATATGGCGTGCTTAAAGATTAATCAACCCAGTCTAGAAAGTCAATCTGGTTTGGAAATAATAACGCATGAAATAAGAGGTGACGATAGTGAATCGGAACACGGAGATGACGAAGCCGTAGAAGAAATCGATGAAGAATTAAGTCACTTCGAGGAAAAACCCAAACCAAATTTAAATGATACCGAGGCTGTTAACCTGGGGGACACATATGACGTCAAAGAAACCAGAATAAGTGTCCATATTGAACCCAACCTGAGAGAAGAGTTGATTAAAACACTCATGGAGTTTAAAGACATTTTCGCATGGTCGTACGACGACATGCCAGGACTCAGCACTGATCTAGTGGTTCATAAATTACCCACTGATCCGGCATATCCTCCCGTCAAGCAAAAACTGCGGAAATTCAAGACGGAGATGAGTGTAAAGATCAAGGAGGAAGTAACCAAGCAGTTGCAGGCGAAAGTCATTCGTGTCACTTGATACCCTGAATGGTTGGCTAACGTAGTACCAGTGCCAAAGAAAGACGGGAAGATCAGAGTATGCGTGGACTACCGCAATCTCAACAAAGCGAGCCCTAAAGATAATTTCTCGCTTCCCAATATCCATATCCTGATTGATAATTGCGCCGGACGGGAAATCGGATCCTTTGTGGATTGCTACGCGGGATATCATCAGATCTTGATGGATGAAGAGGACGCAGAAAAGACGGCTTTTATCACACCGTGGGGGACTTATTGCTACCGCGCGATGCCGTTCGATTTGAAGAACACAGGGGCAACATATATGAGAGGGATGACTACAGTATTCCATGACATGATACACAAGGAAATTGAAGTGTACGTGGATGATGTGATCATAAAATCTAGACGTCAAGAAGACCACGTTGCCGACCTCAGGAAGTTATTTCAAAGACTTCGAAGATATGATATCAAGCTCAATCCGGCCAAATGCGCATTCGGAGTTCCATCAGGAAAGTTGCTAGGATTCATCGTCAGCCGACGGGGCATTGAGTTGGACCCATCCAAAATCAAGTCCATTTAGGAGCTACCCCCGCCAAAGAATAAAACAGAGGTAATGAGTCTGTTGGGAAGGTTAAATTACATCAGTAGGTTTATTGCTCAGCTTACAGCAACCTGTGAACCCATATTCCGTCTGTTGAAGAAAGACGCTACGATAGAATGGACGACAGAATGTCAGGAAGCGTTTGACCAAATCAAAGGGTATCCGTCAAACCCACCCGTACTAGTTCCGCCTGAACCGGGTAGACCCCTGATTCTTTATCTAACGGTTTTGGAGAATTCGTTCGGCTGCGTACTGGGGCAGCATGATCTTACTGGCAGGAAGGAACGGGCCATTTACTACCTCAGTAAGAAATTCACAGTCCACGAGGTCAAGTACACTCATCTAGAAAAGACGTGTTGCGCTTTGACTTGGGTAGCCCAAAAGTCGAAACATTATT
Source organism: Nicotiana noctiflora (assembly GCA_032618575.1). NCBI lineage: Eukaryota > Viridiplantae > Streptophyta > Magnoliopsida > Solanales > Solanaceae > Nicotiana > Nicotiana noctiflora. Next base: position 242,530 of record JASVEL010001728.1, read on the forward strand.
TGTCTTCTTACACCACTTACCTCATTTCGCGTTTGGATCCGTTGAAGTATATTTTCCAGAAACCTATGCCTACAGGGAGGTTAGCAAAATGGCAAATATTACTTACAGAGTTCGACATCATATACGTGACAAGGACAGCTATGAAAGCTCAAGCCCTAGCCGATCACTTAGATGAGAATCCTGTTGATGACGGATACGAACGTATTTTCCAGACGAAGAAGTACTGCAAATTGATGGGTTGGAGTTAACCGAGGATCCAGGGTGGAAGCTTTTCTTCGACGGAGTGGCGAACGCAAAAGGAGTCGGAATAGGGGCTGTGCTTATCTCTGAAACGGGACATCATTATCCTGTTACTGCTCAACTGCGTTTTCATTGTACCAACAATATGGCTGAGTACGAGGCATGCATCTTAGGGTTGCGATTAGCGGTAGACATGGATGTACAGGACATCTTGGTCTTGGGAGACTCGGACCTTCTAGTACATCAGATTCAGGGAGAATGGGAAACCATAGATTTGAAGCTTATCCCGTATCGTCAATGTTTGCATGATCTGACCAAACGTTTTCGATCGGTAGAATTCAGGCACATCCCAAGGATGCACAATGAGGTTGTCGATGCTTTAGCTACCTTGGCATCAATGTTACATCACCCGGACAAGGTTCGCGTCGATCCGTTACATATTCAGGTTCGGAATAAACATGCCTATTGTAATATGATAGAAGAAGAGACGGATGGTGAGCCATGGTTTCATGATGTCAAAGAGTACCTCAGGTTAGGAATATACCCAGAGCAAGCAACTGGAGATCAAAAGAGAGCTATTCGGCGATTGGCGAATGGATTTTTCCTTAGTGGAGGGGTGTTATACAAAAGAACCCCAGATTTGGGATTGTTGAGATGTATAGATGCAAGTCAAGCCACAACAGTGATGACAGATATACACTCCGGAGTTTGTGGACCACACATGAGCGGATATATATTGGCAAAGAAGATTCTTTGAGCAGGATATTACTGGCTCACTATGGAGCATGATTGTATAAGTTTCGTGCGAAGATGCCATCAGTGTCAGATACACGGAGATTTGATTCATTCTCCACCGACTGAATTGCATACAATGTCAGCACCATGGCCGTTTGTTGCATGGGGGATGGATGTTATTGGACCTATAGAACCTGCGGCTTCCAATGGTCATAGGTTCATCCTGGTAATGATCAATTTATTTTACCAAGTGGGTGGAGGCCAAAACCTTCAAAGCAGTGACCAAGAAGGCGGTGGTGGACTTCGTACATTCCCACATCATCTGCAGGTTTGGAATTCCAAAGATAATCATCACAGATAACGGTGCAAATCTTAACAGCGGATTGATGAAAGAGGTATGTCATGAGTTCAAGATTACACACCGAAATTCCACACCATATCGTCCCAAAGCAAATGGTACGGTTGAGGCAGCAAACAAGAATATAAAGAAGATATTGAGGAAGATGGTAGAAGGGTCTAGGCAATGGCATGAAAAGTTACCATTCGCACTGTTAGGTTATCGCACTACCGTTCGGACTTCGGTAGGTGCGACTCCTTACTCGTTGGTGTACGGGACTGAAGCAGTAATACCAGCAGAAGTCGAAATCCCATCCCTCCAAATTGTCGCTGAAGCTGAGATCGATGACGACGAGTGGGTCAAAATCCGATTAGAGCAATTGAGCTTGATCGATGAAAAGAGATTGACAGCAGTATGTCACGGACAATTGTACCAAAAGAGAATGGCGAGAGCATACAACAAGAAGGTGCGTCCTAGGAAATTTGAAGTGGGACAGCATGTGCTTAAGAGAGTTCTACCACATCAGGCCGAAGCAAAAGGCAAGTTCGCTCCAAATTGGCAGGGACCATTTGCTGTGACTAGGGTATTATCCAACGGCGCGCTATGTCTAACTGATATTGAGGGAAGATGCACTGATATGGCTATCAATTTTGATGCAGTCAAGAGATATTATGTGTAATTATTTAATGTACTTGTCAACGTTTGGTTTCGTTTGTGTGTATTTGGCATTTTTCGGAGAATGAAATGACAGAGGCAATTTTTCTACTATCCAAACACTTTAACCCTTGTTTTCCCCTTTGAGCCTCAATTATTCTTTCATATACCATCTTTTGGAATCCTCAAGGAAGATGTATAACAAAATAGAAAAGAAACAAAGAAAAAAAAACACAAGAAAAAGTGAACTACGTTCGACCTGATTCCTCAAGAAGGATACGTAGGCGCCACACGGCTCGGTCATAATAAAATAAAAATCAATGATTCCCCAAGCAACAAAACTGGGGCAGAAGTCATTGTTTCATTTGAAATGATAGTGTGGATTCCGAAAGTTGTAATGAGCTAACCGTTGAGGATAAACCCCTTTTCTTTAGCCTCAGGCACAGAAATCCCATTAAGGTCCAAAAAGACCTCTCGATCAGTATTTGAGAAATGCCAAGTCATGCGAATGAAACCACGAATGACACTTCAATCCTCGACTGAATCTAGGACTCACAAGTTGAAAAGGGATAGCCCCTTTAGAGGAAATTCCATGGATAATACCCCAGCCCACCGCATGGAAAGAAAGCGAAATGAGAGAGCCTTAACGGTGAAAACCCTCGCGGGCACCTTAAGGCGAAGAAAGCTAAGAGAAATAAAAATGAGAGAGTCTTACGGTGAAAACCTTTACAGGCACCCTAAGGCGACGGGAGGTCGAGAGAAATGAGAGAATCTCATTAGTGAAAACCCTTTGAAAGGGCACTATGAGGTGACAAGGCGAGATAGTTACAAGGTGCCTGTATGAGACAAGGTTGGGACATTCGTTTGCTTCTAGCAAAACGCGGCCATCAGAAAGTGATTGACATAAATAGACTGGGTAGATTAATCTCAAAGGCGCGGCATAACCATTGGATCAGTTACACATTCAGATAAGTTTTTCCCAGTTTTGAGCTCAGAAAAGTTTTCCCTTTCTTTTGTCATTCGTGGTAAGCATTCTTTATATATCATTTTTTCTTTTCTTTTGTTTTCGAAAATTGACTTTTCAAAGCTTACTACCAAGTCTCCCAAAGCGGTACAATGAAGATGAATAGGCGTGGAACGAGTGTGAGCACGTAATTTTTACCCTACACATGAGTTATTCCCAATAAATTCAAAATAAAAGAGTTTTGCGTTGTTTGCAATATTTGTGGACTTTATGTTATTTTTCTTATTGTTTGCATTTGTGTGTCCATGTTTATTTGTTTAATTAATGAAAAATACAAAAATACGTCACATATTTATTTTAAGATTCATTAAAAGTAATCAAGTATTTTACAAAATAGAAAATTACAAAAAAACATGTATTTTTTGCATTTTTTAGTGTTTAATATCAAAATGGTGTGATTTATTTTAATTGATGTTTAAATCGAGTGTGATAATTATTAGTGTAACTTAATTAATACTTTTGTAATGTTTATTTAATTTTTGTAAGTGTAATTAGCATTTTTTTTGTTTTAATTAGGAGCTAAACTCAATAAACAAAGAAGAAAAGGATTGGGCCAAATCCAATTAAATCAAGCAAGCCCAAAATCAAAACCCAGTCCAATAATGCCCGGTCCCCCGTCCCATTTGTTTGCCTCAGAATTAATCTGGACCGTTGATCATCATGATCCAACGGTCGAGATTAAGTCCCACACTTAACCCAACTAAAGACCCCCCAAAACCTATGTTTCTCATTCATTTCTCACCAAACGACCCTTCAATATCGTCTCTTCAAGAGACGGCAAACCCTAGCCGCCGCCCCCTTTCCCCTCGCCTGAAAACCCGGCGGCAACAACGCCACCGGCCATCAAAACAACACCACGAGTTCCCCTCCTTCCCCTCTACCTAAAACTACAAACCGTTTTATTCGAATCTCAACCAAGCCTTTCGAATATTAGATCAAAAAACCGGTCAAGAACCCTAAAATTCAATTGGTAAAATTTGCCCAATTAATTAGGGATTTGGGGTCTAATAGACCTTAGTCGGAGTATTTTCGGTTGGAAATACTTCGATTAAGGTCCGTTCGACTTCAAAAAGTGCAAATTCGAGTCAAAACCCAAGATTGGCTCAAGCCCGTTAGGTGCCGATTTCCTTATCTTAAGGTATTGTTTCTTCTTCTTTTTTATTTATTCTTGTATTGTTTGTTTAAAATCAATGCTTGGGTATTTCAAATTTTCATTCTTCATCTCCAATAGACCCTTTTATTTGGTCGATCGATTTGCTTCTGTTCGATTGTATGATGATATTTGTGATTGAGTGCGCGTATGCGATTCGATTATCAAAGTCGAACCATGTTCCTACATTACCTTGTTTTCTGCCGAGATACTGTGGAATCCGAGATGCTGTTGAATCGAAATCTTATCTAGTTGATTGTGTGTTATCGATTCTAGGTGTTATAATCGATTAAACGAATATCGTCGAATAGTTATAAAGTTTTGTTTAGAACAATAGGACATTAGTGTTAATACCAATCAACTCCATGTTTGAACTACTGTCGAATTGAAGTTGAATTGTAATGTTTCGAATTAGGAATTCGAATTGGTTATAGCTGAATTGGGACCATATGGTTTGGAGTTAATTCAAATGAATACGGCCAGCATGTTTGAGGGACTGTTAATATGCCTGATTATCACTGTGTGTTCAGTATAATTGGAAAACAGAAGTAACATGGGAGCCATCTGGCAGGGTAAGGGGTTTTGAATAGAAAAACAGGCTACTAGTACGCTTTTGGATTAAAAATGAGATTTAGACATTAAGTGATGGGTTGGGCAGAGAATATTAGGGCAAGAAGTTTTTTTTTACACTGTTAAGTGCTCTTAAGAGCTGGACAATCAGTGCACATGTGCAGGGAATAAACAGGCTGGCCTGGCTCTTAGTTTTGTCTATAAAAGAGAATAGGCGATGAACTGTAAGGGGGGACTGTTCCATTGGTCTTAATTTTCTTCTTCTTTTACAAGTCTGTCTTTGAAGTTTTCGTTGGATTCCATCTGGTATTCAAAGAAACATACAGATAGAGGCAAAAATACACACACATATAGACACTGTGTTACTGTTCCATTGAGGTTTGGCTACTGTTTGTTGCTGTTATTCAGTTTGTGAGAGAGGCTACTTGTTTGTTGTTGTTGTTTGTCGAGATTGGTGGTGTTTGGTTTGTTGTTGTTGCTTCTGTTTGTTGTGGTGTTTGTTTTCTGTTGCTATCTAGGAGTTGAAGGTTCAGTTAACTCTAGAACTGAAGGATAGTTGGCACTTCTCTATTTCTTTTTCTGTTACATACTCGGATTCAATCAATAGGCAGAACTTTGGGTATTTGGTTTGTTGTTTGAAGTCACTTGGGATTCAATCAGTTGGGTGCACAAGTTTTCTGGGGCATTTCAGAGGTGTAGGGGTTTGTTTGATTGGGAATTCTCTGTTGGTTATCTTTGAAATATTCGAACTTTCTGTCATTGGTTTCTCTTCTTGGAATCTGGTTGCTGGGATTAGTTGGTTGCTGTTTGGTTACTGCTATACTGTTGATTGCCCACTTTGTTCACTGCTCACTCTTCTTTCTTCTTCCGTATTCCAGGTACACACCTCTGTTATTGTAGTTTCTTGGTTTGAAAAGAATGAAGCCTGAAGCTCTTTTTTTTAAGTCTGTTGAATACATATAGTTGTCCAAAGTTCTTATGTTTGTTACGTTTTGTTATTCTTTAATTAAGTTTGTATTGCTAGTTTTGGTTATGAAAAAATGTATCTAGATCAAAGATACACTATCATTGGATATGTACGTAAACCTGAATTATTCTGCTGTATCTCTGTTCAATCTTCTCTACTCATGTGTGTAATCTCCAAATCTGTTAATGTTAGATCTTATGTTAAAAGCAAGATTAGCTATCTGTTTAAGCAGAAAGTCTGAGGTGATTTGAACACCCGTGAGGAATTATATCTTGAATCTGCGAAAAATATATGACAGTGGCTCTTTGAGGATTATTTGAATTCAAAGTAGGTTCTTTCCATATAATTGTCCACCATAGACTCAAACCTGCTCACTTAATTAACTAATCGTATGTTTGCTCGAATTGGTTATAGTTGAGTAGGATTTTGTCACATTGTAGGAATTAGTGAGTTATTACTCAACTGAATGACGCAATTAGATTAAAGGAATCGGGGGTGCATTTCATGTGACCCGACCCCAATTTTGAACAAGATTAAATAAAGCGTGTCAGGAACCACAGGCGCATTTCATGTGATGTGGCTCGTAACAAGTTTTAAATAATTTGGAATCAACTCCTAAATAAATACAGCGGGATGTAGCTCGCTTTAGATTTGAATTAGAGATGCGCCTCGCACAATAGTTACACAAATCGCAAGGCCCTCATAAATGTACATATAAAATACTTAGATTTCGAGATATGTCGTTTCTTAGCGAATATCATGGCCTTCTCAAAAGTGTAAATAAGTAATCGCTCTAGGCGCGTATTTTAATTCTACCTTCTTAAATACGGGTGTGCATTTCATGCGACCCAAATCCAAATCCCAAAATGTTGAATAAGAATGTGTCGAGGATCCGGGTGCATTTCATGTGACGTGATTCGAAACATATTTTTAGGCAATTTTCTCTTTCGTAAATCATAATAATAATAAAAGTGGTAAAGGGATATTAATTTGCACTAAGTATATAACTGTAAAAAATCAGATAAATAAGCCGAACACGACAGTTGAGCGACCGTGCTAGAACCACGGAATTCGGGAATGCCTAATACCTTCTCCCGGGTTAACAGAATTCCTTATCCGGATTTTGGTTCGCGGACTGTTAAATAGAGTCATTCTTTTCCTCGATTCGGGATCAAACCGGTGACTTGGGACACCATTACTTTCCCAAGTGGCGACTCTGAATTTAATAAAATGGATCCCGTCTCGATTGTCCTTTAATTGGAAAAACTCTTTGCGCCCTCGCGGGTGCGGTAAAAAGGAGGTGTGACAGCTCTGGCGACTCTGCTGGGGAAATCTTTAGAATTCGAGCTCGGAATAATTGTTGTATTTGGCTTATTTATTATCTGATTTTTATTGCATGTTTGTATTAATGTGCTAAATATAGTTTTTACTGCTTTGATATTTTGTGAACTGTACATATAAATTGTGCCGAAACCAATCTCCTCTTCGAGTCTTCTAAATCATGAAGAAGGGTGCACTTCGTGTGACTTCTTTTCTGTGTAGTGTCTAATTCCCATTTTAGAACGAGGTTTGGATAAGTTGCAAAACCGGTGAAGCTTCTGTATTCCCGGGTTGCTGCCTCCTCCTCGGCTCGAGCCGTCCGCTCGGGTAAGCCAAGTCTAGAACAAGTAAACCCAGGTTTTAAACCTAGAATAACAAAGCTTCATGCCGGATCCCTAGTAGGAACGTTTATTTGCATCATGTTGCATTTGGCTTAGGGGACTCAACACAGGGGTTGGGTCCGTCTAGGACAGGTGACCTGAAATGAAAAGACTATCCTGCTGCATCCTGTTTGTCTTACGCATTTATCTGTTATAGACTTGCATGCCGACCGGCTTTAGATAAGGAAAATTAAAAATTAAAAAAAAAAAAAATAGCCATCGTCTTTTTATGAATAAATAAATAATGTAGTTTGTTTCATTAAAACCGAACTACGTGGGTTTGATTCTCATTGGATGTGAGATACGTAGGCAACCTCTATCAAGGTCCAACTTCACCTTTTGAAAAATAGCCAAAATATCAAAACTAACTTTTGTACTAAATAAGTCGGTGACGCTGTTTTCAAAAATAGCCGAATGTTCCCGAAAGGGACGCCGGAAGGCTGATTTCATATAAACGGCCACCTTTGGGTCAATTTTGATTTCGATCAATTTACCCCCACAGCCTTAAAAAAAAACCTTCGTCCCCGAGACGTTGAAAGGCCGTGATTGAAAACTGATTTTTTTTTATTATTTAGCAAAACGGAGTTGTTTTTCTTATTTAAATCACCTTAATAAATGTGCAGGATGAGCACGAATCAGAATAAGTCATTTTCAATCTTTAGCGAGGTCCCTCAGCAGCTCCATATGTGGTGGAACGATCTGGAAGACAGTAGCAAAAAGATAATGGAGAGAATTTTGGGAGGTTTGGTTAATCTGTTGAATATCAAGCCAAGGAAAGACATCATCGAGGCATTGATATCTTTTTGGGATCCGACCCGCAATGTGTTCCGTTTTGTCGACTTTGAACTGACGCCCACGCTAGAGGAGATTGCGGGCTATGCAGGGCTAAATGGGAAATTAAGAGGGCAATACCTGCTCTCACCAAGACCGGTATCTCCACATGGGTTTCTGGATTTGCTAAGCATTAGTCGGAAGGTGAAAAATGGTGATTTGCTAGAAGGATGTTGCGATCTCAAATTCTTATACCAACGGTACGGCACTCCTCGGGGTTTTGAAGAGTCAAACCTTGGACTAACTCACGCAGGGAATAGAACCAAGTGGGAGGCCAGACGAATTCTAGCATTTATAACGACATTCTTGGGAGTCGTGATTTGTCCACGCGAAGATAAGAAAATAGAGATAAGTCTGGTCGGAATAGCCGACGTTGCAATCAAAAAGGATACCAGCACGGTGGTCCCTTTGGTTTTGTCCGAAATCTATCGAGCCTTGACTGTATGCCGAGAAGGGGAAATTTCTTCCAAGGATGCAATCTGTTACTCCAATTGTGGATGCAAGAACACCTCCATCACCGGACACAATACATGAACCATGGGTTGATTGGAAAAACTGTATCAGGGGTTTTGAAGAACGGATGATAAGTGCTGTATTCCCTGAAGGCGTCGAGGCATGGCTTGCACGACTGAGCTCAATAGAAGTCGATCAGGTTGAATGGGCGTTCGGGTGGTTACCCGATACTGAAGTAATATATATGGCAGCCGAGGAGTGTTATATCCTTCTGATGGGGATCCGCAGTGTCCAACCATATGTTCCTCATCGTGTATTACGTCAACTAGGAAGGTTTCAGGTTATTCCTACCGATCAAGACATGAGAAAGTACGCCATTGAGTTGAGCCCAGGAGTCGTATTCCCCGAAGAGAAGATTAGAAAGCTGTGGCATGAATGTAGGTTCCTTGAGCCTAAAACCATGGTCCGGGAACTAGCTAAGGGTGAGGTGGACCCAAAGTACAATGTGTGGTTCGGGAAAAGATTTCAGATTCGTCGGAAATGTTCTAAAAGAGCCCATGTCCAACAGTTCACGGAAGATTCACAGGAGCAATGGAATTGGCTAGCAAAGGAGGAAGGGTACAGGACGAAGATTGGTAGGATAGAACAGCAAGTCCGGGACCTTCAATTCGAGAAGAATATGCAAGCTGCCGCCGACGAAGGAGATAAAAAGAAGTTGGCACAAGAAAATGACTTTTTGAGAGCTCAAATCCAGCAAATGAAAAGGGATGCTGACAGACAGTTGAGGAGTCGGGCTGACGAAAAATTGATAAAGGATTTGAGAAGCCAAGTCACCGATATCCAAAGAGAATTGGACGAGTCAAAGGCCCAAACAACGAGGATCCGTGCTAGCTGGAGAAAAGAGGCACATCAACATGCACTTCACCTACAACGGGTGGAGGAAGATTACACCGAGACCATCACTAGTCTAAGGGAGGCAAATGTTATCCTCAGGGAGCGGGTTTTCAAGCAAGCCCGAGATGCTAGAACAGACCTCGACCGTTGCCACAATTTGATGGCCCGACTGCAAGAACAAATAGACAGGCTCCTAGACCAAGTCACCAACAACGCTCAAAGATTGGGGGTGAAAAACCAACAGATAGAACAGCTACTCGGAGAAAGGGACATGATCAAGGACAGAATTGGAGAAATAGGGCACTATGTTACCATGAAGTGTTTAGCTTGCGAACAGATGCCCCGCCCTGCCCTTTTTGCTTCGGTTATGGGCTATGTTCATCAGATCATGAGAGAGTTAAGGGGACTGCACAAGGACCTCACACCAAGGCCCGCGGCAAGGCCGAATGATGCCTCGCGGGCCCCCAGGAATTTTAGAGCATTAGATTTTTGATTAAAAATGTATTTTTGAAATGTTGGGTCAAGCTAGTTGGCATTTTTATCTTCACTTTCCCGAGTCAAGCATTTCTTTTATTTTGCTGATTGTTGTAAGACGTGTTTTGTAACTGCAAGGTTTTATTTGATATAAAAGTTACTGAATTTTGCCACAATCTTGTTGCCAGAACTACGCTCGGTCTGATTCACGCGGGACGTAATACGTAGGCAATCCACATAAGATTCGACCACCACTAAAAAGAAAGGAAAAGACACGAAGGTTAATAACAATAAGGCTTTCAAGGATAGTTCGAAAAAAAAAAGAAAAGAAAAAGAAAAGAAAAAGCAGAAAGAGAAAAAGAAAAAAAAAAGAGAAAAGCTGGAATGACGCATGTTACGAGTGCATGTAGAAAGGGTGATTTGGTTAGGTGCATTACATCTAACGTGCTGTAATATATCTGTTAAACTCGGTAAACTAACAAGTTTGTTGCATTTCCAGAAAAGTTTAGCAGTTGGTTTGACAGAATATACTGGCCAGCCACCATTACCGTACTAGATCTAAAGGGCCAATTACAGCAAGCATGTCTAGTTCCGGTAAAAGTCTCGAGGAAGAGAAATCGGAGATGCAAATCATGAAAGAGGAGGTAGAACGGTTGAGACATCAGATAACAGAGATGCACCTAGCCTGGGCTAGGGGACAGTCCTCGCCAAACCTCCCTACTCTCGCCGCAGCTCCGGAACATCCGCCCATCGATCCTTCAACAAGCGCCCCGATCTATCCATACTTTCAGGGGGAAAACCCATATGCCACCCACATTCCACCAGCCAAACCAAATCCTCCTCCAGCCACCCCTGTTTTTGTGGCACCTCCACCTGCTCCTCTGCAAAGGCCGGCCAGCGAACCGCATGGTCAGATCCATGACAACTCTTACTATCCTCCAGAGCCTACTTTTAGGGCTCCCGAACCGCAATCACATACCCCTCACTGGGATAATCCGGCAGAACCGGAAAAGTACTTCCAAAGTTCAGAACATGAGGAAGTTATCAGAAAAGTTAAAAGCCTGGAGCAGTCCTTCGGGAACATGCACGGTTTGGGTAACCAGGTCAGTGTCGCTTACAAGGATCTGTGCCCGTTCCCCGACGTCCAATTACCGGCCGGGTTCAAAATGCCCAAGTTTGACCTATACGAGGGGCATGGTGATCCTGTAGCCCACCTCCGAGGGTTCTGTAGTAAAATGCGAGGAGCCGGAGGACGGGACGAGATTCCGATAGCTTACTTTGGTCAGAGTTTGGGGGGATCTGCACTAGAGTGGTACACTAGGCAGGATCCCAGCAGATGGTTTACGTGGGATGATTTGGCTCAAGCTTTTATCGGCCAGTTCCAGTACAATCTTGAAATAATCCCCGACCGCTTATCATTGCTAAAATTAGAGAAGAAACCCGCTGAAAGTTTCAGGGAATTTGGTTTCCGCTGGAGGGAACAGGCAGCCAGGGTAGATCCGCCGATGAGAGAGAGCGAGATGGTGGATTACTTCTTGCAGACACTAGAGCCAACCTATTTCGGATATCTGGTAACGTCCGTGGGCAAATCATTCACTGATGTGATAAAAATGGGGGCTATGATCGAGGAAGGTTTGAAGGCCAACAAGATCATGAGCTACTCAACATTGAAAGCCACCACTCAGGCTATCCAAAGTGGTACTGGAGGAGTACTTGGGAAAAAGAGGAAAGAGGAAGTCGCGGCAGTCGAGTCCGGGACATGGTTCAGAAACAGAGGCCCCGCACCCCAATATAGCCCACCCCAGCCTCACCACCAAAATTACTCCCACTACCCATATAACCACCCGCAACATTACTATCCCGCACCTGATCCCCATTTTACCGTCCACCATGCACAGTCCTATTCTGCACCTCCCGTCCATGCACCATGGCGTGCACCAAACCCGCAGAACAATTATCCACCCCCAAGAGCTTATAGAAACCCCTCGGGCGCGAGTTTTCGTCCGAACCAGGCATTCAAAGGCGACAGGGCGCCAAGGCCAAAGACTTTCACTCCCCTGGGGGAGTCTTACACCAGTCTGTTCCACCGGTTGAAGCAAGTAGGGTTGCTAAATCCGGTTGAAGCTAAGCTACCAAACCCTCTTCCGAAGAACCCGGACCATTCAGTAAATTGTGCCTACTGCTCAGGATGTCCGGGACACGATACAGAAAAGTGTTGGAGGTTGAAGACGGCCATCCAGGAGCTCATCGACACTCACAGGATTGAGGTCCAGACTCCAACAGAGCCCAACATCAACCAAAACCCACTTCCAACTCATCATGAGACCAACATGATCGAGTTGGTACGGGTAGAAGAAGGAAAGGAGAAAGCTTCTCAGACTGTAATGATGATCAAGTCTAGCGGGGTAGGAATGAGAAAGGGGCCGAGCCTTGATGAGCCATCCATTTGCAAGAAGGACTTACCAGGAGGGCCGGAAGCAGGAAAGGGAAGTGTGAGCGGAGTACCGGTGAGGCCGGGGAAAGTAAAAATAGTTGTACCAGGGGCAGCAACCAAGCCCGTCTTGACGGTAGCAGGCGTTCGAATGGATCCTTTCATCATCAAGCCAGCAATACAGTTGCCAATAACTGATAGCAGAGCTATTCCATCGAATTATGCTCGGATTACAACAACCTACAAAGGAAAGGAAGTGAAAGAGGAAGTTTGCGAAGCGCAAGGTTTGACCCGATCGGGGAGATGTTTTGCCCCTGCAGAATTGAGGAAGATCACTCCGGCGACATTGAAAAAGCCGGTAACTGACGAAGAGGCGGAAGAATTCCTGAAAAAGATGAAGCTGCATGACTATTCTATCTTAGAGCAGTTGAAGAAGACTCCTGCACAAATATCATTGCTATCCTTGCTGATATATTCTAAAGAACATCGGCAAGCTTTGATGAAAGTTCTGAATGAGGCACACGTACCTGATAAAATCTCAGTGAGTCATTTGGAGAAGATCACCAATAGGATCTTCGAAGCGAATCGGATCACCTTCATCGATGATGAATTGCCCGAGGAAGGCACCGAGCACAACAAGGCTTTATATCTTACGGTAAAGTGTGAGGAGTCGGTGGTTACCAAAGTCCTTGTCGATAATGGGTCCAGTGCTAACATTTGTCCTCTCTCTACACTGGACAAGTTGAAAGTGGACATCGGCAGGATACGCAAGAACAGCATATGTGTTCGAGGGTTTGACGGAGGAGGCAAGGCATCGATTGGGGACATAGTGTTAATCTTGACAATTGGGCCAGTGGAGTTCACCATGGAATTCCAGGTGCTGGACATGGTGGTGTCATATAACCTTCTGATAGGGCGACCATGGATCCATGCCGCAAGAGCAGTTCCATCCAGCTTACACCAACTCATCAAGTTTGAGTGGGACCAACAGGAGATCGTCGTCCATGGAGAGAATGATCTACAACCAGGCACCATCGTCCCCTTTGTCGAGACAGAAGAAGATATTGGGCCGTGGGTATACCAGATCTGCGATGTGGTATCCGCCAACTGAGTTCCAGAAGGGGAGTGCATTCCCAATGACAGAATAATTACTGCCGACGTCATGGTGGCTCATGAAATGTTGGGACATGGTTTCATACCCGGCAAAGGTCTAGGTGCATCTCTGCAAGGAATCATACGACCGGTATTTGTGGTCGAAAACGTGGGAACCTTCGGTTTGGGATTCAAGCCAACATCAGAGGACATCCAGCAAGCCAAGAAGAATAAGCAGAAGACATGTGCTCTCGAAGCCGGTTCCACGCCTTTCCCAATCTTTCGTCAGGTCTGGAGTAAGAGGACATCCGACGACAAAGATGCCCGGTCCTATGATTAGGCCAGACGAAGAGTTCTTAAGGAAGTTCGAGGACCCATTCGCAGATGTATGTATGCTCGAGGATGGCGAAGGATTCAGCCATGCCGAGATACAGTTTGTGGGACCAAAAGCAAAACTGAATAATTGGAAGGCTACTCCTCTCCCTTTCCGGAAGGAGTCTTGGTAGTTTGTTTTGGATTGTTTTCTTTCGAAATTTTGTGTTGGGGGTTGTCCCCGGAGTAAAATCCAATTGTTTAGTTCATTTTGATTTGAGTTTGCAAGTTTGTTTTTCCTTGTACTTGTTCCCATTAATGAAGTTTGGTTCCCTTCGTGTCTAATTTTGTTTATTTTTCTTCTTTTTAACTTTTCTGAACAACCTTCTTTCAACTGATCTTAATGATATGGCGTGCTTAAAGATTAATCAACCCAGTCTAGAAAGTCAATCGGGTTTGGAAATAATAACGCATGAAATAAGAAGTGACGGGAGTGATTCAGAATACGGCGATGATGAAACCGTAGAAGAAATCGGTGAAGAATTAAGTCACTTCGAAGAAAAACCCAAACCAAACTTAAATGATACTGAGGCTATTAATCTGGGGAACACAGATGACGTCAAAGAAACCAGAATAAGTGTCCATATTGAACCCAACCTGAGAGAGGAACTGATCAGAACACTCATGGAGTTTAAAGACATTTTCGCATGGTCATACGACGACATGCCAGGACTCAGCACTGATCTAGTGGTTCATAAATTACCCACTGATCCGGCATATCCTCCCGTCAAGCAAAAACTGCGGAAATTCAAGACGGAGATGAGTGTGAAGATTAAGGAGGAAGTAACCAAGCAGTTGCAGGCGAAAGTCATTCGTGTCACTCGATACCCCGAATGGTTGGCTAATGTAGTACCGGTGCCAAAGAAAGACGGAAAGATCAGAGTATGCGTGGACTACCGCAATCTCAACAAGGCGAGTCCTAAGGATAATTTCCCACTTCCCAATATCCATATCCCGATTGATAATTGCGCCGGACGTGAAATCGGGTCCTTTGTGGACTGTTATGCGGGATATCATCAGATTTTGATGGATGAAGAGGACGCAGAAAAGACGGCTTTTATCACACCGTGGGGGACTTATTGCTACCGAGTGATGCCGTTCGGTTTGAAGAATGCAGGGGCAACCTACATGAGGGCGATGACTACGGTATTCCATGACATGATACACAAGGAAATTGAAGTGTACGTGGATGATGTGATCGTAAAATCCAGACGTCAAGAAGACCATGTTGCTGACCTCGGGAAGTTCTTTCAAAGACTTCGAAGATACGACATCAAGCTCAATCCGGCCAAATGCGCATTCGGAGTTCCGTCAGGAAAATTGCTAGGATTCATCGTCAGCCGACGGGGCATTGAGTTGGACCCATCCAAAATCAAGTCCATTCAGGAGCTACCCCCGCTGAAGAATAAAATAGAGGTAATGAGTCTGTTGGGAAGGTTGAATTACATCAGTAGGTTTATTGCTCAACTTACAGCAACCTGTGAACCCATATTCCGTCTATTGAAGAAAGACGCCGCGATAGAATGGACGACAGAATGTCAGGAAGCGTTTGACCAAATCAAAGGGTATCCGTCAAACCCACCCGTACTAGTTCCGCCTGAACCGGGTAGACCCCTGATTCTTTATCTAACGGTTTTGGAGAATTCGTTCGGCTTGCGTACTGGGGCAGCATGATCTTACCGGCAGGAAGGAACGGGCCATTTACTACCTCAGTAAGAAATTCACGATCCACGAGGTCAAGTACACTCATCTAGAAAAGACATGTTGCGCTTTGACTTGGGTAGCCCAAAAGTTGAAACATTATTTGTCTTCTTACACCACTTACCTCATTTCGCATTTGGATCCGTTGAAGTATATTTTCCAGAAACCTATGCCTACAGGGAGGTTAGCAAAATGGCAAATATTACTTACCGAGTTCGACATCATATATGTGACAAGGACGGCTATGAAAGCTCAAGCCCTAGCCGATCACTTAGCTGAGAATCCTGTTGATGACGGATACGAACCTTTGAGGACGTATTTTCCAGACGAAGAAGTACTGCAAATTGATGGGTTGGAGTTAACCGAGGATCCGGGGTGGAAGCTTTTCTTCGACGGAGCGGCGAACGCAAAAGGAGTCGGAGTAGGGGCTGTGCTTATCTCTGAAACAGGACATCACTATCCTGTTACTGCTCAACTGCGTTTTCATTGTACCAATAATATGGCTGAGTACGAGGCATGTATCTTGGGGTTACGATTAGCGGTAGACATGGATGTACAAGACGTCTTGGTCTTGGGGGACTCGGACCTTCTGGTACATCAGATTCAGGGAGAATGGGAAACCAGAGATTTAAAGCTTATCCCATATCGTCAGTGTTTGCATGATTTGACCAAACGCTTTCGATCGGTAGAATTCAAGCACATCCCAAGGATGCATAATGAGGTTGCCGACGCTCTAGCTACTTTAGCGTCGATGCTACATCACCCGGACAAGGTTCGTGTCGATCCGTTACATATCTAGGTCCGGAATCAAAATGCTTATTGTAATGTGATAGAGGAAGAGGTGGATGGTGAGCCATGGTTTCATGATGTCAAGGAATACCTCAGGTTAGGAGTATACCCAGAGCAAGCAACTAGAGATCAAAAATGAGCTATTCGGCGGTTGGCGAACGGATTTTTCCTTAGTGGAGGGGTGCTGTACAAAAGAACCCCAGATTTGGGATTGTTGAGATGTATAGATGCACGTCAAGCCACAACAGTGATGACAGATATACACTCGGGAGTTTGTGGACCACACATAAGCGGATACGTATTGGCAAAGAAGATTCTTCGAGCAGGATATTACTGGCTCACGATGGAGCATGATTGTATAAGTTTCGTGCGAAGATGCCATCAGTGTTAGATACACGGAGATTTGATTCATTCTCCACCAACCGAATTGCATACAATGTCAGCACCATGGCCGTTTGTTGCATGGGGTATGGATGTTATTGGACCTATAGAGCCTGCGGCTTCCAATGGTCATAGGTTCATTCCGGTAACGATCGATTATTTTACCAAGTGGGTGGAGGCCAAAACCTTCAAATTAGTAACCAAGAAGGCGGTAGGTGGATTTCGTACATTCCCACATCATCTGCAGGTTTGGAATTCCAAAGATAATCATCACGGATAGCGGTGCCAATCTTAACAGCGGATTGATGAAAGTGGTCTGCCAACAGTTCAAGATTACACACCGAAATTCCACACCATATCGTCCCAAAGCAAATGGCGCGGTCGAGGCAGCAAACAAGAATATTAAGAAGATATTGAGGAAAATGGTAGAAGGGTCTAGGCAATGGCATGAAAAGTTACCATTCGCACTGTTAGGTTATCGCACTACTGTCCGGACTTTGGTAGGTGCAACTCCTTACTTGTTGGTGTACGGGACTGAAGCAATAATACCAGCAGAAGTTGAAATCCCATCCCTCCGAATTGTCGCCGAAGCCGAGATTGATGACGACGAGTGGGTCAAAACCCGATTAGAGCAATTGAGCTTGATCGATGAAAAGAGATTGACAGCAGTATGTCACGGCCAATTGTATCAAAAGAGAATGGCGAGAGCATATAACAAGAAGGTACGTCCCAGGAAATTTGAAGTGGGATAGCATGTGCTGAAGAGAGTTCTACCACATCAGGCCGAAGCGAAAGGCAAGTTCGCTCCACATTGGCAGGGACCATTTGTGGTGACTAGAGTATTATCCAACGGCGCTCTATGTCTAACTGATGTTGAGGGAAGATGCACCGATATGGCTATCAATTCTGATGCAGTCAAGAGATATTATGTGTAATTCTTTAATGTATTTGTCAACATTTGGTTTCGTTTGTGTGTATTTGGCATTTTTCGGAGAATGAAATGACGGAGGCAATTTTTCTACTACCCAGACACTTTAACCTTTGTTTTCCCTTTGAGCCTTAATAATTCTTTCATACACCCTCTTTCGGAATCACCAAGGAAGATGTGTAACAAAATAGAAAAAGAAAACAAAGAAAAGACACAAGAAAAAGTGAACTACGTTCGACCTGATTCCTCAAGAAGGATACGTAGGCGCCACACGGCTCGGTCATAATAAAATAAAAACCAAAGATCCCCCAAGCAGCAAAACTGGGGCAGAAGTCATTATTTCGTTTGAAAGATAGTGTGGATTCCGAAAGTTGTAATGAGCTAACCGTTGAGGTTAAACCCCTTTTTCTTTAGCCTCACGCGCAGAAACCACATTGAAAACCGAAAAGACCTCTCGATCAGTATTTGAGAAATGCCAGGTCATGCGAGTGAAACCACGAGTGACACTGCAATCCTCGACTGAATTTAGGACTTACAAGCTGAAAAGGGATGGCCCTTTAGAGGAAGTTCTATGGATAATACCCCAGCCCACCGCAAGGAAAGAAAGCGAAAATGAGAGAGTCTCAACGGTGAAAACCCTCGCGGGCACCTTAAGGCGAAGGAAGTTAAGAAGAGTAAAATGAGAGAGTCTTACGGTGAAAACCTTTACGGGCACCTCAAGGCGACGGGAGATAGAGAGAAATGAGAGAATCTCATTAGTGAAAACCCTTTGAAGGGCACTGTGAGGTGACAGGGCGAGATGGTTATGAGATGTCTACATGAGACAAGGTTCGGGACATCCGTTTACCTCTAGCATGAACGCGGCCATCAGAAAGTGATTGACATGAATAGACTGGGTAGTTTAATATCAAAGGCGCGGCATAACCATTGGATCAATCACACATTCAGATAAGTTTTCCTATTTTTGAGTTCAGAAAAATTTTCCTTTTCTTTTATCATTTGCGGTCAACATTCTTTTCTTTTCTTTCATTTTTCGAAAATTGATTTTTCAAAGCTTACTACCAAGTCTCCCAAAGCAATATAATGAAAATGAATAGGCGTGGAACGAGGCAATAAGGCAGAATTCGTTCCGATAGTAAGATTGGAACGACAGGTTGATTGGAAGGTTCGCAGGAGTTATGGAGTATGATGGACACATGTGGCACGTCCGAAAGATGATTTCACGCAATAGATCACCGGCTAAAAGAGTCGGACCAAACCAAAGATTGGAATAAAAGGGAAAGATGAGAAACTGTTCATGGAAAGAGCATCGTCCCCAGCAAGCGTCAACGTTGTCCTCAAAGTTCGAGAGAGGCCAAGCAGCTGAAAGAGAAAAGAAAATGGCCCCAACAAGAGTGGCACGACCGCTCACTGCGTTTTGAAACTAACAATTTTTCTTTGATTTAAAGCAGGAAAAGAGGGTTCGTTGGCGAAAAAGCATACCATCCAGAAGTTTATCAAACTGGGGCAGAAAATTTTCTCCTGTTGCGAAAATTTTCTTGAAAGCAAAGACCCAGTGGATAAGGGTAGAAAGCAATACAAGATTTCGAGAAATACCAGCTCCGAGCAGAATAGCTTTGAGAAAGGCCATACAACACGATGGGGTGATCTTTGAGCCTGGTATCATCCCCAGCAACTGTTGGGAAAATGAAACACCGACTTCGAGGTTCCCGCGGCAGCATTATATCCCATAAGTTTTCAAAGAAGCAGAGGTGTGAGTCCTAGAGGAGGAATGAGGAGAAAGAAATAAAGTTTTGAAGTAGTAGTTGAAGTCGGGAGCCCGCCCGGAGAATGGAGTGGCGATTTAGTTTTGAAGTAGTAGTTGAAGTCGGGGAGCCCGCCCTGGAGAATGGAGTGGCGATTTAGTTTTGAAGTTGTAATTGAAGTCGGGGAGCCCGCCTAGAGAATGGAGTGGCGATTTAGTTTTGAAGTTGTAATTGAAGTCGGGAGCCCGCCTGGAGAATGGAGTGGCAATTTAGTTTTGAAGTTATAGTTGAAATCAGGGAGCCCGCCCGGAGAATGGAGTGGCGATTTAATTTTGAAGTTGTAGTTGAAGTCAGGGAGCCCGCCCGGAGAATGGAGTGGCGATTTAATTTTGAAGTAGTAGTTGAAGTCAGGGAGCCCGCCTGGAGAATGGAGTGGCGATTTAGTTTTGAAGTTGTAATTGAAGTCGGGGAGCCCGCCCGGAGAATGGAGTGGCGATTTAGTTTTGAAGTTATAGTTGAAATCAGGGAGCCCGCCCGGAGAATGGAGTGGCGATTTAATTTTGAAGTAGTGGTTGAAGTCAGGGAGCTCGCCCGGAGAATGGAGTGGCGATTTTATTTTGAAGTAGTAGTTGAAGTCGGGGAGCCCGCCCGGAGAATGGAGTGGCGATTTTATTTTGAAGTAGTAGTTGAAGTCGGGGAGCCCGCCCGGAGAATGGAGTGGCGATTTAGTTTTGAAGTAGTAGTTGAAGTCGGGGAGCCCGCCCTGGAGAATGGAGTGGCGATTTAGTTTTGAAGTTGTAATTGAAGTCGGGGAGCCCGCCCGGAGAATGGAGTGGCGATTTAGTTTTGAAGTTATAGTTGAAATCAGGGAGCCCGCCCGGAGAATGGAGTGGCGATTTAATTTTGAAGTAGTAGTTGAAGTCAGGGAGCCCGCCTGGAGAATGGAGTGGCGATTTATTTTGAAGTTGCAGTTGAAGTCAGGGAGCCCGCCCGGAGAATGGAGTGGCGATTTAGTTTTGAAGTAGTAGTTGAAGTCAGGGAGCCCGCCTGGAGAATGGAGTGGCGATTTAGTTTTGAAGTTGTAATTGAAGTCGGGGAGCCCGCCCTGGAGAATGGAGTGGCGATTTAGTTTTGAAGTTATAGTTGAAATCAGGGAGCCCGCCCGGAGAATGGAGTGGCGATTTAATTTTGAAGTAGTAGTTGAAGTCGGGGAGCCCGCTCGGAGAATGGAGTGGCGATTTTATTTTGAAGTAGTAGTTGAAGTCGGGGAGCCCGCCCGGAGAATGGAGTGGCGATTTTATTTTGAAGTAGTAGTTGAAGTCGGGGAGCCCGCCCGGAGAATGGAGTGGCGATTTAGTTTTGAAGTAGTAGTTGAAGTCGGGGAGCCCGCCTGAAGAATGGAGTGGCGATTTAGTTTTGAAGTTGTAATTGAAGTCAGGGAGCCCGCCTGGAGAATGGAGTGGCGATTTAGTTTTGAAGTTATAGTTGAAATCAGGGAGCCCGCCCGGAGAATGGAGTGGCGATTTAGTTTTGAAATTGTAGTTGAAGTCAGGGAGCCCGCCTGGAGAATGGAGTGGCGATTTAGTTTTCAAGTTGTAGTCGAAGTCAGGGAGCCCGACTGAAGAATGGAGTGGCGATTTTATTTCGAAGTAGTAGTTGAAGTCAGGGAGCCCGCCTGAAGAATGGAGTGACGATTTTATTTTGAAGTTAGTTGAAGTCAGGGAGCCCGCCTGGAGAATGGAGTGGCGATTTTATTTTTGAAGTCGTAGTTGAAGTCAGGGAGCCCGCCTGAAGAATGGAGTGGCGATTTTATTTTGAAGTTGTAGTTGAAGTCAGGGAGCCCGCCTGGAGAATGGGGTGGCGATTTTATTTTTGAAGTTGTAGTTGAAGTCAGGGAGCCCGCCTGAAGAATGGAGTGGCAATTTATTGTTGAAGTCGGTTGAGGAAAGCGGTAGCGCATAACGGAAATCCCCAGCGTGAATCCAAGTATATAATCGAAAGGAAGGCAACAAGGATCAGAAAGATAGGCACAAACTTCGAAGGAGAATAGTTCGAAGATTACAAAGGAAGGGACCAATGGTCGGAGTTCGGCAATCAAGATATGCCGAAATAACAATTGTTAGAAGAGAAGAAGCATGTGAAGAAACATCAGAGAAGACAGAATAGCAAGGAACATGACAAAATCAAGTTGAAGAGATAGATAAGATTTCACAATACTGTAACTTAGTCTAGCTTCTTATTTTTGTTTAGCACGAGGTAATAAGGAGATCAGTTGAGCAGTGGCAATAGCAGTAACAGCAGTAGTAGCAAGATCGCAACAGTCATGGTAGTCCCAGCTACCAAAAACTTCCCGAACTACACTGACCTGATTCCTGTTTAGCCTAGGATATGTAGGCAACCTCTGAAGCAGGGTGCGGTCTAAGCTTTTCAAAATGCTTCACAATGGAATACTCGAACGGGTAAAAATCGTTCATAGTTGCTCACTTATCTTTGCACTGAAACTCTTCGTGTTCCCGAGCAAAGAGGGGCAGCTGTGAGCACGTAATTTTTACCCTACACATGAGTTATTCCCAAATAATTCAAAATAAAAGAGTTTTGCGTTGTTTGCAATATTTGTGGACTTTATGTTATTTTTCTTATTGTTTGCATTTGTGTGTCCATGTTTATTTGTTTAATTAATAAAAAATACAAAAATACGTCACATTTTTATTTATGATTCATTAAAAGTAATCAAGTATTTTACAAAAATAGAAAATTACAAAAAAACATGTATTTTTTGCATTTTTTAGTGTTTAATATCAAAATGGTGTGATTTATTTTAATTGATGTTTAAATCGAGTGTGATAATTATTAGTGCAACTTAATTAATACTTTTGTAATGTTTATTTGATTTTTGTAAGTGTAATTAGCATTTTTTTTGTTTTAATTAGGAGCTAAAATCAATAAACAAAGAAGAAAAGGATTGGGCCAAATCCAATTAAATCAAGCAAGCCCAAAATCAAAACCCAGTCCAATAATGCCCGGTCCCCCGTCCCATTTGTTTGCCTCAGAATTAATCTGGACCGTTGATCATCATGATCCAACGGTCGAGATTAAGTCCCACACTTAACCCAACTAAAGACCCCCCAAAACCTATGTTTCTCATTCATTTCTCACCAAACGACCCTTCAATATCGTCTCTTCAAGAGACGGCAAACCCTAGCCGCCGCCCCCTTTCCCCTAGCCTGAAAACCCGGCGGCAACAACGCCGCCGGCCATCAAAACAACACCACGAGTTCCCCTCCTTCCCCTCTACCTAAAACTACAAACCGTTTTATTCGAATCTCAACCAAGCCTTTCGAATATTAGATCAAAAAACCGGTCAAGAACCCTAAAATTCAATTGGTAAAATTTGCCCAATTAATTAGGGATTTGGGGTCTAATAGACCTTAGTCGGAGTATTTTCGGTTGGAAATACTTCGATTAAGGTCCGTTCGACTTCAAAAAGTGCAAATTCGAGTCAAAACCCAAGATTGGCTCAAGCCCGTTAGGTGCCGATTTCCTTATCTTAAGGTATTGTTTCTTCTTCTTTTTTATTTATTCTTGTATTGTTTGTTTAAAATCAATGCTTGGGTATTTCAAATTTTCATTCTTCATCTCCAATAGACCCTTTTATTTGGTCGATCGATTTGCTTCTGTTCGATTGTATGATGATATTTGTGATTGAGTGCGCGTATGCGACTCGATTATCAAAGTCGAACCATGTTCCTACATTACCTTGTTTTCTGCCGAGATACTGTGGAATCCGAGATGCTGTTGAATCAAAATCTTATCTAGTTGATTGTGTGTTATCGATTCTAGGTGTTATAATCGATTAAACGAATATCGTCGAATAGTTATAAAGTTTTGTTTAGAACAGTAGGACATTAGTGTTAATACCAATCAACTCCATGTTTGAACTACTGTCGAATTGAAGTTGAATTGTAATGTTTCGAATTAGGAATTCGAATTGGTTATAGCTGAATTGGGACCATATGGTTTGGCGTTAATTCAAATGAATACGGCCAGCATGTTTGAGGGACTGTTAATATGCCTGATTATCACTGTGTGTTTAGTATAATTGGAAAACAGAAGTAACATGGGAGCCATCTGGCAGGGTAAGGGGTTTTGAATAGAAAAACAGGCTACTAGTACGCTTTTGGATTAAAAATGAGATTTAGACATTAAGTGATGGGTTGGGCAGAGAATATTAGGGCAAGAAGTTTTTTTTTACACTGTTAAGTGCTCTTAAGAGCTGGACAATCAGTGCACATGTGCAGGGAATAAACAGGCTGGCCTGGCTCTTAGTTTTGTCTATAAAAGAGAATAGGCGATGAACTGTAAGGGGGGACTGTTCCATTGATCTTAATTTTCTTCTTCTTTTACAAGTCTGTCTTTGAAGTTTTCGTTGGATTCCATCTGGTATTCAAAGAAACATACAGATAGAGGCATAAATACACACACATATAGACATTGTGTTACTGTTCCATTGAGGTTTGGCTACTGTTGTTGTTGCTGTTATTCAGTTTGTGAGAGAGGCTACTTGTTTGCTGCTGTTGTTTGTCGAGATTGGTGGTGTTTGGTTTGTTGCTGTTGCTTCTGTTTGTTGTGGTATTTGTTTTCTGTTGCTATCTAGGAGTTGAAGTTTCAGTTAACTCTAGAACTGAAGGATAGTTGGCACTTCTCTGTTTCTTTTTCTGTTACATACTCGGATTCAATCAATAGGCAGAACTTTGGGTATTTGGTTTGTTGTTTGAAGTCACTTGGGATTCAATCAGTTGGGTGCACAAGTTTTCTGGGGCATTTCAGAGGTGTAGGGGTTTGTTTGATTGGGAATTCTCTGTTGGTTATCTTTGAAATATTCGAACTTTCTGTCATTGGTTTCTCTTCTTGGAATCTGATTGCTGGGATTAGTTGGTTGCTGTTTGGTTACTGCTATACTGTTGATTGCCCACTTTGTTCACTGCTCACTCTTCTTTCTTCTTCTGTATTCCAGGTACATACCTCTGTTATTGTAGTTTCTTGGTTCGAAAAGAATGAAGCCTGAAGCTCTTTTTTTTTAAGTCTGTTGAATACATATAGTTGTCCAAAGTTCTTATGTTTGTTACGTTTTGTTATTCTTTAATTAAGTTTGTATTGCTAGTTTTGGTTATGAAAAAATGTATCTAGATCAAAGATACACTATCATTGGATATGTACGTAAACCTGAATTATTTTGCTGTATCTCTGTTCAATCTTCTCTACTCATGTGTGTAATCTCCAAATCTGTTAATGTTAGATCTTATGTTAAAAGCAAGATTAGCTATCTGTTTAAGCAGAAAGTCTGAGGTGATTTGAACACCCGTGAGGAATGATTTCTTGAATCTGCGAAAAATATATGACAGTGGCTCTTTGAGGATTATTTGAATTCAAAGTAGGTTCTTTCCATATAATTGTCCACCATAGACTCAAACCTGCTCACTTAATTAACTAATCGTATGTTTGCTCGAATTGGTTATAGTTGAGTAGGATTTTGTCACATTGTAGGAATTAGTGAGTTATTGTGAGCACGTGATTTTTGCACCGAGCAAACAATTCCAAAATTAAAATAAATATATTTTTTGAGTGCAATTACTTGCTTTATTTGGAATAAGCTATACTTTTGAGTTTGAATAAGTAAAAATTAGAAGAAAATCAAAAAAATAGGCTAAGTAATTAATTTGTTAGTTTAATTAGTTAGATTTTAAGAAAATTAGCAAAATAGTTTAAGTAGGAGAAAATAAGAGGGAAAAATAGCAGAAAAATTGCAAAAAATACTAGAAAATTTGAGTAAATAGGAAATTAGGTTTTATAATTTTCCATAAAAGAAAAAAAAAGTATAAAAGAAAATACCTAAAAATGATTAAAATAACAAGAAAAATACAAAAAAATACATAGTATAATAAGACTGGGCCAAATATGATTCAAATGGCCGGCCCAGTCCCTAAGCCCAAAGGAAACGGGTCCAGGTCTTTAAGAGGCAAACGATCTCGGCCATTCATCTAGTTCAATCCAACGACTGAGATAATTGTTGGAATTAATTAGTTAATGAATTATGTGAGGCTCGATCTGAGCCGTCCGTTTGATTTAATCCAAGAGTCTAAGGCCTGGCTTCATTAAGGCTCAAAACGACGTCGTATAAGTAACGCTAGTAACAGCCGTTGATCTTCATCAGATCAACGGCCAGGATCACCTTAACCTTGTCACCTATATAAGGCTTTGGTCTGAACGGCCGTCTCATTTTAGCCAAATCCAAACCCTAGAGACGGCCGCCCTTCCTCCCCTCTCTTCATCTTCATCATCATCGTCTTCATACGGAGAGCCTTAAACGACCATGGCGGCCACCACTCCCTACGGTGGTCGCCGGCTCTCCTTTACCCCTCCTCTCTCCTTCTCCTTTTTCTTCACCTCATAACACACCCAAAACCCAGAAACCTACCCTTCTCCAGAAATCCCGGTCACCGGAATCTTCGCCGGTGACTACCAAACAACGAAGATCCCTTCCAAACCAATGCCGTTCGAACCCCCGTCCCATGATCTACCCAACCATATAAGTCGCCACCGTCGAATAAGCCTGGAGCGTCTCGAATATCCAAGAGAATGTCGCCGGAAACCTAACTCCGGCGACTCCCAAACACGAACCTGTTCAAAGACTTCACCTTTTCCTCACCCAAACACCCCTCTGTTAACATAAATCCAAAAAGACTTCACCTTGAAGTCTAAAAGGAAAATCAGAGTGACAAAAGAAAGAAAAAACGAAAAAAAGAAACAAGGGAATAATGAAGAGATTGCTGCAAGTCGGAGAAAAGAGAAAAAGAAAAAGAGAGGCAAAGAAAGAGAGAGGAAAGAATGCTGTGAATAAGGAGGTTTAGGAAAGCTTGGGGGACAGACCCCGCAAGCTAAGTTCCTTTTTTCTCTTAGGTTTAGTTTTTTGTTTATTTTTGTCTGTTCTTCATGTTAGTTTTAGGGTTTATTTTTTTTTGCTTTGCTTGCCTTCTTTCACATGTTCATGCTTCCTTCTGTTTTGTATCTATCATCTTGATGTTCTATTTATTTCTTTGTCCCCGTGCATCTTCATCTTCTGTTAAGTATTAAGTTTTTGAACTTGTTCATTTCACTTCTTCTATTATGAGTCATGATTTGCTAGCTTTCAATAGCCTGACTGTTTTCCTTTTCTGATCCTCGCATGTTAATCTGTGTTCCTTATATATACTGAGTAGCTTTCCTCAACATGTTAGTTTTAGGGTTTTTTATCATTAGTTATCTTTGATAGTTAGTCATGGGATTCCTTAATCTATTCTTCCGAGCATGACAGTGATGAGATGTTTGTTTGTCTGGTTTTGATTTCATGGTTCTTGGCCTTAAGTTCAGAGGTCTCATCTTTTCCCCTGACTGTTTCACTATTGGTTTTGAATCATTACAAGAGCATGGCTGTTGACCTTTGTCTTTTAGTTCTTTTATGTTTAAAGTCATAGATAATAAGTTTAAGTTACTTTGATTCATTTCCTTTTCTTCATTTTTGGATCTGTCTGACTACTCTTGATGTTTGGCTTTAATGATTCATGATGGAATTAGGCTTACCTTGTTTATCTTCATGGAGTTCCTTTGTTTTGCTTGTTTCAAATCATGATCTGCTTCTGTTAAGTCAAAGAACCACCTTGATTCCCTTTTCTTTCCCCCATCTTGTAAATGATACAGTCCTTGATCTGTTTAGCTTTTATAATCTAGTCTTCTCTTAATGGCATACATGTTTAGTTCTAATACTAGCTTAACTTTGTTCTCTTTTCATCTTTACACTAAGTTGTTAATCTTTCCTGTTTCTTTTCCACTGTTTCTCCATGATCTTTTGTTCTTCATTTTCATGTTATCTGTCATGCATTTATATCAGATTTAGATTGGCATTTGGAAGGGTTTTAGATTAGTATGTCTGGTTGAATACCATTCTCATATTATCTTGCCAAGGTCCATTGTTCTCCTTATTGAAATAAGCCATGTTTCATCTCCTGTTGACTATTCTTGTGAAAACTTAGTGTCTATGTGTCTATAACCATTGAATGCTAAATGTTTTTTAGAGTTTTTCAGTAGGCCATCTAGCATGAAATGATTGTGACTATGCCTGATTGATGTTAATTGACATGTTGCTACATGAATTTAAATTAGGTGATTTGATTAGTTAAGATTCAACATTATCAATCTTCTTTTCTGAATTTTAATTGGTTAATGAACCATATTTGATTTCATGTGGTTATATGTGCAATTGTATGTTGAAATGGCTAAGTTTGCAATAGTTTTATGTTAAGTAGTGACACTGTTAATGCTTATTATGCTTAGATGAATTGGTTATAGCTGCTAGTGTTAGGATCCATGAAAGTGGCTAGTTTTTAAATAGGACTAAAACTGAAAATCACAAAATTAGGCTATTAGTTAAATAATTGGCTTAAGAATGGCCAACCCTGCGAAGGGTTGACCTATTCTATAAAGCCCTAACACACAGCCCACTTTTAAAAGTGGCTGGTTGTGCAAAAAGGGGCTATGTCTGCAAATGCAGACTAGCCCAGGCTCTCTTTAGAGCCCTGAGCATAAAATGGCCAAACCTGCAAATGGTTTTGGGCCCAAATGTTCAGTGATTGGTTTTAATAGCCAAAGCTAAGTCTCAACTTGAGACTGGCTAGATTTTAATGAGTTGCTTTAATAATAAAGCAGGCTATGCCTGCAATTAGGTTAAATTTGAAATAACTTAGTGTTAATTAACTGAAATAGATCCAGAAGTGGCTAAAATTGAAATAGTCCCTTAAAATAAATCTGGCCAGCCCTTAAATACTAATGCCAGGGCTGGCTATTAGTTAAATAGGTTCAAAGATTGCTGAAATTTAACCTAGGTAAGTTAGTAAATAAACAGTGCCCTTAGGGACACAATTGGGAATTGAAAAGGTGAAAGAGTAATAATTTAGAACTTAAGAGGGTAATGGAGTCATTCATACCCCTGATTTCTGCAATTTTACAGAGATTTAAGGGTATAATGGTCTCCTAAAAATGGGAAATCTGTAAAAATCTCAAACCCCTAAGGTCATACTAGGTAAAAGGCCCTAAAAGGAATCTTTTAGAACCTTCCAGCACATTCTGGAAGGGTTTTTCATAACTGAAATGGGGCCTAAGTGTAAGTTTAGTAATTTTAAGAGGGGAGAAGTGGGATTAAGTCCCAAACTTTTCCCCCAAGTCATCAGCCCTTACCTCAACTATATATACCTCTAAAAAGGGGCTGAAAAGGGGGTTCCAATTTTTAGCAAATCTGAAAACACACCTAAGCTGAAATTCATACAAAAGCTTGAGAAGAGATAAAAAATAGCAATAGAACAATAGGATTTTCCGGAAATTTTCGAGTTAGAGTTTGCTGGTTTTCATTGATTTCACTGGGTTCTTTTGCTCGAATTGGACTGGGTTTTTCTGTTGCTTCGTTGATTCATACTTGCTGATTGCTGTGTTATTTGGCTCACTGGATAATCAGTCTCACTGTTGCATTGCTGTTTGAAATCTAGCTGTGCTTATCTGCTTTATCCCCTTAGACTCATTGAGTTTTCGTCGTGATCCAGGTACATCTCTTTTCGTTTGAAGCTGTAATGGCGAGTTGAAGTAATGAAAAATGAAGATTCAGTTCTGAATATAATGCTGCATTATAGTTTTTTTTAGTTTAATATTGTTAATTTAAGATTCATAGCTCAGTTATTGTATGATGTAGTAGCTGAAAAAAAAAAAAAAATACAAAATGATGTAATAGCTAGTATAATTGTAGTATAGTAATAGTATAATGTAGATAACTCATCACTTAGTTTAATTAGGTAAAATCCTTAAAACATAGATTAATTCACAATACTTGCGAGACCAATAAGTTGGTAATGAAACAAGTCATCAGAAGCACAATGGTAGTATAGTCACAGGATCACTTACCACTTAGTTAAATAGGAATACCCTTAAAACCAAAGTTAATCAATTCACCTACCTGCATTAATAATAATAATAAGATCACTTAGTTAATATGCTTCGTTAATTAATTTTAATGTTTGAATAAGTTTAAAAGATGAGGAGTGTGATAGGCCATGATGTTAAAATGGGTTCAATTTGATGTTAAAATCAGTGTTCAAACATAGCTTAAAGTTGTATGACAAGTTCAAAAGGAGAGGGTGTAGTTAGAAGAATGGGCAATTAGATCTGTGATACAATTTGAGTTAAGTCATATTAGAGTCAATAGCTGTATATACATATCCATAAGTCACTTAGCATTAGGTGTTTTGGGTTACCATTAATAAGTTGGTTAATTTGTTTGAATACAGTCTCATAAAGTTAAATCATCTCTTTAGCCTTGTACAGTGACTCTACTATTTCAATGAATAAAAGCAATCTGATTTCGATTCTTAAATCCTGTTGATTTGCGTTATTTCTGGTTCTTTGCATTTATTGTTTTTCATAGTAGTTTACTACCGATTGGTTTGGGCTCAATATGCAAACGAGTTTTGAACTACAACGTGAAGCTAATGAGGCCAGCAAGCTTAAATCCAAAGCAACCTGGATCTCGAAGACCAAGACAGTCCATACGTTTAATGGAAAGTCCGGGCCCAATAAACAACAAAACTCGAAAGGGGCCTGGAACACTTGTTGGTGAATACGCTTAAGGCAAGAACAAATATAGAAAACTTAGCCAAATATTAGTATCCTTTAATAAAAATTGGGATGAGCCTCGCCCGAATAACAAACACCGGGCCCCCATTTAGTAATAGAATAACATAATAGAACCGGAGAGGCTAATAGCGAATTCCATAGCCTCTCCCAAAGTTAAAAGCCGATATAGACTATCTTAAGGCACGGTTTTAATATACCTTCCTATGAACGAGTGTGCACTTGGTGCGACTCAAATCCAAATCTCGGTAAAGCTGAAATACACCAAAAGTCATAGGCGTACTGGTTGCGGTATGACTCGAGGCGTGTTTTCGCGATACCGCAAATTCCTAAAAAATAATATTTAACGTAAAGCACATTATGTTGTTAAAACCTATAATTGAGTCAAACAAAAGTCGGGAACGACAGTGGAGCGACCGTGCTAAAACCACGGAATCCGGGAATGCCTAACACCTTCTCCCGGGTTAACAGAGTTCCTTATCCGGATCTCTGCTTCGCAGACATTTATAAGAGTCAAAATTCCTCGGATTCGGGATTAACCGGTGACTTGGGACACCATTGTCATTCCCAAGTGGCGACTCTGATTAATTTCTAATAAAATCCCGAACCGATTGTCCTTTAATTGGAAAAACTCCTTCCCTTACGTTATTTTATCCGTCGTGGGTAATTGAGCGTCGGGGTATACCCTACAAGTGTATTTATACGCATTTAAGTATGTTACATTGTAGGAATTAGTGAGTTATTACTCAACTGAATGACGTAATTAGATTAAAGGAATCGGGGGTGCATTTCATGTGACCCGACCCCAATTTTGAACAAGATTAAATAAAGCGTGTCAGGAACCACAGGCGCATTTCATGTGATGTGGCTCGTAACAAGTTTTAAATAATTTGGAATCAACTCCTAAATAAATACAGCGGGATGTAGCTCGCTTTAGATTTGAATTAGAGGTGCGCCTCGCCCAATAGTTACACAAATCGCAAGGCCCTCATAAATGTACATATAAAATACTTAGATTTCGAGATGTGTCGTTTCTTAGCGAATATCATGGCCTTCTCAAAAGTGTAAATAAGTAATCGCTCTAGGCGCGTATTTTAATTCTACCTTCTTAAATACGGGTGTGCATTTCATGCGACCCAAATCCAAATCCCAAAATGTTGAATAAGAATGTGTCGAGGATCCGGGTGCATTTCATGTGACGTGATTCGAAACATATTTTTAGGCAATTTTCTCTTTCGTAAATCATAATAATAATAAAAGCGGTAAAGGGATATTAATTTGCACTAAGTATATAACTGTAAAAAATCAGATAAATAAGCCGAACACGACAGTTGAGCGACCGTGCTAGAACCACGGAATTCGGGAATGCCTAATACCTTCTCCCGGGTTAACAGAATTCCTTATCCGGATTTCTGGTTCGCGGACTGTTAAATAGAATCATTCTTTTCCTCGATTCGGGATCAAACCGGTGACTTGGGACACCATTACTTTCCCAAGTGGCGACTCTGAATTTAATAAAATGGATCCCGTCTCGATTGTCCTTTAATTGGAAAAACTCTTTGCGCCCTCGCGGGTGCGGTAAAAAGGAGGTGTGACAACGAGGCAATAAGGAAAAAGTCGTTCCGATATTAAGGTTGGAACGACAGGTTGATTGAAAGGTTCACGGAAATTATGGAGTACGATGGACACATATTACCACTCACTGCGTTTTGAAACTAACAATTTTTCTTTGATATAAAGAAGGAAAAGAGGGTTCGTCGGCGGAAAAGCATGCCGCATAGAAGGTCATCAAACTGGGGCAGAAAATTTTCTCCCATTGCGAAAATTTTCTTGAAAACAAATACCTAGTGGATAAGGATAACGAGATCTCGCGAAATACCAGTTCTGAGCAGAATAGTTTTGAGAGAGGCCAGACAACACGAGGGGGTGATCTTGGAGCCTGGTATCATCCCCAGCAGTTGTTGGGAAAATGAAATACTAACTTCGAGATGCCCGCAGCAGCATTATATCCCATAAGTTTTTCAAGGAAGCAGAGGCGTGAGTCCCGGAGGAGGTCGGGAGAAGGAAAAGGAAAAGGGGTCCCCCGCCAGGGTAATCCTCAGTTAATGACATCTCAATCCCCGGCGAGTCCAAGAGAGAACGAAAGCTGAAGGAAATAGAAAAAGAGGAAGCAAAGAATACCTCCCCAGCAGCATCACCCCTAGCAGGTGAGTAAACAGTTCCGAAGATATCCCCAGCAGCCAAAATAAAAGTAACACGACCTCGCGGGAAAGAAATTCCAAGACAAGGTAATTCAGAAGAAAAGGATGGCCCAAGAGACGATGCAGGAAGAAGAAAATGGTACGGGAAACAAAGGAAGGCGATAAGGATGGGATGAAATTAGTGAGTTGTAGTTGAAGTCAGGGAGCCCGCCTGAAGAATGGAGTGGCGATTTATTTTGAAGTTGTAGTTGAAGTCAGGGAGCCCGCCTGAAGAATGGAGTGGCGATTTATTTTGAAGTTGTAGTTGAAGTCAGGGAGCCCGCCTGAAGAATGGAGTGGCGATTTATTTTGAAGTTGTAGTTGAAGTCAGGGGAGCCCACCTGAAGAATGGAGTGGCGATTTACTTTTGAGGTTAGAGTTGAAGTCAGGGAGCCCGCCTGAAGAATGGAAGTCAGGGAGCCCGCCTGAAGAATGGAGTGGCGATTTATTTTGAAGTTATAGTTGAAGTCAGGGAGCCCGCCTGAAGAATGGAGTGGCGGTTTGTTTTGAAGTTGTAGTTGAAGTCAGGGAGCCCGCCTGAAGAATATTGGCGATTTGTTGTGAAGATATAGTTGAGTTCAGGGAGCCCGCCTGAAGAATGGAGTGGCGATTTATTTTGAAGTTGTAGTTGAGTTCTGGAAGCTCGCCTGAAGAATGGAGTGGCGACTTATTTTGGAGTTGGTTGAGGAAAGCGGTAGATTATGACGAAAGTCCCCAGCATGAATCCAAGCTCATAATCAAGATAGACCGGAATAACGGTTGCCCGAAGAGAAGAAGCATGTGAAGAAATATCAGAACCAGTAAGATGGCAGGGAACATGACAAGATCAAGTTGAAAAGATAGATAAGAATTTGCAATACTGTAACTTAGTATAGCTTCTTATTTTTGTTTAGCCCAGTGTAATAAGGAGATCAGTTAAGCAGTGGCAACAGCAGCAACAGCAGTAACAGCAAGATCACAGCAGTCATGGTAGTCCCGGCTACCAAAACTTCCCGAACTACATTGACCTGATTCCCTTTTAGCCAGGGATATGTAGGAGACCTTTTGAAGCAAGGTTCGGTCAAACTTTTCCCAAAAAAATGCTTCATACGGAGTGCTTGAACGGGCAAAAATCGCTCGTATCCGCTCACTTATCTCTGCACGAAAACTCTTCATGTTTCCGCGCAAAGAGGGGCAGCTGTGAGCACGTGATTTTTGCCCTACGTAAGACTTACTCCCAAAAATTCAAAATAAAATTGTTTTTGTATCGTCGTAATATCTGTGGATTTTTGGGTTAATGTTTTTTATTATTTGTATTCTTTGTGTACGCATGTTTGATTGCTTAAATTAAGAAAATACAAAATATATTGCGTCTGCACTCTTAGGTTTTAATTTACAATTGAAAGTAATCAAGTTTATTTGACAAAAAATAGAAAAATCACAAAAAAATATGTATTTTTGTATTTTTAGCATTTAATGTCCCAATTGTGTGATTTTAGTTTAATTTAACTATAATAAGAACCTAATTAGTACTCTTATAAACTAATTTGATTTTTGTAATATATTTTAGAGTTTTTATTTTTAATAAATTAATAATTAATAAATAGGAAATAAAGAGAAAGAAAATAGGAGAGGAAATTATTGGGCCAAATCCAATTTAAATATAACAAGGCCCAAACAAATTACCCAATACCCGTTACCCATCCAATTGACCCGATCTGCCCAATCCCAAGTGACCCCGTTGATCTGGACCGTTGAATTTTATTATCCAACGGCCCAGATTAATCAATTAATTCCCCAAATATACCCAGGCCCCAACTTGATCAAACGACGTCGTTTGATACCTAAGAAAATAATCCAGGCCGTTGATCAAGTTTGATCCAACGGTCGAGATTAAAACTTACATTTTAACTATACCAAAGAACCCCAATACCCCCATACCCGCTTTCATTCTCCAGACCCCGTTCTTCGTCTCCTTCAGAGACGATGAGACACCACCGTCGAACCACCGCCCGCCGCCTAGTGGAAATCGCCTTACGGCGGTTCCGGTAGGCCAATGACCACCAAATTAACACCATAGCTCCCCCTAAACCCCCTCTACACGAATCCGTGGTTCGTTAACCTCGAATCATCCCCGAACGTCTCAAATCTTCAATCGAAGATTCGAGTTAAAACCAAAACCACGCCAAACCACTCCAAACTCACCCCGAACACTCATGTGACCTTTCTTACACGCTTGCCACCCTTAGTTTCACTCGAATCTTGCCAGAACCGGTCGAGCCCCAAAAACGGCCACATGAACCCTAAAAAACCCAAAATGGGATCTCCGTTCGAAATTAATAAGAGATTGAGGTCTAATGGACCTTAATCTAAGTGTTCTCAACCGAGAACACCTCGATTAAGGCCCATATGGCTTCAAAATTCTCAAATACAAGATGGTCCAGAGCTCAGTCAAGTTCGATCTATTCTATCATGGTATTTTCCTTCTTTCTTTCTTCTAGCTCTATCTAATTTTGTTATTTGTTTGTTAATTGTGTGAGTTTTCTTTATATTCCTTATTTTTCTGCTAGATTTTCTGTTTCTTCTACCCCACAAGACCTTTATTTGGTCATTCTCATTTCGTTTGTTGGAATGTACTAAGTTATAGGTAGCATAATCGTTTCGATAAGGTCTGTCGAATACTTAATTCTGTGTTTTTATTTGCTTGCCTGAGAACTTCAAATCACTGATTCAACGGTTGTTTGTTTGTTACTTATGTGTGTTATATGTTGTGATCGATTCAACGAATGTCGTCGAACAGTTAGTTTCGCAATTCCTTTGTTTTGCCGAGATTTCTTGTCTTTTGAAGTCATTGTTCTTGAACATTGTCGATAAGTTCATAGGTCGGCCTATTAGCACATTAGGATAGAAATTAGCATTGCCAATGTGATCCAAAGTCACTATGGGATTGTAGATATAATTGTTGGTTGGTTTCAATTAGGGATTAGTGGGATAATATCAGTGGTTAATTAGAATTGGCATACTTTAGGATTCAAAATGCCTTGCAAACAAAGCAGTGGAACCTGCTGTTACAGCAAGGCACTCCACCAGGCCTGCACTTATCAATTTAATATAAAAACCCCATGCTTAGACAAGATTAAGTGGGGAAAAATAGAGGAGATAATGGGCTGGGCAGAGAGAGGGATGGGCAGGGGTTTAATTTAAGATAGTTGCACCATTAGGGAGTTAAGGTCTGGGCTATAAGACAAGGGAGATAGACATAGACGGGGGGATCTGAGATAGAAAAAAGATATATATTTTAGAGAAAATGAGGAAGAAAACATTCTGCTACTTTTTTGCTCACTCATCTCAGTCAGTCATTGAGTCTATTGGAACTATATTTTGAGATAACATTGGCCTATTGAAGTCTCCAAGTATCCGTTAGGTGTTTTCTGAAACTGAAACTGGTCCATTTGAGTTGCTTGGGGTGTCATTCTTGGTTCATTCGACATTATTGTTGATGATGTTTGGCTTGCTATAGTTGTACATTGCTGCTGCCATGGTTGTTTTGCTACTGCTGTGATTGTGTTTATTGCTGTGGTTGTTGTTGTTCTGTTGTTGTTGCTGTTGTGTCCTGTTCTCCTGCTGGTTGTTGTCTTACTGCCTGCTGGTTTTTGTCATACATTGCTGTTGTGGTTGTTGTTGTTCTCCTGCTGTTGTTGTTGTGTCTTACTGCTGCTGCAACTGACTTCTTCTCATTGCAATTTCCAGGTACATTTCTACCTCCTTAACAGCATGAAGTTTCAAATACTTTATTTACATTATTGAAAGATCAAGTCTATTGAGTCCTTGTTACAACGGACGGTTTCTGATATTTGCAATTGATATTTACAGCACTTTTAGGATAAATTCATTTGATTAAGTTTGTGTTAGTGTTAGATAAATTTATTTAAGAATGCAATTTGTAATAATAGGATAATGATTCATGACTAGGTGGTGATGTAGTCATCTAAGCATATTTCCAGATTGACGTTTTAAAAACAGTGATATTTTATCTTCAGCTATACAATTGACAATACAATACATGTAAATCAACTCTATTAATTTTCATTAGGAGTTAAGGTTTAAACGTTGAAGACCACTTTTGGAAACTCGTTATGTTATAATCATGCAAATGTGTTGGCTTAATTGTTAATTGCGTTTTTTTTTTCCAAAACAAATGAGTTCGTTATTTTACCACTGCTGGATTAGATTCTTCTAGATCTTAGTTTGTGTATTATCACCTGAATTGGATTACTAATGCAATCAAAAATGACTCAAATAATAAGAATGAGACTGCCGGAAATTGGACACACGCATGGGCTAACAGCCCAGTTTGTTTTCTCTTCTGTATTGGGCTCATTTGGAGCCCAAATTTCTAAACACTTGTTCAATACAAACTGAAGCAGCCTTTTTTTAGAATAAATTGAAACCTTGGTTTATTATTAGAGATCAATTAAATAAAAATTCATAGTCATGTTAGGTTTGGCTTTTAGTAAAAAGTGAGATGGGTCTCGTTAGAAAATCAAATACACGGGGCCCTCAATTAATTGTTATAAAACATGTAGACTCGGGAGGACCGTTTAGCAAATTTCACGGTCTTTCCCAAAGTTAACAACACGATAGACTTTTTAGGCACGGCTTTAATAAAAATACTTTCCTAAATACGAGTGTGCATTTATGTGACCCAAATCTCACTCTCGGCGAAACTGAAATACATTAAAGTCACAGGCGTACTGGTTGCGGTGTGATTCGAAATGTGTTTTTGTGACGTCGCAATTCTTCTTAAAAATTAAAAAGCGGAAATTAAAAGCACATAGTTAAAATATATAAGAAATCAGATAAAAGCAAAAAATAGCAGTTGAGCGACCGTGATAGAACCACGGAATCCGGGAGTGCCTAACACCTTCTCCCGGGTTAATAGAATTCCTTACCCAAGTTTCTAGTTTCGCAGACTGTATTACAGAGTCAAAAAATTCCTCGGTTCGGGATTAAACCGGTGACTTGGGACACCATTACTTTCCCAAGTGGCGACTCCAAAAAATCAAATAAATTGATCCCGTTCCGACTGTCCTTTGAGTGGAAAAACTCCTTCACTAATTATTATTATATCCCTTCTCGGGGTGTAGTATTAAACAGTGGCACATTTACGTTTACGTTATGTGCGTGGTAAAAAGGAGGTGTGACAGAACTAGGACTCAAACTATGTGCCTTCGCCTTCAAAAAATGATAAAATTCAACTACGATTGAACCAAGACTCAAGCTATACGCCTTCGCTAATAAGTTCAACGATAGTTGAACTGGGACTCAGGCTTTGTGCCTTCGCCAATAAGTTCAACAACAGTTGAACTGGGACTCAGGCTATATGCCTTCGCCAATAAGTTCAACAACAATTGAACTAAGACTCAGGCTATGCGCCTTCGCCAATAAGTTCAACAACAGTTGAACTAGGATTCACACTATACGCCTTTGCCAATAAGTTCAACAACAGTTGAATTGGATTCAGGCTATACGTCTTCGCCAATAAGTTCCACAACAATTGAACTGGGTCTCAGGCTATACGCCTTCGCCAATAAGTTCAACAATAGTTTAACTGGGACTTAGGCTATACGCCTTCGCCAATAAAGCTCAACTACGGATAAACCAAGATTCAGGCCATATGCCTTTGCCAACAAATTCAACTACGATTAAACTAATACTCGGGTTATATGCCTTCGCCATCATATTCGACGAGTTCGGCCTCGCTCAAACGATTAATTCAGACGCTCTCGTCTTCAAATTTGAGGAGTTCCGACCATAGCTGAGCCAAGACTCAGACAAAACTCCTTCACCACCAAAACACCGTAAAAACTCAATCGAATCAAGGCACGAGTCAAAGACCATCGCCGTCCAAGTAAGTACACCCAACTCGAACTAAAATAAGAGGCATAAAGAGTTCATCCTCGTTCGAAATACGAGGCCGTGCTTTCATTGTCATGATCAGTAGCCCGACCATGCCCGAACTGGGACTAAGGCTAAACACCACCACCCCCGAACGAAGGTTCCAACTCGGTCACCTCGAGTCGTGGAGGAAATGTTGCTAACAATCAAAAATTTACACATCTACCAAAGTCGAACTCAAAAGCAATCGCCTCTTCAAATGCATGCAAAGAAAAACCGAAAAAAGGGGAGATGCAAAACAGATACAAGGCAAGTAATAAAAGCAGATCTCCTTTTATTCACAAAACAATTGCAGGTCATTCCCGCTTATGCCCGACTGGAAGCTGGTCAATAAAAAAATAAAAAGCAACAAAAAAAACGAAAAGAAAAAGGAAAACACACTTCTCTCTACCCAGCGTCGTCCGCGCCCCCACCTTCACCATCATTGACCCCTGGCGTTGCCGCATCAAAACCACAATCCATATGGGCCTCCCGAGCATTTTGGCGTGCCAACTCGAAAATAGCTTCGGTCACAATATCGGCCTCCCACAGACTCTTATATACATCCTGCTGGGCCTCAGCATAAACCCAAAGCTCACAAATGTGGCCAGAGGAAGCGGCCTGCTCCCGAAGATGCTGGTTTTCTTCCTCTAGGATCACAACCTGCCCTGCCACAGCTTGAGCATCCCGCTCAAAGATACCTATCTGATCCTCGAGGCTCGCCTCCCTAAAGGAGGCAGCAGCCCTTACCAATGACAACTGGGATTTGCCAGCGCGGACAACCTCCTGTAATGCCTCAGTTCTCATCGAGGCATCTTCCAACTGATGCTTCAAGGCTGCAGTCACTCCTTATAGTGCAGCCACCTTCTCACCCCATACCTATGCGGCCTCTGTTACATTGGCCAGACATCGGCGCTCGCATTCGACTGCGGCCCTCCTTCCGGCCTCAAGCTCCTCATTCTTCTAACGGAGCTACTCTTTGAGGGTGCTCACCCGGCCAAGCGTTTGTTGCACCTAAAGCTCCCGCCTTGCCAATTTCTCAACCAGAACCCGGCTGCGGGGATTATTCCTCAAGCGCACACGCATCTTCCTGCACTTATCCCGGTAGCGGCGATACTTCTCCAACACCCATAAAATTATTACCGAGCGAACGTTAGCTCGGCGTATACTCTCCACCTCCAGCAAGTAGGACTACAAACAAAGACAACGGTTAAAGGGGAATATAAAATAAGGCAAAGAAGGGACAGACCGATATGCGAATACGTACCCTCAAGCCCATCATGGCCACCTCGTTCATCAAACTGATGTCCATAACGCCCCTCAGCGACTTATTCTCCACTTTCAAGCACAGCAGCCCGAACTGAAACACCAAACTCGAGCCTTTAAGCAGCAGATTCAAATCCATGGGGACCTCAATGAGGCATGACCTCCCCTCCACGTAAACAGACACCTTTGTAAAGCCGTCTCGAAACATGCGGACGTCCTTAGGGGCTAAGTCTAATTCGGACCCAGACCCTTCTCCTATGGTTTCTCCTTCTCCTTCTCCTCCTCCTCCCGCCGCAGTCGCCAACGAGACACTCGGACCACCAACTACAACAATCATATAGGAGCTTCCCCATGTCTCAATCATGGGAGTTGCCGATCGAGCCATTGGAGGGGCAGAATCTTCGCGACCCAAACCAGCCGGGGTGACCTCCACCAATGGCTCGCCCTCAAAGGTAGGCACTGCAGCAGTACCCTCCACCGTATTTGCCGGGGGAGAATCCACATTGATCACCATAGAGGGAGTAGGCATAATTACTGCAAGATGAACTGGAGTGAACGCAAACCTACACCTGATCAAGGGTCTTTCCTCCTCTTGGCCCGAGGACGATTCATCTCGAGGGTGGACGGTCCTCGATGGCCCTTCATCCCAAAATATTAGCCATGGGGGGGAAGGAGTCGCAGAAGACTCAACCAATGTTGCCTTCAGTACGTGGCGTGGCACTGGTGATGCAAAGAACCGAGCGACCGAACCCAACCACTGGAAGGCCAACTGAGGAGCCCTGCCACGACTCACCTTCCCTATAACAGAAAAACAAAGTCACGAAATACAAACCCAAAAACACGAACCAAACAAATTAAGGGATAGATTTCTCACCTGCGGCAGGACCACAGCCTTGTCTCTCCCAAAAAGACGTCCACGTGCGAATCCCTTTAGTATGAGGGAGCACGACTTTGAGCCACCCACACATCCCTGCTAACGGGGTTGGTAGAGAACTCTCGGCTACAGAGGCAACAATGAGACAACATTAACATAAAACAAAACAAAAAGGGAGAAAGGAATGAAATTGATCATCTCAGTAAAGTAACTTACGTGCATAGTTCCAAGCCTCCGGAAATCCCGAAGCGGAAGCCACTAGATGCTCAGTTCTGATGTAAAAGAAGTGCTAGAAGGGGCGTGGCTCGACCTCATTATCCAACACCGCAGTCAGCCCTCTCAACCCGTGAGAGAACGCTCGAAGCATTGTACCACGTACCTGTTAGGGCGCATACAGGGCGAGCATGTGCTGCAACGTAACCGACCTGCCGGCCAGTTCCCCGTACTTCAGGAACATCGCCAGTAACTTATATAAAAAGGGGGTGAGCTGACCCAGGCAAACCCCGTAATAATAATAGAAGTCCATTACCAGCATGGGAAGTAGAATCCTAAACCCCAACCTGAAGGGTTACGCATAAAAGAAGCAGTATCTACTGCGATCTGTGTGAACATTTTCCTCGTTTCGAGCGAGGAAAATATCAGCATGGGTAGGAATGACCCCGTGCTCCCGTAATCGGGTCATTCCAATCTCCACCATTAGCGGGGCTTCGTCCACAGGGTCCTCCCCGCCGTCGACAGTAAAATCAATCACCAGACCTCCAGGCCGGGGAAATACCTTATCCATTGACGGAATTCTTCCAGTCTCCGCCTGCTCGCCACCTCCCATTGCCAGATGTAGTCCTTCAATTGCCGGAGGGTTAACCAGCAAGTTTGTCAGAAGAGTTTCACGTGAAGAACTACCGGCCATTATTTAATCGAGTAAAAAAGGAAAGAACGGAATATGGTGTAGAAAACGAGATTTAATGCAATCAAGAGGAGAAAGAAGAAAGTTAATTGACGGAGTACAAGAAGCTTCCTCATACGTGTTCTCAGATGAATAAAGAAGTAATGAGAAACTAATGCCTCAATTTACCTTTATAGGCAACATAAATGGTTTCGTAAAATCCAATTGACATCATCAACTGCATATCCAACCATCAAACGATTCGATTCCACCAAGATACGCGCCATCATGACAAGCACCATGAAGTGCCCACTCGACCTCCAGTTGTTACCACGCTAAACAGAGCGAAAGTAGAGCCCTACTAATATGGGTGAAACGTACCATACGCCTTTAAAACTCTAAACACTATATGGAACCTACTCGGCCACATTACATGCGGCTCGTCCCCCGTCGCCGATGGCATCTACATACCGAAGTGAACCTAACGATCACAATGTAATCAGGTTTTGACCTCGCCCAAATTACATTAACAGCCTCATGCGCCCTCATGACAATGAGATACCCTGCCTTGATCTCCCAACGACTTGATTATATGGAAGAGTAACATCGACCACGATCGAAGAAATATCCTAATGACAAAGGGCGCAAACATTAATTCGACCTCGATCAAACCACGACAGATACTACTTCAACCATGACCAAAGCAACATCCTAATGGCCTAGGCCATCGATATTAGTTCGACCTCGATCAAACCACGACGGATACTACTTCGACAATGATCGAAGCAACATCCCAATGGCCAAGGCCATCGATATTAGTTCGACCTCGATCAAACTACGACAGATACTACTTCGACCACGATCGAAGCAACATCCCAATGGCCAAGGCCATGGACATTAGTTCAACCCCGATCGAACCACGATGAAACGTAATTTTAACAATAGTCAGAACATCCCTATGGAGACTAAGTATAATACAACAAACCAAAAGGGAAAATGGCGAATAAACAAAGCAACAAAATTGAATTTTAAATTATAACAAAAATATTATGTACATCCGTCCCTACGGATAAGACCTAGTACAACCCATGCCCAAAAATGCTTAAACAAAATGTACAAACTAAAACTACTGTTCAGCTCTAGCAGGGTAAGCGTCTGCATACCACGTGTCCAAATCAAGATGATTCACATCATCGACTGAGACACCCTACCCATCATGAGTGTTAGGGTCGTACCCGTGCGACTCACGAGCTGTATGTACTTCAGCGTGCACCATCTGAACCTCTACCTATATTGCTCGGCCCTCGGCATGAAAAGCTCTATATACATCAAATTGAGCCTCCGCTTAAACCCACATCTCATACAAGCGCCAATGTGAGCCCTAACCAGCCGAAGGAGGAGATGTAGAGGGCCTAGAACGACAGACTGTTTCCTTTGCCCTCAACGGAGTTATTTTCCTTTGCAACACGGACAAATCCGTCCCTAACTCCCTAATATGCCTTTCGAGTTCCCCAAATTGAAGACCGGAGGCCTCTCTTTCCCGGGTCAGTTCTGATCTGGATACATGAAGGGCATCTTCCAATGAGACCGTATTGGAGATGGCAACGACTAACTTATCAGCATTAACATTTAACTCGCCCTTGACTCCATCGATCTCCACTGTCTTGGAATTAAACACTATGTTCAAGCTGGTCACCTTCAGCTGAAGGTCGGCGTTCTCCGCCCTTACCCCTTGACTTAGTTCGAGTTCATCCTCCCTCGCCTTTAGCAGGACCTATCACGGGCGAAAACCCTCATGAGCTCCGCATCCCTCACCCCTAGCTCTGCCACCCTACACTCAAATTGGGCCTCTTTCTGCTTAAGTCCGTCGCGGAACACTTGGAACTTAGGATCCTGATAGAAGATGTCGGCCATCATTAGATGCTTATCACAATATTGTTGATACTTCGTTGAAATCTTCTTGTAGAGGTCCATCCTTTATTTTTCACGACGATCCCTTTCAATCTCCAGGACGAGGATCTAAAAAAAGAACAAATTTAGACACCATTTCCATACCAATCCCGCGATACAAATAAAAGTAAAAGGAATCTACCTGTAAGGCCATGCCGACGACCTTCCAAGATAGCTCCATGCATTCATTGCCCTGAGCATCTCGTTCTCAGGAGAGGCGCATAAAGGGGTGAGGGCCGATACAAC
The DNA here is from genome assembly GCA_032618575.1 of Nicotiana noctiflora. Taxonomy (NCBI): domain Eukaryota; kingdom Viridiplantae; phylum Streptophyta; class Magnoliopsida; order Solanales; family Solanaceae; genus Nicotiana; species Nicotiana noctiflora. Next base: position 286,080 of record JASVEL010001728.1, read on the forward strand.
CTGCTCGCTATTCAGCAGCAAGTTATAACCCCTCCCCCAGAATTACCACGTGATGACTTGACTCATTTGTCTTTACCTCCATGTGGGTGTGGTAACACAAAAACTCATTAATATCCAATTGGGCGATATCGGAACCTGATCCATTCTCTTTGACATGAGGCCCCCTGACATTGGATGACGCACCCCCTTCGGTGGAATGCGTTGAACTAGCCTCGGGGCCAACTTTCTCCTCGTGGGATGAACTCCTCAACAAAATGATGTCAGCCATAAACACAGGCATCGGGGCCATCCGAGACGCTCTACTCCCATCAGCTTCACTGGCCACCCCCTTTACCAGCTCCAATCTTCTCTGTTTTCTCTCTAACAAATCATCATCATTAGAATATTCATCGACAGGATGAGAGGCCGGCACCAACAAGACAGTGTCTCTTAAAGTTGCAATGACGGGCGTGGTCCCCTTCTGAAGAAGTAGAAGATGACCCTCCCGGACAGACGTGCACAAAACGTCTTGAGCATATATGGCAGGAGCAGGTTGTCTAAAAGCATGGACTGGCGCCCTTTTTCATATAAGCTCCCCGACCTGTCGTCATAAAGAATTATATGATTAGGGAGGGTCACACGATTGCCAACACAATAAATCAATAGTTTACCTGAGGAAATCTTAGGGCCATAGTGTAGTACGAAGGTAATCCAAGTTCGAGTCTCCTCCACATGGGGTAGCATACAAGCAACCCAGTTCCTAAGACCGGCCTCGGGCTGGGGAATACGTGCCATAGCTGCAAAACAAGCGATCAGAAGCAATATTTCTGGAAGATGAAGAATCTAATGAACTATGGTACTTATGATATTTATTCCACTTCTCTGGTGACCCCGTGGGGTTAGAAACCACGTGTTCTGTCTTGATGAGAAATACTTGTGCCAATACTTATGGCTCGGTCGGTCGTTTGTCCCGACCACCAACCCCTTTGTGCCGTGAAGCCTCAGGTGCACCATGGTTCCCCTGAGGAAAACGGGTGAAAATAAATGCAAGAGGTGGTGCACGGAGACGTCACCTTCGGCTAATTCCACATACTTATCCAACAGAAGAAGCACCTTGAGTGTATGGCATGAGCTAAACCAGGAAAATATGATAGAATCTGCACAGCTCATCCGCCAAAGGTAAAAGAGGAAGGGTGTAACTAATCATAAAATGGTACTCATAGAAAGCACAATACCCGAGTCTATGAACGTCAACATAATCCCTATCTTCCAGAGTCATCTCTACATGGGCGAGGATATTGTATTTTATGTGGAGAGCGTCAAGATGAGTTTGATCTGTTTCTGAAAGCACAGGGCTCGGAGTGGGGGTTGGTTCTTGGTGAAGTCACTTCGAGATGAGGGATGCCTCGGTAGTATTGCCTCTACTGTAAGAGGACTATCACCATCCTTCACTACTACATCTCCGCTATAAAAAAAAAAGGTACTGCACTCACTGGAGCGATCTCAGGAACCTCCCCATTAGGGCGATGAGACCTTGGTATTGTTTTGTTAAAAGAAAGCAAGCCACGCCAATGGAGAGAAAGAGAAGAAGACTTCCAATCGGGAATGAAAATGAGGAAATGCGAAAACAAAAGAAGAAGAAGAAGAAGAAGAAGAAGAAGAAGAAGAAGAAGAAGAAGAAGAAAGAAGAAGAAGAAGAAGAAGAAGAAGAAGAAGAAGAAGAAGAAGAAGAAGAAGAAGAAGAAGAAGAAGAAGAAGAAGAAGAAGAATAATAAGAAGAAGAACTAAAGAACTCCCAGGAATAGCTAAAGTTTTTGATGAAATTGAACCCTTCACCTATTTATAGGGTTGGATGGTGCCTGAATCGAGGTGGCAAGTTTCAAATCAACACAGGAAATCAAGCACCAAACCATCGGTCTTTCTGCCTGTGATACATACGAGAGCTGATGTCACCCAAGGTGGCGTGTGCATCTAAATTTCCCGCCAAATAAGGGTATCGTCTCTTATTGGTCTCGTCGTCACATTTCGCCAAATTCAAGTTCTTCCTAAAAGAGGCATAAGGTCTCACCAAGGACGCATCCTATTGCGACCTCGACAAGCGAAGGGACTAACTGTATAGGTCTAAATGTGACCACCCACGGCCTATAGCTAGGACCACAAGCAACCGCAAACCCACGAGCCAGTATGAGAGAATGGCCCAAAGGTTGAAGAGGGGCGTCCTTGCATCGTCGATTAGTTTTATCGTAGTAAATACTCCTTAATTCGTCGTCCCAACGATTAAGGGAAACCCCCTAGTATATAAGAGGGATTTTAGGGCTTGTACGAGGCAGATTCGAGGATATACAAAATGACTCTCTCTTCTTTTATGATCTTTTTCTCTGTGTCCCTGAGTGTATCTCTATCATCTTTTTGTTATAACGATCCAAGAGTTTATTATCTTCGACTACAATATACACCTTCAATCTTTGATTGATTTGCTTAAAAAAAGTTAAAGATCTTTTGAGTCAAACACTTAATATACTTGTGTTATTATTACTAATCTCCTACGAAATTATTATATAATTAAAATAATATTTTATGATGGAGTACAAAACCAAATCTTCATTCCATATGGTTTCCAATGTTTAAGACTAATTAAACTAGTACGTAGTCAAATTTTTTGATTTTGATCGCCAATTCAGACCTATATAAATTTTTAAGTTTTTTGAAATAAAATATATTTTTAAAAATTGCATAAAAAATATTATAAATGACAATAATTAACAATTCAAAATATTTTAAAACATAAGGTAAAACTACGGTTGAAAAGAAAAATTATTTGACGCTCAAATTAAAATTTGAAATTCTATCACATAAATTGAGACAGAAAGAGTATAACATAGTAATAGGAAACTTCTGCGATACTTTCCCAGTACCCATAATAGTTTGGTTGCTTTTTGGTCATAGCAATAGGAAACTCATGAGCTTAGGTCTGGTAGACTCTACCTATATGGAACTTATTTTGATGAAGCAGTGGACTAGCAATAAATACTACTCCACTACTAGTATAAAGTTAACAATGATTGTACTAATTAATTCTATATGAAAATTTTGTATTCAAAGAATTTTGTTTTAGTTCAAAGATATTTAAAAAAGAATGAAACATTTAATATAGTTACACATTTATTTCAATTTATGTGTCTACTTTCCTTTTTAGATTATGTTTTAACATCTGATATGAGAAATAAAAAAATTAATTGCTCCTCGGTCAAATAACTACACCGATAATTCTACCTTAGTCTCGTGCAAAATGTCTGTCACTCAATTTCACCCGCTATTACCAGATTTATGTCTAACTTTAATAAGCGGATTTTTACACAAAGAACCGGTCATATTTAATATTGATTTTTTCTAGCCGTATATATAGATTATATATTGATTAAACACAGTTATACATATATTATAGATAAATTCTACCTTAGTTTAAGACTATTTTTAATTTAGTTGAACGTCTATTTGGATTAAATTTTATATTCTTCAACTTTTAATAAGTTATCATATGCGCTTAAGTTAATTGGGCTTAAAAGACGCGAGCATCGAATTGTTAGGTTGGCCCATATTAGTGTACAAATTCACAGTTCTTTTTGAACAATTAAAGCGTAACGGCTGGTTTTCTAATACTCCTTTTGTTTCAGTTTATGTGAACTTATTTTCTTTTTAGCCCATTCCAAAAAGAATGAACCCTTTTCTAAATACAGTAATAATTTAGCTTAAACTTACAATTTTACACTTAATAAAAAGTTTTTATAACCACAGAAATGCTCTGGCCCCTTTTTGATTTGTTTAGGACCACAAATAATAAAAGTCTTCATTTTTTCTTGAACTTTGTGTACACTCAAACATATTCACATAAATTAGAAGGGAGGGAGTAATAAAGAAAGGAAAGAAAGTATGAGAGCCGAACAAATTGTCCCAAGATTAAAAGAGATTGGTGGTTTAATGGAGAGAGAAATGTAACACAAGTGAAACTTAATTCCCATGAAATTGGTTCCTATGAAGGGAAGCACTAGAGGTGAATTAATCAGAATTAATTAGCCTTCATTTTGTCTGGCTCAATTAATACTGGGGGCACTTCGTTAAAATAATACATGTTGCATGTGCATGCAAACTTAATGGTTCACAAAGTCTTAGGCCGGTACAGATTGTAGCTTGGGCAGCTTCTCTTCGCATTTTCATGCAAACTTGATATTAATTTACTAAGCTTCATAATGTCAATTTTCTGTTCTTCAGTTAGTTCTGGAAGCTTCTTGTTATCATCCAAGATTATAACATGATTTTGTAGCTCAGGAAGATTCTGCTCCTTAAGGATATATATGCTTCTCTTTCTTCTTGTATATTACATATATACAGCACAATTTGGAGAATACCAAATTAAAGGAGCCTATAAAACATTAAAGGAAGTATGTAAGAACACATACAGATGCAAATAAAGAAGTGATATATATGATGAGATTGAAAATAGAACTTACAGCAATATTAATGTTTTTAAGTAGAAGACCATAGAAGAACCACATCACTGCACTTAATGTGAGGAAAACTGATAGGAGTAATGGCATGTATTCCACACTCTTTGTTTTTATATATTACTTTTCTCTGCATAAAATGATCAATCAAAATGAGCGTAATCTTCGTGCAAAAACTCTTATGTAAGTGTATATAAGTTAAATCCTGAAATATGAGATTCAGAAGTAATTTTCAAGCTTACCACTATACATAATGTCGCGACAAACACGCATAAGGAGAAAACAAGGCAAACCCATCCAACCACTTGCTCACGAGCAACACCTTTGAATAGAAACTGAGCAATGAGGATAATTGCACCAAATCCACCAACCACTGTTAAAAGAAGCATCTTCACTGTTTGGATCTGTATTTATAAGACTGTGACAAATTAATTATATTCTTTCTTCATACTAAGAGGGACATATAATTAAAGAAAGAGAAAATATATATCTCTTGAAAAACTTACCCCGGCTTTCTTTGGTGAGTAAAAAAGGTAAAAACCAACGTAGATAGTTTCAATGAAGACTCCAAAAGAGTTTATAGTGATGAGAAGGGTCGTATTGGTCTTGAGAAATGCATAGTATATCCAAAGCATGGAACTAAATAATGCAATCGTATACGAAATTGATTGATACCCTTCTGTTGATTTCTTCTTGTAAATTATATAAAATGTAGGCCTACAAGTAAATAAGTATGCAATTACTCAAATGGCTCTAAGTCTAGAGAAAACACATCGTATACAAATAGAACAATTAACCTAAATAGCTGCCCACTTAATCACTAATACTAAAAATAGTCAGAAATATATATTCCCTCCGTTCCAATTTATGTGAATATGTTTGACTGGGCACAGAGTTTAAGAAAAATAAAAAAATTTAAAATTTATTGTCCTAAACAAGTCAAAAAGGGATTCATAGTATGTGTGTAGTTATAAAAGCTTCTCATTAAGGGTAGAATTACAAGTTTAAGTTAAATTGTTACCAAATTTAGAAATAGGTTATTCTTTTTGGAACAAACTAAAAAGAAAATAGGTTCACATAAATTCAAACAAATGGATAATCATTGTATAAGCAACAAATGAATACGTGCAACTACTAACTTACAGCGGAGAGAGGAAAACAATAAATGAGACAATATTTCCTGCAAGATAGAAAATTTAACGAGTCAACAAAAGAAATTTTTGATAAAATAAAGATTAATTGGAAGAGATGTAATTCCTACAGAGATCCATGCAACGATTAAATTATGTACGTTAATGATTGAGGATACCCCAGTACGATGAAATGATTAATTGACGTACACTTCCACTCTAAGATATTGTATGGATTTGTCTATAAGTTAATATTGGCCCATTGTTGACAAATATTTATTTTCTGAGTATTACTGTAGAAATTAAAGAATAAAGAATAAGAAGTGAGAATGACACTATCTACCATAATTAGATCCTACTAAGTTAATACGGATAGCAAAGGAACAAAAAAAAGTGATTTAATTTAGCAAGGACGCCAAAAGCAAATGCCCAGTGACCAGAAATATTCATCTCTTTGTTTTTTTATTTCTTTACAAAAATAGAAATTCCTCTCTTTGCTAATTTCTCACTCACAAACAATCGCAAGACTAGTTTTGGTTGACAATGAAATGAAGAGTGCTCAGTTCACATATGTATATAGGAACATTAGTGGGTATCTTCTTTGAGTTCTCCATGGTGTATGTATTTTTTTTATTCCAGTTAGTGCTCTATTTGGTTTAATTCAATTTCTATGTACAAAATAACGCGCCTTTTGATTAGTTAACCTTTTAGTATATGATGGTTTGAATATCAACATATTGCCCTTTTGTTATGTCATGGTCCTGTCCATTGTGCACTAAAGCTTCCAACTCAAGCACTAGAATATTATTCTGAAAGGGGTTTAATTTATTTCTCATTTATTTTTATATATTAATGTGCTCCTAATCAACAAAAAATCAATCAACAAATAATGGAAGAACCTATGAATGTTTGCCAGTTGGCATCAACAATAGATATGCATTCTGGCTCTAATATTGGTAATAAGAATATCAAATTGGTAGAGTGGCTAACGAATGTCATCGGATATATGCTTTGATTTTGTAGGCTTATCTCGTGTTGGTGGGTTTGTGTCATTTACCTATCTCTGTATCTGTATAAAGAAATGAAATTGTGCCAGTTTCTTGTTCCTACCAATTTTCAATGTTATTGCTAATGATGATATGTTAAGGCGGATTCACGTTACGGTATCAAATTCATCTGAAACTAGTATTTTCGATACATGACATGTATATCTATATGTGAAAATCTATTCAATTTAAAATAAATAGTAGATATGAACCCTTAATTCCAAAAGTCAATAAACACAATGCAAAGAATCTTAAAAGTTGAATATTTCACAATTTTCTAGTTATGAGTAGGGACTTAACTAAAGACTATATCGAGGTTTCATGAGATTGTTCTCTTTGACGACCACTTAGCATATTACATTAGTATAACTTAGAAATATATTTCCATGTCGTTGTTAATCAAATGTTTCGCTTCAAGTTGTTACTCTAAGTTCATGTGTGGTATTCAGAAATTTATAATTTTGTTAGATTCAAGTGATATTTGCGGGCAGGATAAAAATTGTTATAAGCAGGATGGTATCTAGAGTATAATATAGGAGTATGTGTTTTTGGGTACCTAGTTTTTTGTGTAGATTCTGTATATTTAATAAAAGAATTTAATAAATATCTAAAAATATCTAATGATTTAAACTTAATTATTATTATATATTAATTTGAGATTGCAATAGGAACCATAAAAGTGCCCCAAACATGTGCAATAAATGAAAGAATATTTTCTATGGATCGGAATGCCCAAACTCGGGTATAATCTTGTTGGCTTTTCCTTTTATATGGATTTTCCATTTTCTTTGCCGCTTGGATAAGATCCATTTCTTTTTTCCTTTAAAAATAGAACAAGGAAAACCGTGATAAATAATAAGAGGACGAACCTTTAGGATTTTTGTGGGTACAGTTTTCCAAATTTCAGCAGCCACTACATGCCTTTGAATTCAATTATGTCCGTTCTCAATTATTGAAATTGAACCCCAGATAGTTGCTCTTAACTTTTATCCTTAACCCCAAAAATACAATAAATTATTGTTATCATTTTTGGGTTTTTTTTTTCTTGTACAGATTGGGACAAAATCAATTGGGAATTATCACGGAAGAGAAAAGGCAAACACTATAATTATCTAAATGGCTTAAAGTTGCTTCTACCACTACACTTGGTGTTATAATATTATTCCATACGATTGAACCAAAAAATTATTTTTCTATCTACGTACATGATTTTAATTCTGTGTAAAAAAGGTTACATAAAAATTTTTAGTGTTTATAAAGTAGTAACAAAACAGCTTATCATTTCTTGTACTTTTGTAGGATTTAGCCCAAGTTTTGTTAAAATTCAATTGTTGAATTTAAAATATAAAACTAATGGAGAATTGAAATTTCAATGAATTTGGCAGTAAGGTTATAAATATTTTTTTCCTCGTATGCAACCATTAAATCAAGTCGTCTTCTCCATCTATCTAGATATAAGTTTTCTCATCAACATAAATCATGGTCGTTTTGATGAAATTCGAATACGTACACAGAGCCAGCGCAGCGGAAATTAAACAAGGAATGTACCTTCAGCCATGATTGTTCAAGTGTTGTGGAATCGCCTCGTAAAACTTTGACAGAAAAACCTAGAGCCTTCTAGCCTAAGCCTATCGTTGGATGCCAGACTGATGGAGTCACAGGCGTATTTATAGGTAGGCTAGGGACTCTTAGGCAAATACTTTAGCCCTAGGGACTTCTCTATAAATTATAATTACCCTAGGGACTACTAATATATGGTAATTTCTTTCCATCAAAGAAACTACCATATATGCATAACCATAGAATATTATCTGATATATTATTTCCTTTGGGATAGAAGGTAAATAATTTATTACCATATATGTGGGCCACACTAGAAATTCTAGAAAATACAATAATTTTCTTACATTCTCCCACTTGGCCCACATATTTAAAATCAGATAATCCTTTATGAGTGATAAACATATAATATGGCCACAAACTTTATCACTCAACTAAAAGTTATGCGACAATCACTTTAACTAGAATATATTATTACACGAATCATGGCGGTCATGCTTTTAAACAAACACTTCCTTCCATGTATTACAATGCACAATATATTCTAATAAAGTGTCTAACAACTTTATGAATGAGCTTAATATAAGTCATTCGGAGTCCAACTTTATAGATCCAATGATCACAAATAATACATGAAAAACCAAAAGTGTGCACTGTCATGTATATCAAAATAAATATAATGTCTAGACAAACTGTTAGAGAGCAAAGCAAGACTAAATTGAGCTACTAAGCCCCATATGGGTTACATGATCCTTGAAAATATTAGCCGGCAGACCTTTAGTCATAGGATCAGCAATCATCAAAGTAGTACTAATATGCTCAAAATTCATATCTTGCTTCTTCCCATAGTCTCTAACCATCAAGTACTTTATGTCGATGTGCTTGCTTCGGCTGCCACTTTTATTATTCTTAGAAAAGAAAACTGCAGCTGAATTGTCACAAAAGATTCTCAATGGCCTTGAAATGGAATCGACAATCATAAGGCCGGAAATAAAGTTCTTCAACCATAACGCCTGTGATGTAGCTTCATAGCATGCTATAAATTCAGCTTCCATTGTGGATGTTGCAATAATGGTCTGCTTGACACTTCTCCAAGATACAGCACCTCCAGCGAGGAGAAAAATGTATCCTGAAGTAGATTTACCAGTGTCTTTACATCCACCCAAATCAGAGTCTGAATATCCAATCACCTCCAATGAGTCGGAGTATTTGTATGTGAGCTTAAAATCCTTGGTTCCTTGCAAATATCTCAAGACCCTTTTACCAGCTTTCCAATGGTCAAGACCAGGGTTACTTTGATATCTGCCAAGCATTCCTACCGCAAAAGAAACATCGGGTCTAGTGCAGACCTGTGCATACATAAGGCTTCCAACAAGCGAAGCATAAGGAATGTCTTTCATTTGGTCCTTTTCCAATGCATTTTGTGGATATTGATTCAATGAGAATTTTTCACCTTTAATTATGGGTGCTGCTATAGGTGAACAGTTCTTCATCCCGAATCTTTCCAGAATTCTTTCAATGTAGGCCTTCTGAGACAGTCCAAGTAATCTTTGGGATCTGTCTCTGTGAATCTCTATGCCAATGACATAGGAGGCTTCACCCATATCCTTCATCTCAAAATTCTGGATAAGGAACTGTTTAGTCTCGTGCAACAATCCCAAATCACTACTTGCAAGCAAAATATCATCCACATATAGGACCAGAAAAATATATTTGCTCCCACTTATCTTAAGGTATATACATTGATCAATGATGTTCTCCGTAAATCCAAATGAAGAAACAACATTGTGGAATTTAATATACCATTGGCGGGAAGTCTGTTTTAGCCCATAAATGGATTTATTTAACTTGCAAACAAGGTGACTTTTGTCCTTATCACAAAATCCTTCAGGTTGACTCATGTATACCTCCTCTTCAAGATCTCCATTCAGAAAAGTTGTTTTCACATCCATTTGATGTATCTCTAAATCAAAATAAGCTACTAATGCCACGATTATTCTCAATGAATCCTTCTTTGATACCGGAGAGAAGGTTTCATGGTAATCAATGCCTTCCCTTTGAGTAAAACCCTTGGCTACAAGTCTGGCTTTATATCGTTCGATATTACCCGATGAGTCTCTTTTAGTTTTAAAGACCCACTTGGAACCTATGGTAGAGGATCCCTTTGGTAATTCGACGAGATCCCAGACTTTATTCTTAGCCATAGATTCTAACTCTTCTTTCATGGCATCATACCAAAATGTGGAGTTTTCTCCACTCATGGCTTGTGAAAACGAGCATGGATCATCTTTTAGTCCAATATCAAAATCAGACTCTTGGAGATACATAATATAGTCGCTAGAAATTGCTGATTTTCTAATTCTTGAGGATTTTCTCACTCTCACTGGTTCTGACACTTCTTCAGCGGGTTCAGGTAAAGTGGGTTAATCTTGTTGTGGCTCCTCAAGTGGTGGTGGCTCTTGAACTTGTTGTTGTTCAGATAATTCATGAGAATTTCTCTGAGAAACATTCAAGTTCCCAATATATAAAGGTACCACGGGTGGTTCCCTTATCTCTTTCAATTCCACCTTTTGAGTCAAACCACTCCCACTCTCTTCATGATCCTCAAGAAATTTAGTGTTTCTAGCTTCAACAATTTTAGGAGAATGAGAAGGACAATAAAACCTAAATCCCTTGGAGTTAACCGCATAGCCTAAAAAATAACCGCTTATTGTTCTTCCATCCAACTTCTTTAGTTGTGGGTTATAAACCCTTACTTCAGTTGGACATCCCCAAACGTGTAAATGATTTAAACTAGGTTTCCATCATTTCCATAACTCAAAAGGTGTCTTGGGGACAGCCTTGGATGGAACCCTATTCAAAATATACACAGCGGTTTTTAAGGCTTCACTCCACATGGATAAAGGTAAACTTGATCTGCTAATCATGCTTCTTACCATGTCCATTAATGTCCGGTTCCTTCTTTCCGCCACACCATTTTGTTGTGGTGTTCCTGGCATGGTATATTGAGCAATTATACCTTCACTTTCAAGGAACTCAGCAAATGGACCCTTAACTTGTCCCTTATCCGTGTACCTACCATATTATTCTCCACCCCTATCAAATCTTATAATTTTGATCTGAGCACCGGTTTGTTTCTCTACTTCTGTTTTGTAGACTTTAAAAGCATCAAGTGCTTCTGATTTATTAAACAGAAAATAGAGATACATATATCTTGAATAGTCATCAATAAACGAGATAAAATATCTCTCACCATTCAAGCAAGGGGTAGGAAAAGGTCCACATATGTCTGTATGTATGATCTCAAGTAATTGAGAACTCCTTTTGGCACCTTTAGTTGATTTATTGGTCTGCTTACCCTTTATGCAGTCCACACAAGTACCAAAGTCAGTAAAATCAAGAGTTTTTAGTACTCCATCATTAACCAACCTTTTGACTCTATCAATAGAGATGTGTCCCAATCTCTTGTGCCAAAGACTAGATGAGTTCTCATTGATAATACATCGCTTAGTGCCAATTTCTTTATCATGCGAAGTTAAAACAACGCATTCAAATGTGGGGTCTAGCTCAAGTTTATATAAATTTCCAATCAAATTTTCAAAATCAATAACTTTATTATCTTTCAAAAGTTTCACAGAAGGATAATGAAAATTCAAATCGTATCCACTAATCGATAGTCTTGAAAGAGAAATTAAATTTCTAGAATATTCTGGAACATAAAAAGTATTTTCTAAATCTAAGTGAAAACCATCCTTCAAAATGAGCCTATAAGTCCCCACGCCTTCCACACGTGAACGTGTCCTATTGCCAAAATAGACGTATTGTTCACTTCCTATCGGCTTCCTCTGAGTTAGAAAGCCCTGCATGATTTTGGCAATGTGAATTGTAGCACCAGAATCAATCCACCATGTATTATCAGAAACTTCAGTAAAATTAGATTCATAACATACAAAGGTAAAATTACCTTTCTTCTCAAGCAATTCTTGTATTTCAGGCAATCTTTCTTCAAGTGTCCCTTCTTCTTACAGAAACGACAAGCATCTTTATCAAATGTGCTTTTCTTCTTCATGAGAACACTTCTGCCCTTCTTTGCATTTCTCTTACCATGAGTCACCATATTAACACTTTCAGGTGTCTCATGCTTCAACCTCTCTTCTTCTTGAACACACATGGTCAAAAGTTCATTAATTGACCATTTATCCTTATGTGTGTTGTAAGAAATCTTAAACGGACCATATTCCGCTGGAAGTGAGTTGAGAATGAAATGCACAAGAAATGGTTCAAACATATCAACCTCAAGGGACTTGAGTTTAGCAGCAATGTCTCTCATCTCCATAATGTGCTCACGCACTGTACGACTTCTGTCGAAAGTCATACTTGAGAGCCTCTTCATAAGGGTGCTGGCCAATGCCTTGTCAGAGCTTACAAATTGTTCATCAATTGCCTTCATGTAAGCTTTGACCTTATCGCTATTAGGGATAGAACCCCTAATGCTTTGGCTTATATGAGCTTTAATGAGCATTAAACTTAAGCGATTAGATCGCTCCCACCGCTCATAACTAGCCTTAGCAGCTGGCGTACTTAATTCCATGGGGATAGGTGGTTCATCCACTCGAAGTGCCAGGTCCAGATCCGAGCACCCTAAAGTGAGAAGGACTTTCTCCTTCCATTCAGCATAATTGTCACCAGAAAGCATTGAAATTCGAGCATTCTCATTAAAAATAGCGGTAGGAAAAGCGGTAAAGACTGCAAAATAAGGATAAACATACATGAGCTATGAAACACAATCCATCAAAGGTGAATTGCGTAAAATACCGATTCAAAGTAAACTCTAAACCTTCCTATGGGCAAAGGTTGCAACCCATGCATAGAATTTACTTTACTTTATTAGACTAGTAAACCAAAACACATAGAAATTAATTCGTACCTGTGGGCATAAGATTATTTAACTTAAAGGTTTACTATCTCTTTCCAATTAATCTCACCAAAATGGTTACCTCCCTGTAGGGCCGGGTTGCCATTTTAATGAGATAATTGGACTAAGTAGATATCATTGTAATTTTAATCACTAAACTTTATGTGATTAAATAACTTAATTTCTTTTATATCAAGTACTCAAGATGTTGTGGCGACTCCTAAATACATCATATAAAAGAAAACTCAAAACTTGACATCTCAGAATAATTTATTCGAATAATCAACTAAATCGTTTGTTGATTAGAAATCAAAATGTGTATACATATTAATTAAGCATAAAGCTTATTAGAATCCCAATGCCAGAATATAATTCTTATGGTTAGGTATTATAAAACTTTAAACAATAGTATTGTTGTAAAATATGTTTCTGTTTAAAATATTTAACTACCTTTTCTTATAACTTTAAAAACAGAAGTCAAACAAGTTTGCTAAAAAGAAATATGAACAGAGAAACCATAGAATATTAGGTTCATAATCATCAATCTCCATAAATAATGTATATAAATGTGACAACCTTTGCAAACAGTTTGTAATTTACCCACTGTTATTGCAAACAAATAAGATAACCAACCTAATTTATGCACCCTTAAAAACTTAAGATTCCAGAAAAAGAAAAATAATTGTGGCTACACGATTTAGTTTAAAAAAGAACATTGTTTGGTATACATCACCAACGCCTTCTCACAATTAGTATTCATAAACACAATCTAAGGGAAAATCACCATTCAATGTAAATATGACATTAACCCAAACGAAAATAAACAAGGTAGCATTACTTAAAAGACAGTAGTTACTACATTGGGTGATCACGTGAGTTCAACAACCTCTTTCTGTTCGTATTACATTAATTGATGCATAAGGTTCTTATATTAAGCAGTTAACAACAATATTCTCAGAACCAAATAAAAAAACTTAAATATTAATTTGCCAACAAGAGTTCAGTTCCATGTAAGAATAAGTTGTTGCAGAAACGTGACCAAATTAGATGGTGAATGAATTCTTAATCATCATCGACGAAACTAGATACCGAACAATACAGCTAAAGGTAGGCTCTGATACCACATGATGAAATTCGAATACGTACACAGAGCCAGCGCAACGGAAATTAAACAAGGAACGTACCTTCAGCCATGATTGTTCAAGTGTTGTGGAATCGCCTCGTAAATCTTTGACAGAAAAACCTAGAGCCTTCTAGCCTAAGCCTATTGTTAGATGCCAGACTGATGGAGTCACAGGCATATTTATAGGTAGGCTAGGGACTCTTAGGCAAATACTTTAGCCCTAGGGACTTCTCTATAAATTATAATTAACCTAGGGACTACTAATATATGGTAATTTCTTTCCATCAAAGAAACTATCATATATGCATAACCACAGAATATTATCTGATATATTATTTCCTTTGGGATAGAAGGTAAATAATTTATTACCATATATGTGGGCCACACTAGAAATTCTAGAAAATACGGTAATTTTCTTACACGTTTATGTAACGACCTGACCGTTCGTTTTGAGTTATGGCGCGTCGTTCGGCGGTTTGAGGCCCTGAGTAGCTTCACTTAATGTATTATTACTAGTACGTATAGTCGGAATTGTATTTCAGAAAATTTAGAGTCGAATTGAAAAGAATCTCTAATTTCGGAAGCTTTAAGTTGGAAGAATTGACTAGGATTGACTTTTGAGTAAACAACCTCAGAATTAGGATTTGAAAGTTTCAGCAAGTTCATATGATGGTTTTGGACTAGGGCGTATATCCGGATCAGGTTTTGGATAACCCGGGAGCATTACGACACTTATTGCGGAAAGTTGGCATTTTGGAAGAACTTCATAAATTTGGGTTGAAGTATATTTTAATGTTATCGATGTCCTCTGGAAATCCGGGCCTGGGAATAGCTACGTATGGTGATTTTGGTCTTAGGAGTGCATCCGAGTGTGGATTTGGAGGTCCATAGGTCATTTCAAGGTCATTTGGCGAAAGTTGAAAGTTTGATGATTTTTAGAAAGTTTAACTGGGAGTGTACTTTTTTATATTGGATTCTGATTCCGATTCTGGAAGTTGGAGTATATCCGTAACGTCTAATGTGACTTGTTTGCAAAATTTGAGGTCAATCGGACGTGATTTGATAAGTTTCGGCATCGGATGTGGAAGTTAGAAATTCAATAATTCATTATGCTTGAATCGATGCGCTTTTGTAATTTTGATGTTGTGTGATGTGGTTTGAGGCTTCGAATAAGTTCGTACTGTATTTTGGGATATGTTGGTATATATGGTTAAGGTCCCGAGTGCCTTAGGTAGATTTTGGATGATCAATGGATCGATTTTGGACTTGGAAGAAGTGTTGAGGCAGCTGATATCTGGTACAATCGCACCTGCATGGAAAGGGCCACAGGTGCGAGCCCGCAGGTGCAGCGATGTGGTTGCAGAACTGACATTTGAACTGAGATGGGATGGTCGCATATGCGAGGAAGTTTTCGCATCTACGAGCCCGCATCTAAAAGCGGAAAGCGAGCTGGGCAAATAGATACGCAAAAGCGGTAGGTCTCTGCGTGTGCGAAACCGTAGGGGCGCGTTCGGAATCACAGGTGCAGAGTTGTGTTGGGCAGAGGGTATGTGCAAGTGTGAGGTTTTGGCCGCAACTGAGACTACAGATACGATGAAGCAGCCGCTAGGTGCGGCAGTCGGGCTGGGCAGTGTTCTTTTAAACGCAAGGTTTGGCTCATTCCACTTTATATTGTCCGTGGGAGTCCATTTTGGAGCAATTTTGGAGTGCCTCCTTCATCAATTATTGTAAATATAATGATCCGGTCGGCCATTTTATGAATTTCAGCCCCGTTTCTCCCATTTATTCTTCTTTATGTCTTTTTTAGATTTATTATATGGTATTGGGTTGGTTGGTTTAGGTTCGGAATGGTATTGGAGAGGTATGAGACACTTAGTCTCTTTTGAGTATGCTTAAGTTGAAAAAGTCAATCGGATGTTGACTTATGTGAAAATGATCTTAGATGTGAATTCTGATGGTTCAGGTAGCTTTGTTAGGTGATTTCGGACTAAAGTATGTGATCAGAATGCATTTTGGAGGTCCGTGGAAGATTTAGGCATGAATTGGCGAAACTAGAAATTTGGCATTTTTTGGTCGGCAGTGAAAATTTTGATATCAAGATCGGAATGGAATTCCAAAAATTGGGGTAGGTCTGTTATGTTATTTGTGAAGTGTGTGAAAAATTTCAAGTCATTCAGATGTGCATTGATAGGTTTTTGCATCATTTTCGGGATTTGGAAGTTTGGAAATCCTTAGGCTTGAATTTGATGGTGATTTGATATTTTGATAATCTTTTGAGTGCTAGGAAGGTTGAAACAAGTTTGAATGATGTTATGGGAGGTGTTTTTATGTTTGGTTGAGATCCCGAGGGTCGAGGGTGAGTTTCGGGTGGTTAACGGATCATTTTGGACTTTGAAAAGATAGCAGATTTTCTGGTATTTTTGTTGCAGAGATTTGTTCTTCGCGTTTGCGAAGGGATGTTGAGTGAGGCAGGTGAGTTGCTCTTCGCGTTCGCATTGTAGGTCCCTCTTTCATGAAGGGTAAGGCAGACTGTGCATCGTGAACGCGTGAGTAGAGTCGCATTCGTGAAGAGGAGTGAGGCAGTTGGGGACTAGGGTCCTTGGTCTACATGTTCACGAGGTAAGGGTCGCGTTTGTGAAGGTCTGAGCTGGCGAAGCATCGCGTCCGTGTAGCAAAGCTCATGTTCACGAAGAGTAAAGCGGAGAGGCAATATGGTTTGGTTTACGCAAACGCGAGGGCGTCGTATTCACGAAGAAGGGTGCACCTAAGCAGAATCTTTAAGTTCCAAAATGGGGGTTTAGCTCATATTTTCAAAAACTCATTGGAGAGCTCGAGAGAGGGAGAATTTAGAGAGGATTTTCAGAGGAGTGACTGGGGTAAGTGTTCTTCACTTGTTTTGGATTGAATTCCATAATTATTTCTTGATTCTTATCTTTTAATTTGAGAATTTGGGGTAAAACTTTGGGAAAATGGAAGAAAAATTGGTGAATGGATTTTTGGGATTTGGATGACCTTTTGACGTTAGATTTTGATGAATTTGATACGGGTAGACTTATGAGCGAATGGGTTTTCCAGTTTTGTGATCTTGAGTCGGAGAGGTCAAAAATCAGGTTCCTGAGTCTCGAATATGCCAGAGCATGGACGGAGAAGCCATGGAATCAAAGATCGGAGAAGATCGGGGGGGGAGGGGGAACAACAGATGCAATTGCAAGTTCGAAACAAGAAAGTGAAGAAAGTGATTTGGAGTATAGTGAGGGTAGAAAGAACATGTTGAAGAAAAACCTGGAACTTAAACAAGTTAAGAACAGAGAAGAGGTAATATAACACAAGAAAATAGTAGATGAAACATGTTTATAGAGAACTCAAATAAGGTCTAGTAACAAAGGCAAACAAAGAACTTAAGAACTCAGTAGGAGATAAATACACGAGGAGAACACAAAATACTAGAAAAGTATATCAATAAGACATATAGGAAAACACAATAGGACGAACATGTAAGCATGGTGTAGAAACACAGTAGAAAGACAAGGCACATAAGAACATATATAGTAGAAAACATAAGAAAGTGGTAGAAACACATGCGTGACAAATATACACAAAGAAAAAGGAAAAAAAAGTCGGAAATAACATTTTGAGTTTTTTCAGAAACCCTAAATCGAAGAGAAGTAATTTTTGAAAGACAAATTGGGGTAAACGTTTAAAAATTCAAGTAAAGCACAGATATAGAACAAATCTAATAAAACAATCAGAGAAAACCTCGAATAGCCAGGGTTTCAGAAGAACCCTAAAGCAAGAAAGGCTTGGAAAAGGTCTTATCTAAGTCGGATGAGTCAGAATCATGCTCGAAATGCTTTGGATACGCCAGAGAGGCCATGGAACCTTGAGTCGGAGAAGATCTAAATGGACACCATCGAGGTCAGACCTCAAAACACGACCACCAAGCATTCAAGAGCGGAAGGGGTTGAGTATAGGCCATCCATGGCCTGAGAGGCCATGGATTCTGGCGAGATTGAGGTTGAACATGGTAAAAGACGATTAGGGTTTCAAGAACCTTCGAGAAAGTTTGAGTGAGGAAAGGAATTTAGGGGCGGCCGATTGAGTGAAAAA
This sequence comes from Nicotiana noctiflora, assembly GCA_032618575.1. Lineage (NCBI taxonomy): Eukaryota > Viridiplantae > Streptophyta > Magnoliopsida > Solanales > Solanaceae > Nicotiana > Nicotiana noctiflora. Next base: position 304,442 of record JASVEL010001728.1, read on the forward strand.
AGTTAGGGTTGGGGGTTTGGGTGAATTAAAATGGTAAGGGGAGATCGTGGTCGTTGATTAGATTTATCAACGGTCTAGATTAAACGAGGCTTGGGTCGGGTAGTTAAATGGGTTAAGGGTATGGAATTACGCTGGCCCAGTTAGGATTCAAAATTGGGTCAATTAGGGGGGTCAATGTGGCTATACTCGAAATGTGATGGGGCTGCATTTGAAACAAAATGAGGCAACATTTTAAATAGCCAGTTTTCCCCCCTTTTTTATTAAAAATAGTAAAAATAATTTTGAAAGAAAATAAATGTACTGGATTAGTAAATAATATATAAACATTAATTTAAAAATATTGGAACCAATTTTATAATTATAAAATGCTATTAATTCTCAAAATAGGCTAAAATTGCAATTATATACAATTTGAATTTTTAAATACCAAATAAATTTGTAAAAATGTATAAAAATTAACCTAGCTATATTTTGGCATAAATATGAGAATAAAATAAGTTATTCACCAAGAGTATAATTTTGAAAATAATTATTGATTTTTGTATTGCTAAAATGGGCAATAAATTGATTTAAAAATCTTAACAAATTATAAAAAATACTAAAACATTTGGACATACTTATATATGCATACATATGTTGTTTTGAAAGTATTTTGCATATAAAAAAAATATGCAGGAAAACATTTGGGTATCAATAGTCTTTTGGGCGCATGAGCGCGGATGTTGGAGGGACTTAACGTGAGCTACATTTCATGTTGCGGTCCACATCCTGTAGAGTCTCCATCAGAGTTATTTATATTCTCCAATCCAAACAAATGTAGTATTTTATTATATTTTTTAGTTGATGCTCATGCACTAGTGACACCGAGTTTTAGGATTCCTACGGGTTGTTAATGTAACTTGTATTTCTCACTATTTAATTAATGAAAAATTATGATTTCAAATATTGAAATGAGTAATTAAGTTAATCATTCACCATTGGCTTGCTGACGGCGGTGTTAGGCGACATCGCAACCTTTAGTGAATTTTGGATCGTGACAGTTTCATTAGTCATACACAAATTAATCTTCAAGATAATTTATCAAATACACAGTTCCATCATGGTTAGTTATTCTTAAATCACTTAATCATAATAAATTAATATAGTTTCAATTGGTTTAAATATTTAATTCCGAATAGAACAGAAGAAAATTCATTTTACAGCAATAGAAACGTTCAATTAATCCATGAACATAAGACCCAATACAATGTGTATCAGGTGATATCTGTTGTTAAGGAGAATGGATTTCAGAGTGGAAACAAAACGGGTCCCTCCAATAAATACATTGATTAAACTAATATTGTGGTTTATCTAACTTGGGGACCTAATTTCTCAATACTTTGCTATAAATTAAAAGTTTACATAATGCGTCAATGTGTGGTTTTTTCCTTTCAGATTGTTAATATGAAAAAGTTTACTAAATTCATATAACTTTCTTTTCTCACACAAAAATCATAAAACTTTTATTTCTTTACTCAAAAAATTCCAGTGACCGGCAAAGACCATTCACCAGTCATTTTTTGAAAAATATTTTTTTTTCATTTTTTTGAAAAAACTGAAAATATTTTTTCTTTAAATAAAAACTGAAAAAGTAAGATAAAATCAAATGCTTTAAAAAAACTGAAAAAAAAAATATTTTTCAAAAATGAAAATATTTTGTTGAAAATATTTTTTTCAGATTTTAAAAAACAAAAATATTTTATTAAAAATATTTTTTCTAGTTTTTACAAAAGAAATGCTTTAAAAAAACTGAAAAACATTTTTTTTTTTGTAAAAATTGAATTTTTTTTGTAAAAATTAAAAAAAAACTTTACTAAATTAGTGGACTATTGTTGCATTAGTTTAAAAAACGAAAAATATTTTGCATTTCTTGAAAATGTATCTTTGTTGGACTTTATTTAGTTTGCAAAAAATAAAAATATTTTGTTGAAAATATTTTTTTCAGCTTTTAAAAAATGAAAATATTTTATTAAAAATATTTTCTCTAGTTTTTACAAAAGTAATGCTTTAAAAAAACTGAAAAAAATATTTTTTTGTAAAAATTGAATTATTTTTTGTAAAAGTTGAAAAAAGAAGAAGAATAAGACTTTACTAAATTAGTGGGCTATTGGTGCATTAGTTTAAAAAAATAAAAAATATTTAGCATTTCTTGAAAATGTATCTTTGTTGGACTTTATTTATTTTGCAAAATATTTTTCGTTTTTTTTAACTAATGCACCAATAGTCCATTAATTTAGTAAAGTCTTTTTTTTCCAGTTGTTACAAAAAATAATTCAATTTTTACAAAAAAAAGTATTTTTTTCCAGTTTTTTTAAAGCATTTAGTTTTATCTTACTTTTTCAGTTTTTATTTTAAAGAAAAAATATTTTCAGTTTTTTCAAAAAAATGTAAAAAATGAAAAAAAAAATATTTTTCAAAAAATGACCGGTGAATTGTCTTTGCCGGTCACTAGGATTTTTTGAGTAAAGAAGTGAAAGTTTTATGATTTTTGTGTGAGAAAAGAAAGTTATATGACTTTAGTGAAAAAATATCATAGTTATATGACCATTTGTGAAATTTACCCTCAGTTTGAGCAACAGCTCAGCTCTAAGCTAATTAGCCCATACGTTGAATTTTCTTAAAGCAATTTATTCGAATTTGAGAAAATATATACAAGTAAAGAAACTTTTTTTTGTGTTCCTTCAGCTTTAATTAGCATAAGTTACGTTTTAAGATTTTCTTTTTATTTAACTAATCTTTGTCAGTAAGGTGCATTTTCCAGGTAACAAATCTAATTGCAATTAAAATAAAAAAATCATGAGAACTCGTAAATAACAGAATAAATAACTAATATATATATATATATCCGAAATAAAGTTATATATGTAAACTCATACATGATATCGATAGGAGTTTCAGAGATACTTCTGAAAGTGCAACTCGCAGAGGGATCTCTAAATCCCAAAATACTTATAATTGCAACACTAAGGTGCAAAAAGTTAGGGCATTACAGGAAATAGAGTTTACACAAGATTAACTTATAGATACAATAGAGTTCAGCCCCAGTCTTTCATCGAATTAAGGATTAATTAGCTTATAGTAGCAGCTTCCAATATTATTGTCTTTTCTTTTAAAGTCTTTTACACAGGAGATTTGATGTGGGCATCTTCAAGATTTTTACCATCGTCTTTAGCCTCTCCATTTTCACTGCCCATGGATGGTAAACTAACTGGATAAACCTCAGAATTAACTTTTGTAGGCAACTCCTCCAGCTTCACAACAGTGGGTAATTTTTTCTCTTCTGCCTCATTTGGCTTGGTGTTTCTGTATATTCCGAACAATACCATTTGCAGCACTCCTAGTATCATTCCCGCAATGTTTGGTACCTGTTTTTTTTTTAAATTACGTGGGGAACCAAATATTAGGTACATCATAGTATTATTAGCATAGACGCTATCAGTATAATTTAACTTGTTGTAGCGTGTTATAATTAATGTCTGTACTTATTATTATGGACGGTTGCATGTAACTATTTTTTGGTTGACCTGATTCTATTATTTTGTTAGTGAATAAAACTAGTAATTAAATTTATAATTAACCATAGTTTGGTATCCTTTAATATGTTTGATATTGTACTTTATCTATTTAATAACATGCACCAGTACAAACTCTCTTACATGGTAGGCTTAAAAGTTAAAGAAAGTGATGATAATATAATTACCGTGACATAGATATCTCGCAAAAGTAAACCGTACAAAAACCACATTACAGCACTAAGTGTAAGGGTTAACGACAAGTTAAATGGCATGAACTCCACGCTTTTGGTCCGTATTACCCGCCCCTGCAATTTTACCAAAATGACATAATTAAATAGGGATTAAATACCTTATTATCAGAACTTAAATAATCGAAGAATTAAACTGTCTTAGATTACCATAATGCTTAGAGGTGCTACAAATACACTAATAGAAAACGCCATGCAAATCCATCCAATAACTTCAGCTCGTTTTGCTCCTTTGCATAAAATTTGAGTAAGGAAAAGAATCAACCCAAAGCCACCGAAATTCAACAGTAGAACAAGTCTCAATGTTTGCATCTGCAAAACCATTCCAAATTTCATAATCCATCAACACTATGTGACAATAACTATAACGAAATTAATACTATAATCTATAGGTACGAAACTAAAGATGTACATACCCTTGTTTTTTTTGTCGCATAAGCAAAATAAATAGCAACATAAATAGTCTCCGCAATGCAGCCAAAGGAGTTGATGGTGATAATAAGGGTTTCATTTGTTTTAACCATTGCATAATAAATCCAAAGCATTGAACTAAATAATGCAACAACATACGGCACCGATTGAAACCCTTCGGCTGATTTCTTTTTGACGATCCCATAAAATGTAGGTCTGCGAATCAAATGTTAAAAAAAAAAATTAATTTTTTGTTGTTGGTAAGAAAAAAATAAAGCTTACGTCTAATTCAATTTTGGAAAGAAAACTTACACTGGCGATATAAACACCATGAAGGAGATTATGTTACCTGCGATATTGTCAGGATGGACAGGCATTAATTACTTCTCAGCAATTTCTTTATTTTTTTTTAATTCTCAAACAAATTTATTCTAGTTTCATGCATGTAATTAATATTATCTTTTTCCTTTTTCGAAAGATATTATTCCTCCTACTGGAATGTAAGAACATAATAAAGAATACAAAAATAAAAAGTATTAAAAGTTTACTATTGAAGGTTTTGGCTGAAAGTTTTTGTAGCCTAGGAGATCGTAAGCACCCTTTTGCAGGAAAATACACTGTGTAAATAGATAAAAAAAAATTATATATATATTATACGTTGACTCCCCTTAATTCTGGTTGTGCTTCTGAATATGGCTACTAGATAAGCTAGAAAGTTTACCCAAAATGCCAAAGGCGAAGATCAAAGGATGATTTGCCATGTCCTCGGGTTTTTCTTCTTCTTTTCCTCCTCTGAATTAAGGCAGAAAAGCTAGGGTAAGATAGAGTAAAATCTAAAGGTTACCCAAGCTCTCCTGTTGATATAAGACAACAGTTGCTGTCACATATTTATAGTGAAGGCTTGGAATGTTTCCTACATGAGGAGTTTATCTATATGTGGCATGCAATAGTTACTTTAGCACTACAAATGCTTAGGGATGGATGTAGCTTTAAAGTGTCGAGTTCATATGAATCTAATATTTTTTAGAGATAATGCATAACTACCCCATTAAACTTGTCCGAAAAAGTCATTTACACACCTTAACTTTACGGGTGACCTATGTCCCCCCTATTCTTGTTTGAAGTGAATTTTATACACCATTGATAACTCATAATTAGTCTTCTAGTGGGCATGTGTAGTACACGCGCCACGTGTCAAAACAACTTTATTTTTTTCCCCACTTATTTAATTATTTTATTTTAACTCTTTTTTTCCATATTTTCTTTTTTCATCATTGCAAAGGTGAGGCAGTGCACGTGTAGATAAGCCCTTGTACTGTAAGAGTGAATATAAAAGATAAATTTAAGTGCACAAGCAGCCATTATTTCCTTTCTCCTTAGTTCTTAAGCAAATCAGAAATTATATAATTTTGCACTGATTAACCTATTTTTAATGATGTCTTCTCTAGAATGCAACCTCCTGCCTGACGCCGTTATACGGCGGCTCACACGACTGCTCTTAGCTGCCCGACTTCGTTTCAGTTACAAGCCTTCCTCTGAGCTTCAGCTCTCTACCTTCTCCATTTTGTGCACTGTACGCACTTTTCTCTAACATTTTTTTTTTTGTAAAGTTCAAGTTTAGATTTAATTTCAGAAAATCATTCAGATGCGCCAATTTTCGGTGAACAAAAATGTGCAACCTTACATTTCACGGTCCAAAAATGTCACCAATGCAACCATCCGCCATGATTACCTATAGGTAAAATTGGAGTAGGATAGCCTCTTTAGACAGAGGCTTGAAGAACCAATTCAAAAACCAATCAGGTATTTTGAATTGACGGGGATTTGCAACAACCACCATCACACTGTCAAGCTCTGCAGCAGTAAGTTCACCCGCCCTCTTGTTCATGTCGATATCAGCTTTCTTGCAGGCAATGTTGGCGAAACGACGACCGATACCTTTGATTGAGGTCAAAGCGAACATGATCTTTTGTTTTCCATCGACGTTAGTGTTTTGCACACGATGAATGTGCTGAAATTCTTCATTTGCAACGAGCGACATTGCTAGGTTTCAAATCTTACTCTGTGCGGCGGCGGCTTCTTCTGTATTCAAGAGATGTGAGCTCCAAACCCTTTCTAAAATTTGTTAGATCTGTACTTTGGCTAATAAAATAGCATGAAAGAAGCGTTGTTGTGAAGGTAGATTTGACGGTGTGATAGAGGCAGCAATGAGGGGTGAAGAGAGCCCCAAATTATGTACTGGGTCTCTTCCACAAATCAGTGGATATCCTGATTTTTGTTGGAATGACAAAAAAGTCCCTAGTATTAAAAGGAAGATAATGTTTTAAGGAAGGGTATTTAAGGAAAAGTAAAGTTGTATGCAATGTCTTCATCTCTTACACGTGAGTTTGGGAGAGTGAAACCACTGCCTTTGCCAGGTCACCATTTAGGGTGGTATAAAATTCACTTCAAACAAGAATAGGGGGACATAGGTCGCCCGTAAAGTTAAGGTGTGTAAATGACTTTTTCGGACAAGTTTAATGGGGTATTTATGCATTATCTCTATTTTTTATGCGCAGTATAAATATTTTAGTGTTAATATATTAAAATTATACTTATCAAATACTCAAGTAAATATTAACTCATAATTTTTAAAATACAATGTGTTTAATGTTAAAAATTATCAACTTGAACCTATAAAACTTAAATCGTGAATTAGCTTCTTCTAATGCTGACACAATATTAGCATCCACTAGGTGGTTAAAAACAAAAACTGGCTCAAAATCTGCATAGATTATTATCTCCTTTTCCCCCGTTCCTATCTCCTCGGCAACTCCAGCAAAACAAATTTTAAAAAAATGGGGCATAGTCCATGCACTTTCAGCAGAGGACGTATTTTTTGAAAAAGAATTTTAACTGCATAGCCGAACAAATTTGACCTAGGAAATTTCAATTTTTTGGTGTTTTTAATCCAGTGTCTAAGCGTTTTGTTCCCAGGTATATTATTTTTCTTTTTCTGTTTCTTAAAACTCTTTTTAATCCTTAGACGAAGGAAGTTCCGCGTGTTAGTGTTTTCATCCTGAAATCTAGTAGAAGCGGTAAATTCCAAAGCTTTAAAAAACTAAGAAAGCTTACATGGTGTCAGGCATTTAGCTCATTTATTTGACTAACTAGCTTCACATAGTTAACATGAATTTTTTGGTAATTGAACAAATTATATTTCCATCTAGTATATATGTGACATTATAAGTCTTGGATTAAAAGATGTAATATGAGGCTTACTCTAGGATATAGTCTAAAAAGCAAAAAACATACAGTATCTTGTACTTATTTATTGACCGTGTCAAATGGACAGTCATTACACCAGCTTTTTTATTTTTTTACACCAATAATTTTGCACTTTCAGCCGATTATATTTCAGATGATTGTATGACGTGAACTCCCCTTTAATTTTATTTTTCTTTTTCTGAACGGACCTTCAGGTGCTCGAACACATAGCGCAGTATAGCTTTTACTTTTGAATATTTAACAGTAGTTGAATATATATAAACCCTAGTCCGCAGCTATCATTAGAAAAGTATTAATATACATAACGTAGCTGCGGAGAAAACTGCGATACAAATTAAATCTGATTATTCGACTACTTAACCTATCATTGAACACATTAATTTCCAGACGAACATGTAATTAAACTGTCATCAGCAAAATGGTATTGCGTTCTATCTCTATTGCTTTTTTGACCACCTGTCATCACCCTATTCATACTCACAAAAAAAACTCACTGTCTTTGTCGAATGTCGATACACGTGGCACCACATTCTCTCGTGGCAACTCCAGAAATTTACGCCTCTAACATAGGTAACTTCCTCAAATCATCTGTACTGCCTATTGGAAGATGAATAAAATATGCAGTTGGTTTTTTCAGAAAAAAACATAAGTAATGCAGAAAACATATTCGTTCTTCTTCTTTTACCCAAAATTCGGGTTAATCTGCATTTCTACGAAGAATTATATAATATAGGAATATTTAATTTTGTCGCCATAAAAGGTACTTTACCGAACCTTTGAACAAGTTAGGATTGATATTTGAAATAGTTTGTGAGATGGTTGTCTATTACATGAGGAAGATATATAACATTCAATTACTGGATAATCTTTCCATCAATAGAATAACATATCAAGATTTGTTTGCCGTATTAAAATAAATCTCTAGCGCTTCACAAACACATATAGTGCGGCTCGCTCTAATGATACAGCACCTCTTATTTATGAACAATGTTTAGCGACTATTGATAGCAACAAAAACATATTCTTAAGGCTGACCAGATGTTAGCTTTTAAACAGAATCCGGAACCAAAGTAGGCTTTTTTTTAATTTTTGTAACATTTATAGGTTTAAAAAAAAAAATCAATGTATATACAACGCCACAATAAGTGACATTGTATTTAACGGTCGTTAAAATACAACGCCACTTATTGTGGCGTTGTACACATTTGATAAAAGTTTGGTTTAAAGTACTCTTGCCGTGTCTTTCTCCTTCTTTTCATCTCTCTCTCCCCTATCTCCTTTTCTGCTCTTACCCTTGTTTGGTTTTATTTTTAATTTAAAAATTAAAAACTAAAATTTATTTATTGATTCGATTATTTAAATTCATGCTAAATAAACTATCTTAAAGAGGTATTATTGAAAAATATTATCTTAAAGAGGTATTATGATAGAGAGTATTGATTGTAATTAAATATTGTGTTATTTTACGTGAGATAATACGTTATATAAAAATTCTTATGTTAGCAATAAAAAACCAAATTACTTTAAACCAAATTACTTTAGTATTTGTATTAAAATTTTAATTTTAATTTTAAATTAAATAATTAATTATACTGATGAATTGATTTTTTTTAAATTTTAATAAGAAGAAGTGATGAACAAGTATAGTTGGGGTTTAAGAATTATATTGGCTAGAATTTGATTGAAAGTATTGGAGTAATTAATCCTAACATATTTTAAATAAGATAATGTAGTATTAGGTTAGTCGCATACGAAAAAATAATTATTGCATGAGAAGTTAACTGTTTGGTTAGTGGAGTATTAAATAATAAATAACTGCATTAAGAGCCCGTTTGGAAATAATTTTTTTTAAGCCAGTGTTTAGTTCTTAAAATATTACAATTTTCTCAATCTCACTTGAAAATGCATTTCAAATTTTAAGAACTGGTAAGAACCATTTTTTTCAATTTAAAATTGGAAGGTTCCTTGTTTTTAGTTGCAAAATATGTTGAAAAAAAATATCCAAATATGATTCAAAAATTATAACAAAACACAACATCATCTCCAATTCAAATTTTAATAAAATTTTAAATTTGAATTTTTTTTGAAATTCATGTCCAAACGCCTACAAAGTTATGCGCGATTTATGTATTATATGTCGAATGAAACGTAAAAAGTAGACATGTATTATTAATGCAGAAATTAGACTATTTAGAATAAAATGTCTTCTAAAGTAAGTGATTCATGTGTATCAATTACTTCATTAATACCATATAACAATATCTTGGTTATTATTATTATTATTATTATTATTATTATTATTATTATTATTATTATTATTATTATTATTATTATTATTATTTGTTTAATCTCAAAATCGGATAACAATTGAATTTATATGTGGTTTTAAGAATACGTGATATAACTTGACACAAACTAAGAAAACAGATTAGTATTAAAATTAATGGTAAGAAAAGAAACACAAATCACACAAATCATCAGTATAATTAATTATTTTAATTTAAAATTAAAATTAAAATTTTAATACAATTACTAAAGTAATTTGGTTTTTTATTGCTAACATAAGAATTTTTATATAACGTATTATCTCACGTAAAATAACACAGTATTTAATTACAATCAATATTCTCTATCATAATACCTCTTTAAGATAATATTTTTCAATAATACCTCTTTAAGATAATTTATTTAGCATGAATTTAAATAATCGAATCAATAAATAAATTTTAGTTTTCAATTTAAAATGAAAAATAAAACCAAACAAGGGTAAGAGCAGAAAAGGAGATAGGGGAGAGAGAGAGGAAAAGAAGGAGAAAGACACGGCAAGAGTACTTTAAACCAAACTTTTATCAAATGTGTACAACGCCACAATAAGTGGCGTTGTACTTTAACGACCGTTAAATACAACGCCACTTATTGTGGCGTTGTATATACATTGGTTTTTTACAAAAATTAAAAAAAAGTCTACTTTGGTTCCAGAACAGAGATTTTTCTCTACTTTCTCTCTTTTCGACAAGTTACTGTAATTATTTAAAAAAGAAGCCTCCCCCTTCATGCTAGTAATAGTTTTCTCTGAAGTTTTAACTGTTTTAAAGTAGGTGTCCAGCAGGTCACGGGTTCAAGTCGTGCATGAAAACAGGCTCGTGAAGAAATATAGGATAAGATTGTGTACAATAAACCTTTATGGTCCGGCCTTCTCCGGAACCCCGCGTATCGCAGGAACTTAATTAATTATTACACCGGGCTGCCCATATATATATATATATATATATATATATATATATATATATATATATATATATAACACCAAGCAATTTATTATATGAATTCTATTTAACATGTTATAGTAGGTCGCTTACAATTTATTATAGGTTACTAATTAATTTATTAAATAGAGTCCCGAAATTTATATGACCATACTAAGTAAATATTTTATCTGCGGCTGAAGATAAGAAGTTTTCGTCATGATCAAGCTTTTTTCGATCAATTCTGTACCACTAGTACTGTCTATTCAACTGCAAAAGGAACAAAAAGAGGAAACATTTTCTGGGTTATTTACATAAATAATTTGATCTGTCGATGTGCAACAAATTTTAATTACCACTTAGTACTTTAGAAAGTGGTGGTTTTCTAATTTTGATTGGAGTTACCATCAGGTGTTGTTGGAGAAACCACTGTTAAAAGTGCACTATTCCATTCAATGAGTGCGTATAAAATAATGTGAATTCTACTTTCTGTTTTGAGGAACTTTCTCATTAACAAGTACTATAAGAAAGTATTTTTAATGTAACAATCATTTCCTATTTTAAGAATCACATGAGAGAGTTCTTTGTTTGACATCTGGAAAGTTGAAGTAGCTTTTAAGCAGATAGGTTAAAGAACGTACGTACAATTTTCGTAAAATGGACCAACACTAAGATTCGCATAAAAAAAATTCTTTTTCAACATCTGGAAAGTTCAAGTTGCTTTTGTTGGGAAAATAAGTTGAATAATAGAATGTAAAGTACTAAATTTGGTTAAGCTGGACGGCATATATAATAATATCACTTCATTCATACTAACAAATATCACATGAATCATTTATTTGGAAAGAAAAAAGACTATTGCATGTGCCGTATAAAAGCTGTTTAAGAAATATTCTTCATGTTCAGTCGCTAAATTCAAGAAATTAAATGCGTTCGTGTCAAAAAAAAAAATTGGCTGTGCTACAGTAGTAGTACTATATAAAGAGCTAGTACGAATTTTGAACTTTCAGCTTTATGCAGATTCCAAATTTGAATGCCCCTTCAATTTTCCAAATTTTTACAATCATTTTGAGAATAAATAAGTCACTAAATCCCTTCATATTCTCTGTCCCAATGCGGCGTGCATATAAGCACAAGTAAATCTTGACTTCCCCTTGATTACATAAAATACATATTTCGTTTGCTAGGGCTAACATCAACGGTTCTATGGTGTAGTGGTTAGCACTCTGGACTTTGAATCCAGCGACCTGGGTTCGACTCCCGGTAGGACCTTTTATGGCAATTATATTTTGCTGCTAAAACTTTCGTTGTTATACCGAGTGTTACGTTACACACAAAGCCGTATCATTCCACAGTCCAAGCTCATTTTGCAAAAACTATAAGCACAATAAGATGCCCGAGAACGATAAAGGTCCAATAAATTTTTTGGCCACAAAGATGGGCCTGGTGAAGTGCATTTAGGATCCCTATTTAAGAAAATTAATTTTTTATAAAACACCATTTTTAGGTTTAATTAGCCATTTAAAGATACCATTTGCTATATTACGTGTTATTTAAAGACTCCCGGTAGGACCTTTTATGGCAATTATATTTTGCTGCTAAAACTTTCGTTGTTATACCGAGTGTTACACACAAAGCCGTATCATTCCACAGTCCAAGCTCATTTTGCCAAAACTATAAGCACAATAAGATGCCCGAGAACGATAAAGGTCCAATAAATTTTTTGGCCACAAAGAAGGGCCTGGTGAAGTGCATTTAGGATCCCTATTTAAGAAAATTAATTTTTTATAAAGCACCATTTTTAGGTTTAATTAGCCATTTAAAGATACCATTTGCTATATTACGTGTTATAGATACCTTTTATGTTTTTTATACAATGTATTTTATGTATTTAAGCTGTTGTATTCATTAATACAACCAAAAAAATAGGTGTAAAAAGTGGAATTCCAGCTAAGTTTGACATGTAAGCTGTATTCAAGTGACATTAACGTTAAATACAGTAACGTCTCTGCGCAAAATCTGAAAAGTTTAAACTGGTTAAAAATGGAAGGAAAACAAATCACATGATATTCTCCTAATTTAACTCAGCGAACTAAAATGATTCTTCATTAATCTGTATTTAAAAGATACATAATAAAAATTATAGATGAATAAAGAGAAATACATAATAATACAGTTGAGTAAAATTGTATACAGTTAATACAGCAAAATACAACTTAATTCATCTGAATAAAATACTTGAATACAACAAAATACAACTGAATACAGCTGAATAAAACTCTTGAATGCAACAAAGTACAACTAACTTCTATTGAATAAAATAGTTGAATATAACTAACTACAATTGAATACAACTGAATACAATTGTATAAAATACTTGAATACAACTAACTACTGCTGAATAAAATAGTTAAATACAACTGATTAAAACTGAATACAAGAGAATATAAAAATTCCTTTTATAAATTCTCGCAAAATCATCCATTCTTGTTCTTCCGTTTACTTGTAGAGAAAGAAGAGAATCCTTTTTACAGAAAACCAAATCTACATTCGAAAAGAAATAGAGCAGTCCGGAACCGAAATAACACTCAATTACACAAAAAAAAATACCATTTTAAACGTAAAAAAAATACCTAAATACCCATTCCGCAGTATAAAACTGCGAAATGTACAAACGGACGTTTGTACATTTCGCAGTTTTATTTTTTTTTTTGAAAAATAAGCGTAACTGTTAAAGACATTAAAAAAAATTTAAAAAAAATAGGGCATTTCGCAGTACAATACTGCGAAATGCCCCTAGTTAAATCCGCCCAGATTTTTCAAACTCATTCTCTCCTCTACAATCTTTCAAACTCATTCTCTCCCAATTTTTTTTGTCGGCCACCTCTCAAATTCTCTCCAACTTTTTGCCAAAAATTTGATTTCGAAGTCCCACCCGTCCCCTTCAAGTGCAACACAAGTGGGCCCCACACAGAGATAGTGTTGGACACGAATTCGGTTACAAAATTTCAGTTTTACAGCTTTAATTTGAGGTATTTGATAATTTTATTTTATAAATTATTAGAAAATATGTTAGTGTTAGTTTTATATTATATAGCAAAAAAATATTAATTGTATTTCTGGGGAAGGGAATAATCTAGGCAGCCTTCCCCCTGCTTTTGCAGAGAGGCTGATTCGAACCCGCGACCTGACACACCACGGCAAGCAAGCTTACCGCTGAGCCAAGCCGGCCCTTCAATATAGCAAAGAAATGTTAATTAATTAAGTTAACAAAATTATAAAAATATTAAAATTGAGATTTATAATAATTAGTCATTATTATGTGTTTCCGGGCTTCAAAAATCAAGCCTGGAACCTTTAAACAACCATTATATTAAATTATACGTAATTTAATTAATTAAGTTAATAAAATTATGAAAATATTAAAATTGAGATTTAGAATAATTAATCATTATTATGTGGTCTCGGGCCTCAAAAATCAAGCCCGGAACCTTTAAACAACCATTATATTAAATTATACGTAATTTAATTAATTAAGTTAACAAAATTATGAAAATATTAAAATTGAGATTTATAATAATTAATCATTATTATGTGTGTCTTCATTTATGCAATAATTAATTTTTCTTATTTATAGTACACGACATGGCATCTCGTCGACCTGCACACCCTGGACCTTCGGTAGAAGGATTATTAGTACTGCAGGGTGACCATAGGTCATCGTTTATTTGGGAGGGCCAGCTAGCTCTTCAGACTATATGCCCCAGGAGGCCGGACGATCTGTGGGAGTTTTTGGCGCAGTATCCCTTTCATCACGAGTTGTAGACCTTCTAGAGCAGACCGGCTTGTACAGCATATTTGAGCTGGGACGGATGCAGCTTGACTGGTCGCTCATCACAGCGTTGATAGAGCGGTGGCGACCAGAGACGCATACATTTCACCTGCCTACTGGAGAGGCTACGATCACTCTCCAGGATGTGCAGGTGCTGTATGGATTGCGCGTTGAGGGCCGCGCATTGACACTGCCCCAGGAGTGGAGACGGATGACCCGCGTACAGCTGGCGGATGTGATGGGACGGATGACAGGTTTGCACCCGGAGGGCAACGTTGGTGGTTGTGGTCTCCAGCTATCCGTCATTAGAGCGTTCATGGCGGAGTTGCATCCACGGTTCACGGAGGAGACAGAGGAGCTGTGGATTATCCGTTTCACTCGGATGGCATTACTCATGCTATTTGGGTGTGTCTTGTTTCCCAACACGTCGGGGAACAAGATATCGATGCGGTTTCTCCACTCTCCGGAGGATATGGAGTAGGTGCATCAGTACAGTTGGGCAGCTGCTGTTCTGGCGTATCTCTACAGGAGCATGTGCCGGGCTAGCATCGGTGCAGCTACTGATATTGGTGGTTTTTTGCCACTCATGCAGGTGAAAAATACTTTGAAAATTAATTAAGCACAAATTATATATTGTGAAATGACTCATAATTTACATCAACATTTGTTCTTAAGTTTGGGCATGGCAGCGTATCATGCCACTACAGCCACCTCTGTCGGCACAGGACTATCCGCCCCTCCCGCTAGCTGTGAGATGGATTCTCCGGCGGGGGAATTACCGAGGAGTGGATGTGCACTACAATCTCCCCCTTATTAGGGACCAGTTGGATATGTTGCATGTTGGACAGGTAAACATCTACATAAAGTTGGTTGTTTTAAATGTAGTTGTACCTTGCATACTAATTTGTTGTTATTCGTTGTAGTTCATCTGGATGCCGTACACTGATGAGCTACTTGCGCACCTACCTGCTATTTGCTCGGCGACTGGCTCATATGGAGCAGCTCCGTCCCATTGATATTCTGGGAAGTTGTTGAGTATCATGCGACGGAGCATGTGCTTCGTCAGTTTGGTCGTCATCAGCCGGTATCGAGTGATCCCTCCTGGGACCCTACTCATTATCAGCGTGACGACCGTCACAACATGAGCCGGGATTATGTAGTGTGGTTGCGTGACCAGGTAGTTCATTGGGAGGAGCAAGCTCAGCGCATCCCACCACCACCGACACCGTACCACGAGGCTACTATTGCGATTTATGAGGGCTGGTACAGACGTCACACCCGGAGGCATGTCGGGGGGTTTTATGACCCATCCAGCTGACCCTTGCAGTAGCATGCCCTCATACGACCCTGGCAGCAGTATGCCCTCATACGACCTTCAGTTGTCATTGCCAGCGACACAGATGACCCCATCCGGACCATTGCAGATTATGGGTACCTTTGATGGGGATGTACATCAGTACTTCGCTGGCACATCTAATGCAGCTGAGCATCGGCCGACCCGTGACGTGGATGGCGGTCGTAGGTTGAGTTATCCATCGTCCCCTACATTTGATGCGGTATGTTTGTATTACTTTTGTTTTTCAATTCTACATTATTTTTACTTTCGATGCAATAAATTCATTACATCTGTTTTTATGCAGTCTTCATCTCAGACCATGTTTGACCATACTACATGTGATGATGAGCTGACCATCGATGAATATTCGGAGGACCTCGACGAGACCATTGTGAGAGAAATAATTTGTTAACCATAATAATTTAAATACCTCTCTTATTTTATCTAACATTACTTATTTTTTATAGGTTGGTGCCGGACCAACGGCCTATTCCTCCGACCCTGCAAGTTGTGCTGTAGATGCCGCTGCACATCCTCCCATAAAGAGGCGGCTTGACGATGATGATCCAGATAGTGTGCCAGACCGACAGGGGATGCGACTTAGGCCAGCAGCAAATTTGAGGCACAAAGCATGCGACACTCATTGATTTCATTATGTATATACACTTGTGTAAATAATATTTATTGTGCATAAATAAATATTTTTTGATTTCATTAATGTGTAAATACAAACATAGCATTAATAGTAGAAACAACACTTCCAATTCAAATATAACTAAAGCAATAAATAGAACAATGAGCCAAATATATATATATATAAAATAGAACACAAACATAATATTCCAATAAAACTTAAAACATAATATTCCAATAAAACTTAAAACATAATATTCCAATAAAACTTAAAATTGTTCAATACAAACACAAACATACTATTACAGTTAAACTGAAATGCCACTTAAACGAGAGTAAAATCAAGTAGACAAATCTAAAACGCAACTAAACACATAGTACGAATTGTTTCGTCTATGAGCTTCCATTTATTCTGCGTTCTAGCCACTTAAATTGTTCTAGCAATCGTTCTTGTTCGTCTTCTAACTCTTTTACTCTCGCCTTAAGCTCCGCAATTTCCTGTTTATTTTTTTGGTTTTCTCCCATAGCTGATGCCAATTTCCATTCTGCTCTTAGTTTTTTATTCTTTTCTTCCCTCACCTCGTCCCTGAGTTCTATCCTTCTTATATTGCTATTGTAGTTGCTTTCTGCTTGGGCTAACCACATATTATGCAGATTAAGCATTCGTTCTCTGTAGTTTGCTTGGAGACACTGTTCCTCAGCCCATTCATTGAACTCACACATTGGTTCATTCGGATTTTTGTAGCAATCCATCTGGTTCATGCACATCCAGTAGTTACGTCCAACATCATCACCTTCCCAACATGTTTGTTGCACACATTGTTTTCCACAGTAACACACTGGTGTTCCATATTGAGCCATTTAAAATATTGCACAGTAACACACTTTGAAAATATCAAACGTTCGCAAGAAATATTTGTGTTTTGTAAGATTTTGAGCACATGTAATGACGGTAATGAGCCCGGTATTTATAGGCAACATAAACATAAATCGTTATATAATACTACGAATTGCATTTCGTAATGTTAAACTACGAATTACAAAAAAATGCAGCTTTTTTGTAAGAAGTGACAACTTTATATTTCGTAATATTGAACTACGAATTACATTTCATAGTATTGAACTACGAATTACTAGGACAATAAAAATCACATAATTTTCAGGTTTTTTCAAATAAAAGGACAAATTTACATTTCGTAGTATTGAACTACGAATTACATTTCGTAGTATTGAACTACGAATTACTAGGACACTAAAAATCACATAATTTTCAGGTTTTTTCAAATAAAAGGACAAATTTACATTTCGTAGTATTGAACTACGAATTACATTTCGTAGTATTGAACTATGATTTTTAGCTTTTTTGAAATAAAACGACAAATTTACATTTCGTAGTACTAAACTATGAATTACATGAACGAAATGACATAGACATGACAATTCACATGGTTTTCATAACTTCACTTTTCGTATTATTATAGACTATTTAAAATTGCACAACATCACATTAAGAAAATTAGAACAAGATACGTAATTTGAAGAATAATTTTATTTCAAATGCACAAAACGTACTACATACATATATTACAACTAATAATACAAAAATAAGGAACTAATGTTATGGTTGATAGTTGGGTACATTGGACGAACTTGCACCTGAAGGACATTTACGGCGGTCATGTCCAGTTTGGGAGCATATGCTACATTTACGTGCATAAACAGACTCACCAACATCCATTTGGTTTGGTATACGTGTTCTCTTTTACACTCTCAACTTGCGCAAGTACTCCTTGTTATATACCAACTTAAAAGGTTCCGGCGGCCAATAATGCTCAGCACCTAAAGGATGCAACTTTCCACTATACGTGTCTACGTATGCTGCAACACCGTAGTGCCTATCAATGTAGTTTGTTGCCCCATAGCCAACTTGTTGAAAGCACTTCAATGCATGTGGGCACGGCATGTGGTAGATGGTCCATTTCCCACACGAACATAACCTTCTATTTTCATTCACCGTATGTACATTATTCCCACGGTGTCCACGATTACCAGTCTTAACTTCGAAAACACCTTGTTCATTGTCGTATTGAAGATAAGAATGCCACTGTGCTCGCTTCCTGTACTTTTCGAATCTTACCATGGGTATTGGCATAAATTCAACACCTCTATCCAACAATGACGATGCAGTTGCATGCCTTTCAACAAACCTCTCTGCACTCTGTTTGAAAGTCATGCGGACCATGGCAGTGACAGGCAGTCCACGGGCAGATTTCAACAAGCCATTAAATGACTCCAACACATTCGTGGTGAGGGCTCCCCATCGTATGCCACCATCAGCATGCAATGTCCACATTTGAGGGTCATGTTGCATCAACCAACTATAGGCTCGTGGTTCCAACTGCCGGATTGCTTCCATGCACCTATTGAATTTACAGAGCTGGTGCTCAGTTGCAGCCATCCACATTAAGTCATGCAACGCCTTGTCAGGAAATCTCTTTTGAAAATTGGCTTTTAGGTGCCTCACACAGTAACGGTGGTATGCATGCGGTGCCTGCCATTCAGGCAAGTGACATACAGAACTTAAAATACCACCATGCCGATCAGAAATTAGACAAATACCTGAACGCTGTTTCACAACGTGTTGCTTCAAGTGGTTCAAGAATTGCGTCCACGTCTCTTCACTTTCGTTCGCACAAATGGCAAAAGCAAGTGGAAATATTTGGCCATTGGCATCTATAGCAACTGCAATCAAAAGCTTAATATCATACTTTCCATAGACATGAGTACCGTCTATGGAAATTACGGGACGACAATGCACAAAACCATCTATTGCTGGTTTAAATGACCAAAATAGATAGTTGAATATAAATTCCGGACTGCCAGGACTTCGCTCGCGCCTCCATTCAACAATAGTACGGGGGTTAAATTGTTGCAGTGCAGCCATGTACCTGGGAAGATTTGAAAAGGACTTATCCCAGTCGCCATAAATTAGTTCAAAGGCACGTTTGCGACCGAGATATGCCTTTCTTTTACTTATAGTACAACCATACTCCTTGTGGACAGTTGTAATACACTCTTTAATCTTAAATCTAATAGACACTTCCAAAAATGGAACCAAGACAAAGGGAAATCAAGTCAACATCCAGGTTGAAGTGGTTCTCATTGAATGTGTCCATTTCACATCTATGATCGCTAATAAATTTACCAACTTTCCACAAACCAGATTTTTTCTTTGTAGCACGAAGCATCCAATGACAGCCCAAGAACCACCTGCGACATATAGCCTTGTATCTATCCGTAGTTGACTCAGTTATCGTCATCTCACGACACTCCTTTATGCTATAGATTTTTACAGCCCTAACTAGGCGAGCTTTGTCAGGGAAATACATGCCCTTTGTAACAACATCTGGTCTACATTCATCCCACATCTTCGATCGTAATTCATCATAATCCCTTGTCAATGCATCAACATTAGGCATGGCAGGCAAATTATCAAGGTATGGAATATTTCTCTCATGAAAAGACACGTGGGATTCATACACTCTTTGTCTAACGGGGGGGGGGGGAACATGCTCCCTAGTCAAATCAGGCTCCACATTCACTTCCTCCTCCTCATCGTCACCCTCCACATCATCACCCTCCTCACGGAAGGGTGTCTCATCACCAGACTCATCCGCATTGTTATCGCAATCACTATCATCCTCCTGACTCTACGCATCTGCTAAGTCACGAGTAAAAACATCGTCTACGGGCAACTGTGTTACTCCAGGAGCTTCAAAAAGCTCGTTTTCACTGCATATAACCAACAAAAATTTAAGTATCCTAATCGTATTGTCTTGAAATTTAAATGTACATATCACTACATCACTATACTTACAACTCGTATTGTCTTGAAGTTTCATGCTGGCTTTCTTGAGGTTGCTGATAACTACCAGAGGGACCACCGTGCTCCAATACTGTAGAGTTTTGCAAATTCCAACTAGGGACGTGGTCATAATTTGTCAAATTCAATTCCGGACGATACACCCTATGAAAATTAGAACTATAAATACAAATCCAAATAAAACATAAAGAAAAAGATTTCACTAAATTTAAGTTTACCGATCGTCTTCTTCATTATACGAAGTAGTAACATTATTTTCTGGCTCCTCATTCGCCTGTGGTGACAAATTCAAATCAAGAGAACCTCTTCCATCTCCAACTTGTCCGCCTAATGCTCCTCCAAAATAACCATCCGATGAATGTGGGTTATCACTTATACGCACTCCCTCATTACTACTAAGGTCTTCAACCTTCACATACATTTCTAATAATTTTATTACAATGTATTCTCTATATTCGTCCGGAACCCGCAAAAAATCTCTAAGACTTTCATCATCGTCAATGTTAAACTCAGAATAATAAGCAAACCCATGCGGGGTCACTGAATAAGGAAATCTTCCAGTTACTTTAATGTTAACCGAACGCCTCCGCTCACTCATTTTTTTACGTAACAACGATACCAAAGTATCGTACTCCATATTAAGCGGCAATTTAACATGACACTGTGGAGGAGAGCTATACCTCACCGAGTTATTATCCACAATAACCTCACCCCCCCAATACAATGAAACCCTTATTTTGGCAACTTCAGACATTATAAAAAATGGATTGATAAGGAGAAGAGAGAATAAGCGAAGTTTAAGCGTTGATAGAGTTTTGATGAAGTTCAATCGTCTATAAATAAGGAAATTTTGAGCAGTTGTTCAATGAAATTCGCACTACAAAACTACGAATTATGAATTTTAATTAAAAGTGGGCCCCATTTGCAGCCTATTTCGCAGTTTTGTACTGCGAAATAGCCTAATTCGCAGTACAAAACTGCGAAATAGGCCAATTTTTACAACACGGCCATTTTTAAAAAAAAAAAAATCACATTTCGCAGTATAAAACTGCGAATTGCACTAACGGCCGTTAGTGCAATTCGCAGTTTTATACTGCGAAATGGCTAATTTCGTTTTTTTTTTACGTTTAAAATGGTATTTTTTGTTTAATTGGGTGTTATTTCGGTTCCGAACTCAGAAATAGAGCCTCTACAGCTGTGAATAGAAGCTGTGAACCCTACTTCGATGTGAACCCTACTTTGACGACCACTGCGATTGTAATGTAGTGATAATGGAGGAGAACTAGAGAATTTGCGTGGGAGAAGAGGTGTGAATCGTGGATTGAGGGAGAAAGAGTAAAGTGTATGCAAAAAGAAAGAGAGAACTTGGTTAGTCAATTATACGATGATTATGTGAGAGAAAAGACTAAAAAGGAGAGAGAAAGTTATTATTTAACATATATGGTGCTTTAAGTGAAGGATATAACTATAATTAAATATTTGGCTATAAAGTATAAACGGTATCTATAGAATATGATATTTTAAAATGATATTTATTTAAAATAAATAGGGTACTAAGGTTTTCAATAGGGTGTAAAAATTTCTTTAAGAAGAGAATAGTCGAAGTTTACAAAGTTTTCTAAAGTTTAACCACCTCATAATCATCTAAAGTTTTAATCACGGGTCTGATTGAGTGCAGGTCAAAATCTGACCTTCAAAACATGCTAAACTTTGAGCACAACAACAATAACATACTCGGTAAAATCTTATTGGTGAGGTCTAAGGAGACTAGAGCGTACGCAGACCTTACCCCTACTCTAAAAAGATAAAGAAGTTATTTTCGGGAGACTCTCCGCTTAACAGACGAGACAATAATATCAGAAAAGGAAACAAAAGAAAGCAAAAGAAACAAAAGGAAACAAAAACAAAAACAAATGGAAAGGCCTGTAACTACGGGCGAAGCTACATTCACTTAGGGGTGGTCAATTGTACATTCTTTATTGAAAAATTATACGGTATATACACGTAAAATATTAAGTTTTGAAGATATATAACTTATATTGAACACTCTTTGTCGATAAATTTTTTTTGACTTTGTTCAAATTTGAATACCCTTAAAAAAATATCTGATTTTGCACTGTCTATAACAACAAAAAATATCATAAAAATAATTACAGCAACGTAAGAAACAACAACTAAATCAAAGGAGAATAACATAAAACTATGCAAAATGCGGTGCTAAACTTTGAGTAATTTTTAAAAACGAATATGTTAAATAAGGGTGCTAAAGGCGGCTATGTAATGTCATTTCCACGGTGTGACTTCCTGACATTCCTTTTTGCCTGCTAACAAACTTTCGTTGTTATATCATTGTTATACACGAAGCCCAGATCATTCTACAGCCCAAAGCCCATTGCAAAATTATAAGAAGACCAAAAAGGTGCATAAGAACGAAAAAAGACCAAGAAAACCTTGGGCCAGAAAGAAAACAACCTTGGGAGAAATTCACAAATAGCCAAATTTACAAGTGATCATTTTAAAATAATCACAGTTTCAAAAGTAATCGAAATTTAGTTACTTTTTATGTAAAGATAAACTTGAACAAAAATACTGTTCAAAATTCGAAAAAATACTCCAGTATATTATACTGGATTTCCAGCATAAGTATATTAGAATTCCAATGTAATATACTGGAGCTCCAGTATAATATACTGTGGTGCTCCAATCTCTAGTATATTATACTCAAACTTTCCGTGTATTGGAGTTCCAGCATAATATGCTGGAAGTTCATATACATGTGCATCGATCTCCAGTATATTATGCTGGAACTTTCTGTATCGCATGCAAACGCTGGTTATTTTTGAATTACCAATAAGATATTTGTAGAAAACTAAGAGAGAAATTGAGAATTTTTCTCTGTATTTTACTGATGAATTCACTGTACACTTGGACTCTATTTATACAAGTATGTTGCTAAATAAACGAATAAGAATCCTATGAATTATGTGTATTTGTCATCTTTACACTAGTCTAAGTTAGCGTTTGGCCGTTTGATTTGGGTGAAGTTTGGTCTGAAGATGAAAATGTGTTTGGACATATGATTTCAAAACATATTTTTTAACTTTATTTTGGAAAAATTTTTACATAATTTCCAAGTTTTGGAAATTTGGCCCAAATTCAGCTTATTAGCTGAATTTGAGATTTCAAATATGTGATTTGAATTTTGGCCAAAATGTGGGTCAAATTTATGGCCAAACATAGGATTTAAAAATAAATTTCAATTACATTTGAAAAGATGTATGGGCAAACACGAACTAAGTATAACCATCCTAACAAACTAATATTCTTTCTACGTGTGAGCTACTTTGCCCGTGTCAGAAATTTCCAGATTTAAAGGCTGCCTTGGACGGTCCAGATTTAATCTATCATAATTGTGAAGAGACGTTGGATTGATTACACGTGGCATCTCAGATTTAAGAAAAAAGAAAGTAGGCGTTTCTAAGCTGTTATTTCATTCTCTCAATTTTTGTCATTTGGTGATTGAAGATTGCTTATTTCAAAGGACAAAAAAGTAGGAAAAAACGTAAATTACATGTTTAAAACCCACTATTATCATTGGGCTTGACTTGACACGAGGACGCTGCTGTTTCGTTGGTTGTTGGCGCTTGGCGTGATATCAATCTCTATGTCAATAATTCCAATTAATTAATGCAACGTTGCAATTATATTCTTGAATAATATACAATTTTTCCTGGACACCTATGCCTTTTGCACCAACTCATAAGCTGTCTTTGTACACTTTAGAATGTAGGTCAACCATCCAATACGTTAGTGATTCACGCTTGGCGCCTTAATTAAAGAAATTTCCCCAAAGTAGTACATCGCGGTATGCTTGTTAATTTTGTGATCTATTATATCTTGTTTTTAATTCTATGTATCAAATTTCCAAGACATGCATCTATATTTTTAGAGATAAAGACAATTGAAAATAAAACAAGCTATCTTTTTAGAATCATTTTCTTTTATTGAACTGATGAAAGATTGTGCCTTTGTACCTTGATACTATACAAATATGAATAGCATAGCGTGGGACTTGATTTATTTTTTGTTACACTTAGAGCCAACGTGTTCAGGTTCTCTCATTTGAGATCTAAAGAGAGCTAAAAAGAAAATATAATTTTAATTTCACGAAATCCTATTTACAATAGAAAGATTTTTCTCCATTTCTTTATTCATCTTTTCATTTGTTTTTGGTACAATGTTAGAGTCAAACTGTAGTGTCGAATATAATTGCCATATGTGGTTTTCTATAATAAGCCTGTGTTAAAACTTGATTCAACCACAAATTATTGAGGTTTTGTTGTATGACAGTTAAGAGAAAAATTGGAAGCTTCTAGGTTTTCATTGTGTTCTATTGAGAGAACCCGACAATCTGTACAAAGTACTAATTGTTCTCTCTTACCCAATAGATGGGCTGGCCCAGTATTTTATATACACCACTCAACTAATTAACTGCGTAAGATAAAGAGTTTTTTTCCTGTACCCTATAGCAAATTATATTATTAAAAATGTACAAAGTTTGGAAATTACCCGACCTGTTTACATTTTGACTACACTTTATATACCAAATCATAAATAACGATATTCTGAAGATATTCTCCCCATTATTTCGCGCGCAATTGTAGGCATAGAATAAGAAGGAAGATTCTTTGCATTTAATTCAAAATTCTGAAAAGGAAAACGAATCTGTAGTTGCGAAAAAAGCTCCTTCTTCAACTGAACGAAAAATATGTTCTCACTTATATTCTCAAAAACGCAGAATTATCAAACATTCAAATTGTAGAAATACAATTTTCTTCTACAAACTATTCTTCTCAATCTTTGTTCTTCAATTGTAGATATACAACTGAACAACAGCTCTGATCTCATACCTATTCAGTTCTTAAAGTTTTTTTCGGTTAACTACACAAAATCATGGCAAAAGTTACAATTATGCTGAAATCGAATGGTAATTGGGATAAATATGGAAGATATATAGATTTTGTAGTTGACGCGATTGTTGACGCCATAATCCACATTCTGCGGAGCAGCAAAGATGCTATTCTGAAAAAAACAGAAAAAAAACTGGATTGAGTATAATAAACTACAATTAACTACAATCAAACTACATTTAACTACATAATAACTGAACAACTACAATAAACAATGATATTATAACTACAAAAACTACAATTTAACTACAAAACCCCTGTTCCAAACTACAAATCTACCACACTATAACTACAACTTAACTACACATATATTAATGATTCATATAAAAAATACAAAATAAAGACAATTAAACCTTAAAATTGAGACAAATTAACTACAAAACCACTGTTCCTAACTACAAATCTACCACAATATAACTACAATATAACTACACATATATTAATGATTCATATAAAAACTACATAATAACTACAATGAAATCTCAAAATTGAGACAAATTAACTACAGAACCACTGTTCCTAACTACAAATCTACATAATATAACTACAATTTAACAACACCTAAATCGAAAGATGGAATATCAGTTAAAACCTCTTTTGTAGGTTTTTTTTATGAGTATTTTGATTTTTCATGATTTTGTTGAACGTTGAACTAGATAAAAATGGAGGGGAAGTTAAGGAGAAGAAGGAAGTTGTGTTCTGCTATACGGAAAAGGTGGAAAAGAACTGAACAAAACAAAAAAGCGTGAGGGAGAAAAGAACTGGGGAAAAATCGTGGGGAGGGGGGTTGGGGGTGAGGTACGAAAAATTTAAAAATTGGGAGAGAGATAAGCGGGTAACAAAATATTTTGGGAGATTTTATCCCTAAATACACCCCTATAATAAATGATAACTTAATTAATGCCTTAAATTGAATTATGGTACATAAATTGAAACTTGGTATGCTTAAATGTAATAAACACAAACCTTAAACATGGTTGGTAATAAGGTTTGCTAAATGGTATACACATGTAAAAATTCCTAAGATAAATATAAAGTTACACTTTTTGGGCCCAATAATAAGAGAAAGAAGAGAAGAAACCCAAGTAGCTAACCAACAACCTTTGCATTTGCTTGTATCTCAACACCCCCGATAAGTTGGATGGTGAGGTAACCCCCAACTTGCAAAGATGCAGATGATGTACAACTCCCCCCAAAGGTTTAGTGAACATATCAGCGAGTTGATTAGCACTGGAAGTGTGAAGTAACTGAAGAAGACCTTTATTCAACTTGTTGCGAACAAATGGCAGTCCAATACAATATGCTTGGTGCGCTCATAGAAGACAGAATTCTTAGCAATGTGGATAGTTGCCTGGTTATCACAAAATAGACTGACATGAGAAGAGAAAATAACACCAAATCAGAAAGAAGTATGCATACCCAAGTAATTTCAGTAGTGGCCTTACTCATAGACATATATTCAGCTTCAACAGAGGACAAGGGCACCATAGATTGTTTCTTTAACTTCCAGCCTACTAGACGCCCCCCTAATAAAATGCAAAACCCACTGATGGACTTCTTACTATCCGGGAAAGATCCACAATCACTATCACAATAGACACTTGAAAGAAAGACAAGGGAAATTATTATAGAAGATCCCAAAATCAATAGTACCCTTGAGATATCGAGCAAACGTAAAGCAGCCTGCATTTGAGGAAGGCAAGACTTCTGCATAAACTGGCTTAAATGTTGCACTGCAAACAAATATCAGGCCTAGTGTGGGTTAACAAATTGACCTTACCCACTAAACACCTATAAGTCTCAGGATTGGATAGGGGTAACCATGAGCAACATGTAATTTGTCATGTATTTCAAGAGGGGATATCACCAAAGAACAATCATAGGAATGAAACTCTTTGAGAAGATTATGCACA
This sequence comes from Nicotiana noctiflora, assembly GCA_032618575.1. Taxonomy (NCBI): domain Eukaryota; kingdom Viridiplantae; phylum Streptophyta; class Magnoliopsida; order Solanales; family Solanaceae; genus Nicotiana; species Nicotiana noctiflora. Next base: position 331,734 of record JASVEL010001728.1, read on the forward strand.
ACCTTTTTCTGGTGCAGAAACACTCCACCCTCAAAATACAGTACTTCGATACCCAAAAAATAATTAAGATGACCTAAATCTTTAATTTTAACTTGATCATGGAGGAAAGTTTTCACAGCAGCAAATCGCACACGGATCTGTCCCAGTTATGATAATGTCATAAACATACACCACTAAGATTACCAAAGCATCACCAGAACCTTTAGTAAAAAGTGAATAGTCGTTAAAGGAGTGCTCAGAGCCTCTAGAAGACAAAAATTGAGACAACTTGGTATACCATTGCCTCGAAGCTTGTCTCAATCCATATACAATTTTTTTTGAGTTTACAGACCAAAGAAGTGGAAGAAGAATCAGGAGGCACAATACATACTGAAAGATAAGGTGGAAGCTTCATAAAAACTTCTGCATCCAAATCTCCATACAAGAAAGCATTATTAACATCTAGTTGGAATAGTGGCCAATTTTTTTTAACAACAATAACAATTAAAGTTTTAACAGTGGACATTTTAAATACATGTAAGAAAGTTTCATTGAAAGTCTATACCTTCAACATATGTATCACCCCTTACCACAAGTCTAGCTCTATATCTTTATATGTTCCAATCAACTTTATACTTAATTTTGTATACTCATTTGCAGCCAATTGGTATTTTGCTCTTGGGTAACTCAACTATGTCCCAAGTATCATTAGTCTCCAATGCCTCAAACTCTTTTCTCATAGCAGTCTATCACTCAAGGATAGTTGCTGCCTGAGAATAAGTAGTAGGTTCAAATGCATGATGCTCACTAGAAGTGGACATTGCAGTTAAATTGGCAGACATGGAGATGTGATTAGGTAAAGAACAGACACAATTCTGCAGGTAAGAAGGAGGATTATGAGGTCTAGATGATCTCTTTAAAGGAAGGAATTCAGATTCATAGAAAGAATAAGAGAGATTAGGATAAACATGATAACTAATATTTCAGAGTCATAAGGAGCAGAGCTAGAGGGATGAGGAGAAACATGCTATTTAACTGATGGGACAGGGTAAAAGAAACCATGCAACAATGAGGAATTCTGCTTAACAGAATGATCAAAACAAGTAGAAAATGATAGCAGGGAAGTAGATCTAGATTAAATAAAAAGGAATATATGTTCATGAAATATAATATCTCTGGAGATAACACAGGCTTTATTCTATAAGTCATACATTTTATAGGTTTTCTTCCCAAAGGGAGAACCAATAATCACACAAGGAATGGCCTTAGGCTGTAGTTTTGTCCCTATGAGGTTTTGTCCCTAAGGCATTATCACTTCTCATATTTTGGACTTTTATTTGAAATTGAGTTTCAGCCAAAATAATAAAAGCTTTTAAAAGGTCAAAAACATTGTTTTTGGCTCCCGTTAGGTGTGTCTAAGTGGCTCTTGAAAAATCATCAACAATGGTCATAAAATATTTGGAGCCAATATAGGTAGGAGAATGATATGGACTCCATGTGTCAATGTGAATCAACTGAAAAGGATTTGTGGTTTATATACTACTTTCAGGTAATGGCAATCTTGTTTGTCTGGCTAATAGACATATTGGGCAGGAAAAAGACTCTTTGGAAGATAAATGTGACCCAAGCATAGAGATTGTCACACCCCTTTTTTATACAAAAATAAACTTTTCTCTAAAACCTCTTAAATAAATAAAAGAATTTAGTAAAAAAAGCTTGAAAAGGGTTTTTCAAATTTGAAAGTGACAAAAATGTGTGTTTAAAAGGAATTAACTCAGAGTCGCCACCTGACATTGATTTCGGTGTGCCAGGCCACCGTTTTTTTTTTTTTTTTTGAAATGATTTTCCTTTAAAACACTTTAGACTTCAAAACTAAGTCTGCACCAGAGATTTGGGTAAGGGGGTTCATTTGACTCGGGGAGAAGGTGTTAGGCACTCCCCAAGTCCCGTGAAAGTCACGGTTGCGTACTTGATCAAGTTGGCTTTCAAAACATTCAAATTGAGGTAAAATACGCAAAAAGCAAAATAAACACATATGAGGCTCGAGGTCGTCCCCGCCTAATAAAGGAAAATGAAAAGTAAAAGAAAGGAAAATTCTAAGCTAACCTATACTAGACTTCTTACCATGCTTATGAAGGCCTTCGAAATATTTACATAATATGTACAAATACCTTCGGGGCATTCCCCGGATAAATTTAACTACGGGAACGACCTCTCGCCTCAAAATCAAAAGCAAAATACTAAAGCTTGCCTACCAAAGTGTTGTCGGCCTAAGCATGCTACTAACGTTAAATTGGTGACAAATCTACCTAAATGAGAAATTAAGAACATTAAACAATTTCTATTTTTGCCTTATTCCACAACTTTTAGCTCCAATTGTTATTTTAAATCACTTCTTCCCAAACCATTCTTTTAAATTCAACACCGACAGTTTCATTTTCCAATTCAAAGTAATCATACGATTTGTATAACTAAACGTGCGATTTCAATTCACTCCAATCAATTCAAGCAAACATATGAGCGGGCACATTCAAAATCATAAACAACGAGTCACAAAATCGAACCAACAAGCAGATAATTAACAATAGAATGAGTAAAGGATGGAGGTATTGAACCTTATCGCGCGAAACTTTTGATTAATCGAGAGAGCGCAAGAATAACACCTCGAATCTATCGAATCCAATTGCAAAAATACAGCAGCAACAGAAACCGAACCGGTACCGCGAACCAGCAACAATACTCAGATGGAAAGCAATAGCAGAACGCGGCTGAACCTTGACCGGACCTCGACGAACTCAGAACAACGAACTCGGACTCGAGCAAAATCAACAGACCAACCGCGAACGGACTTCGATCGGAGAGCAATAGACACAGTCACTGAACTCAATCGGAAATTCGAGACTTACCGTAAAGGGATACTAAATGAGCTTTTGGATTCTTTACTTCTTTCAACTTTGTCTTTTTCATTTCTCTTTACTATTTTTAGCCTATGTTTCTCTCGTTTTTTGACTGAAAGTCATTGCCAGCATAAGAGTCAGAGGAGTCATCGGCTGTAGCCTCTTTTGGAGAAGAAGACAAGTTTTTATTGCAACTATGGATGGAAACAGCTATTGGCTCGTGTTCTCGGGAGCTGGTCGATTTGGTTTTTAAGAAGATGCCATGGAAATTGGCTCGTTTTATGAAGAAGAAAATCGATGGGGCGGGTTTGATTGGAGAAGAGTACGGGCAGCGGTTGTGAGGAGATGGGAGGTTGGCCGTTGGTCGAAGTCCGGCGATGGGACTGGCGAAGTGCGACGGCGGCAGTAGCTTTCTTTCAGCTTTGTCTCTTGTTTATTCTAGTGTCAATGACACAAGGGGGTGGCGGCTGTAGCTGCTAGAGAAGAGGGGTGGCTTGGCCGGTTACTGAGGCTGGCGGCTGATGTAGGAGGCGGCTGTGTGATGTGGAATGGAGGCTGGTGGTATTGTTGTTGATAGAGAGGAGGGGCGTCGACAGGAGGACTGGGGTAGGCGGCTGGCTGTAGGGTTCTGTGGTAAGGAGGGGTGGCGGCTGGGTATATCTTAGCTCTAGGGTTTGTTTTTTTGCTCTTTGTTCTGTAGAAGACAAGGTGGGCGGCTCCCTCTAGTTTTTCAGCTAGGGTTCTCTTGTGTGTTGTGTTATTATGTGGGAGAGAGGATAGGTTTTAGGTTAAAAAAAATCTGATGGGGTTGTGGGCATGGGTAAGATGTTTGGGCCTCAAATTTGGGCCTTAACATTGGGTTAAAAACAAATACCCAATCCTTAATTCAATTACTTTTAATGTAAGATAAATATATTACGTAATGCAATAATTAATTTAATTAATTAAACTAAATTATATATATATAATATGAAACTATTTTTTTGTATTTTTTAATTTTATGATAAAAATAATGTAAAAGAGTTAAAATTAGTGTAAATAGCTATATGAGACCTAAATTAAATATTTTACGCTAAAACGGGTAAAATTTCGGGGATGGTCAAAAATTACGTGTCTACAGAGATGTGTTTCATTTTTTGGAAAAAGGAATATGCCCAAACCTATAATGTCAAACCATATATATTTTATTGATCTTTTTCAGGGTTGCATCAATATTTACATTTGTTTCATCAACATCAACAACATTAACATTCTTTACATTTGCTTGTATCTCAAGGAAAGCACAGACAAGAGAAATAACAGGCGGAATAACAACAAAAGTAATACTAAGAAGAGTAACAAGATGTGGTACTAGGAGAATCAACACGAGGAATTAAAAGCTTGTAGAGATTGTGTTCAGTTTATCAAGAACCAGAGGCATCTCCAGAGAAGGGGTCTGTATAGCATAAAGAGTTCTGGTAAACAAGACAATCCCACTATATTATTTTAACAGCTTACAAATAGAAATAAGATTGTATTGAAAAGAGGAAACATAAATAACATGATGAATTGTGAAATTTGGAAACAAATTCAAAGATCTAACTAAATGAACTTTGACTTTGTACCCATGTGGCAGAGAAACTAGGTAGGATACAGTCCTAATTGGGTATCGAGTGATTCTCAGATGAGATTCCTTAGGAGTTGACTAGAACCTGGCTCATTTGAACATACTAAACATAATATCTGGCCGACTTGCTGTCAGATACAATAATGATCCTATCATTCCACGATATTTAGTTTCATCTACTAGGATTCCCCGTTCATCTTCGTCTACGTTTTTTGAAGGACTCATTGGTGTGCCAATAGATTTTGCATTGCTCATGCCAAATTTTTGGATCAGTTCCTTTGTATATTTTGTCTGACATATAAAGATTCCTTCTTCAGATAGTTGAATTTGGAGTCTAAAGAAGAATGTTAGCTCTCCCATCATGCTCATCTCAAATTCGTTTTGCATCAGATTTAAACATTCCTTGCACATAAAAGAGTTAGTACTACCAAATATAATATCATCAACATAAATTTGGATAATGAGATTATCTTCTGCTGATCTTTTAACAAATAGAGTAGTGTCTACTTTACCTCTTGTGAAGCCATGATCAATGATCGAGGCAAACTCAACCCGAAGGTATGAGCGGGCACTACTACTCTTACCCGAATAGCGGTTCGGGGTCAATTCCTCAGGGAGTTAGATATTGGAGTGAATAATTATATTGCACTAGTATTGAATTTTGGCTTCTAGTTTATCTTCAAGCATTTTTGGTGTTTTTAATTTATAAACTATTGTATCAACTACTATTGTGTAATCTAAATTATGCTAAGGCTATTTCTAATTGTGATTTGCTAATGGGAAAGGAGACTAGGGAAGTAGCTTATACCTAGGTGGAATAACTAATGGGTATAGAAATTCAATGCGAAGATGATGCATGTGATTATCGAATAGCCGTTGCTATATGCATTCATTCTCACACCTCTCGGTAAAGAGAACAATTTTGCCCAGTTGACTATCTCGAGACCAATTGGGTAGGCTAATTTGCCTAAGCAACTTTAGGCTCAAGTTGGGTAATTACTCTCTCGAGGTTTATACCCGTTACTTGGGACTACCATTTTCATGGGTCCATCCCAAGTTCTTGTTGGGATTGATTGAGAGGTTTTAGACTCTCTTTCTCAAGTAGAGACCAAACCCACAAAAATAGAATTCATGTTTGCAACCACAAAATCCCAATTAAATACATTCAATCAACCCAAAACCAATCACCCACAATCATCCTTGCATTTAGTAATCTAACCCATCAATTACCCACACTAGGGTTGGGCTACAACCCTAGATATGGGTTTAGCTAGCCATAGAAATTGAAGAAGATGAAGAAATTGAAGATAAAATTGACATGGTAATTAAATGGAATTGAAATCTAATGTTAAAACAATACAAAATTGCCCAAAATAGGCGTATCCAAGTATCTCACGAGCTCAGCCATCACTGTGTAGTGTCTAACATAACCTAAAAAATAAAAAGAAGCTATTTATACTACCCTTAAAATTCCGGACAAAAATGCCCCTGCGGGACTCACGCAGACCGCACACTTTTGTCGTGAGGCCGCGTAGGATAATTGGGCTACTGAAGGTCTACTGTTGGAATAGGTCAGGCGTACCACATACAATTGGCACGCGGCCGCGCATGTACAGTAGTGCGGACCGCATACATTTGTCATGCGGCCGCACTGTATAAACCTGATTGAAAACAGCTCTCTGATCCTATACCCACGCGGGCCGCACTGATATGGCACGCAGCCACGTGGGACTTGTTCCTTAGACATTTCCTGCTCTGGCCTTCTTCATCGCGGACCACACAGTTTCGGACGCGGTCCGCGTGGGTTTTGTCTGCAATTTAGCTTCTCTGATCTTTTCCTGCGTGGTCGCACACCAAATCAATGCGGTCTGCGCAGATAGAGCTCGGACTTGAGTGTCTCTGAATCATCCTGTGCGTCCGCACACCAAAACAGTGCGGTCCGCACAGGCTTCCTTGAAGTCCTTCTTCTCTTCTTTGACGTTTTGCCGGTTTCACTCCTTTTTGAGCCGTTTTGACGATATTCATCCTTTTTTCGCTCAAACCTGCAAAATAGTGCACTTGTAAGTAATTCAAAGCCATTTAAACACATTTTATGCACAAAGATAAGGCAAGAAGGGGTTTAAAAACATGCAAAATTCCTAGTAATCAACTCCCCGAAACTTAAACCTTTGCTTGTCCTCAAGCAAATCAAAACTAAGACCTAACCTTCAGAGAAAAGACACCAAAACACCCCTACTTGTCCGTGGGTAACCTCACAAACATCAATTGGGACTAACAATTGTCCCTAATGCAAATGTATCATTGACACCTTTTTGAAAAATCTTAAGCTTTGTGGTTCAAGTGTGACACAAGAGCTTCGAGGGTTGACTCGATCCATCAAGGAGCCTTTCTTAAAACACTTTGGTTATTGTGGACCCCAAACTCATACACCCTCGGCTCTCCCTAAGTGCACCTCACCTTTTTGGGTATTTGCACTCAAATCAATGTGGAGAATTTCACACTCGCTCTCTCATAGAAGAGACCCTAAGCTCGACACTAGGTACCATAGGCTTGCCCTTTATGTAAGTATCCACTAATGTAGGCTCTTCTCGACTTGAGATCATATAGGACTTTTTGGGAGTCATTGTGAAGGCTTTTTGGGTAGGGTAGGAATTTGGCTCTTAGTGGTTCAACCTTCCCTAAAGCGCTTCTTTTGATTCATTTATGGAACACCTTTTTGACTCTTTTTGGCATTTCCTCTTTTAAGGGGTGAAAGAGAGGCACCATGGCACTCTTCCGTTTTGCAATTGACACTTCTTTATTTGATCATTTCATTCACATTCTTCCTTCTTCCCTTTTCACTTATCAACTCTTTTTGGTCCCCCCATTTTGGGTCTTTTTCAACTTTTTGCTTGTTTTTCTCTTTGTTTCCCTTTTCTTCACGCCTTTTCTTTTTCTTATTGCTTTTGTGCCTTTTTCCCACATTGGTGCCTTTCTTGTTCTTATCTTGTCTTTCCCCCCAAACTTATACTTTTGCAATCACTTTAAGGAAAAATCTTTGGGTTCCAACAGAAGGTCTAAATTGGGCATAGGCTTGCACTTTGGTTTATGAAGAAATAAGGTTTTAGGCTCAAAAGGGGTGACTAGGGATTCATTTATTGGTAGGTTGGAAGGAATGATTCATGATATGTTCATTTGGATCAAAGGTGGCCTACACTCACTTCTCAAGTCAAGTTTCACCTAGGATTTCGCCTCAACAAACATTCGGGGCAAGTTCTAGACCATTGGTACGGTGCTTGGGCTCACAATTCTATTTTCTCACCACACTTACACTCAGAGATCACCAAGAAATGGAGTCGAAGGCCCACAACAACCTCGGAATAGATTCGAGCACACTTTAGTCCATATGACCAATCGATGGTTATTCGATCAACACAAGACTCTCAAGGCCACAACTTTCACCAATCTAGACACAACTTGATGTCTTTGACCATAAGATCGGAGACAAATGTGCTAGGCCCAAGTGAAGTTCGCCCGAGGTACCCTTAACTAACAAAAAGTTTGAAAATCAAGAAGAAAAAAGAAAAAAAAACTAACTCAACCCTTAAGAAAGTTGTCACGCTATCTATCATAGGGAAAAGCCACCCGGTTCACACAACACTTTACCCTTGGAAAGAACCGTGGCATTAAGAAAACCAAGGGTTTATTGAAAATTTAAAACAAAATCTAATAATTCTACGAGAATAACCAAAAATGAAAAAGTAAATGAACTATGAACAAAGATAGATCCGAATATACAATCAAAAAGTGTTCAAAATGAAACTAAAGTAGATCAAAGTGTTAAAATATATACAAATACTATGTCTACGAATGTACTGAATGTAATCAAATATATACATTCCCAAAATCAAAAACAGTAGGGCACACCCCCACGAATAAGAATTAGCATTGTCCCCAATGCTAACTATCAAATAAAGCACAAAGAAAGGATATAGATGGCCCCTCAAGCCTGATCAACAGGATGGCTCTGACTGGCTCCCTCGTACGTTGTAGTGGTAGGGACCTCAGATTGGTCCCCAACCTGCTGCTGTGCTGCTGGGACAGGTGCCTGCTCTAGAGGAGGCTCATCTGTTGTTGTGGGTGCACTGGAGGACCCCTCCTGCTGCTCAGGAGCTACCATGATCACCACTCTATCAGTATTAGGGAGCTTCCTCTTCTTGCGTGGCCTGAGCTCCTCCTGTGGCTGCTCCGCCTGTGGCTCTACGGACGGCTTTCCAAATAATAGATCCAAGGGCAACTGATCAGCTACCAACTTGTCCACCTGCTCCTTTAGAGCTGCAACCGACTCCGTCGAGGCCTTGATCTTCCTTAGCTTCCTATGCTCCCTAGCAAGGCTCTTGAGTGCCTTGCTATGTGAATCGACCGCCTCAGCCAAACTATCCTGCTTCTTCATCATCTTTTCCTGCTTTTATAGGATTTTCTTCAATGTGTCCCCAATAGAAGCTGGGACCTCCACCGTCACCGGTGCACTATGGGACCGAACCACTGTCGTCAAAGTGGACAACTTGGATGTCATAGCTGACATCGAGTTGTTCAAACTAGTTAATGTGTAGGACAGCTGGTTGGCAGTGAACCGATGTGTCATCTTGGAGACTGGAATCTCCGGATCAGCTGTAAATGAGGAGGGTGCTGTAGATGGACCCGGAGGGAGTGAAGTGGCATGCTGAGTAGTAGTGACAGCTGGCTCCTCAGACTGGCCAGTTGTGGTGGAAGTGGTGGCTTGACCCTTCTTGGCCGTCTTAGGGTTGTCCGAACCCTTTTGATCATACCACGAATACGCCCCAGCCGGAGGCACCAGAACATCAAACTTCTTTCTTTTCACTTTCAGCTCCCTGAAGTACATCGTCAATGTGTTGGGGAAGGGGTAGTTCGTCTTGGTCTCGTGGGACACATTTGAGATGACTCTATACATGATATCTCCCACATTAAGTGGGAAGCCTGCCATGATCGAAGCTACCAACAGTGCTTTATCAATCGGCACTGAATGGTCATGAGTGGTGGGATCCAGACGGTTGCAGACAAATGTCAACCACCCTTTTGCCTCGAAGCTGAGGGTGTTCCTGTAAATCTTCTCTTGTGCCTTTAGCCACACCGGAACAGTTCCGGGAGCTGCTAGCACCTTTGCTAACCAAGGTCGGGCCTCCTCCTTCTGGGATAACTTCTCCAGATATTGGGATTCATCTTCCTCCGCGAAACCCAAGAACTCATTGAGTGACTTCCCATCAAACAACACAATTTGATCCCTCACTTTTGTGGCGGTGGAATCTCAGACTAGATGGTGGATATTGACATAGAACTCTTTCACCATGTGCTCATTTGCATTCTCCACCCGCTCTTTAAAGAAACTCCAACCCTCTCTCATGTGGAACTGTGCTTGCACTCTCTTTGGCCACCACTCTCTGAACTTGTGCCATGCTAGCTATAAATCTCCTCTCTGGGATCAATCTCCTCTTTGGCCACCACTCTCTGAACTTGTGCAATGCTAGCTGACTGACAAACCTATCGGTCCACACATTAGGATCCCTGGTCCGCTCTATTCCACCCACCTGTGGCTCACCTCCCTCTGTCGGACCTCCACTCTTCCCTGATAGTGAAGCTGTGGGAGAAGTGGAGTACTCATCATCACTATTCTGCTTCTCAGCTCGAGACTCATCAGACAAGTCCAAGACTACCTTTACTTGCTTGGAAGTGGCAGTAGTGGGTTGGTCTTTCTCTGGAGATAAGGAGGCCATGTTTGGTACTGAGATGGACATGCGGGAGGGGGCAGACTCTGAGGTGATACTTCTTGAAGGCACGTAATCACTCCCCGTGGAATGAGAGGCCGCTCTGTCAGCTTCCCGAATTATCTTTCGGGTTTTCTTAATGTTTTCCCGGGCCTCCGGGGTGAGTTTTACGATCCTTTTGCCTTTGCCCCCTCGGGAGGGACCACTCCTCTCGGGTTGTTTACCCCCACGTTGTGCTAAGTGTTTCTTCGTCATTGCCTGCAAAAATACAGTCTAAATTGGTTAGTCGAAGCACATGAGCGGTATACAATGACAGAAGAGTATATACATAACAGGCATAGTGCAGAACAGAAGCCACGCGGACTGCAAACTTTTGCCACGCGGTCCGCACAGGCTAAACAACAACATGTAATATCCTCTGAAGTTGACCCACGCGGACCGCACTGATTTGCATCGTGGCCGCGTGAGGTCAACACGGACCGCACACTTTTGCCCCGCAGTCCGCACAGGTTGATCAACTAATGAACAGACTCTCTGAAGTTGACCCACGCTGACCGCACTGATTTGCATCGCGGCCGCGTGAGGTCAAAGCGGACCGCCCAGAAATGGATGCGGTCCGCACAGAAGAAACCACCACATTTTTCAATCTCTGAACCTCGGGCACGCGGTCCGCACTGATTTGGATCGCGACCGCATAGATATGGTTGATCACTAAGGTGAAGCACGCGGATCGCACAACAAAGGTGTGCGGCCGCGTAGGGCAAAAACAAAACTGGTAGGTTACCCTTTTGTTCATTTAAATCCATTGTGTTCAATATCATGTGTCCTAGGTGTCCCTACTCAGTTACTTTACAATAAATATTAGCCCTAGTTCTATCATTAGCGTGCTTGATCCTAATTTTTTCAATTGAAAGAGAAAAATAAAGAAATTAAGAAGTTATACTAACATCAATTAATTTATATACACTATAAAGTATTGAAGATAATGAATTAAAGATGAAATGTTTCCAAGAGTGGTTGAAGTTGTAATTGAAGCACAAAGAGTGGGGATGAACAGTTGAAATTTATCTCAGAAGGAAATTTGGCCAAAAGGTTTAATGAAGGCCAGGGGTCCCTATTTATAGAAAAAGGTGTGGGACCCGTCATTTACCTACCTGCGCGGCCGCACACTTTTGGCACGCGGACCGCGCAGGATTTAACCTGTGTTCATTGTGTCCATAAAGTCACGCGGACCGCACTGATTTGGTGTGCGGCCGCGTGCCAAACTTCAGGAACCTTCTTGCCTGATGAGTTTCCACGCGGATCGCACTGTTACGCGGCCGCGTGGCAAACTTCAGAGAACTGCTCAAGTGACCAATTTCCATGCGGACCGCACTGATTTGGTGTGCGGCCGCGTGGCCAATCTTCGGATACTTGTTAAATTGCATTCTCTCTTGTCCACCCCACGCGGACCGCACACTTTTGGTATGCGGACCGCATGGGTCTCCTTAGGCTCAGATCATTAATTTCAACAATCCACGTGGACCGCACTGATTTGTTGTGCGGACGCGTGGCCCAAACTTCAGAGAACAGTTCACTCTTGTATTTTCCTGCATTATTTCAACATACTCCCTGCAACACTTCACACACTGTTAGCTCAAAAATACTATCCTACTGATGAAGAAAACAAAGAAAAAGAAAAAGACATGGGTTGCCTCCCAAGAAGCGCCTGATTTAACGTCGCGGCACGACACAAATTACCATTCCATCACTTCAAGTGCACGAGTGCCACAACCTGGCTGTCATCCGGCTTCCCCAAATAGTGCTTCACTCGATGCCCATTTACTCGAAATATTTCACCATTCTTGTTCTTTAAGTCTAGATCTCCAAACAGGGTCACACCTACTACCTCAAAAAGGCCACTCCACTTTGACTTGAGCTTTCCCGGAAAGAATCTCAACCGGGAATTGAAGAGAAGAACCATATCACCAACCTTGAACTCTTTGCTTCGAGCATATTTATCATAAAGGTACTTTATCTTGTCCTTGTATAAGGACGAGCTGGAGTATGCATGAAATCTAAACTCGTCAAGCTCATTCAAATGATCAACCCGGAGATTAGCCACTACATCCCATTCTAAGTTCATCTTTTTCAAGGCCCACATTGCTTTTATGTTCAAGCTCTACCGGAAGATGACAAGCCTTACCAAACACCAATCGGTAGGGAGACATACCAATTGGCATTTTGTAGGCCGTCCTATAAGCCCACAACGCATTATCTAGTTTCTTGGATCAATCGGTCCTATTTGCATTGACCGTCTTAGACAAGATGCTTTTGATTTCCCGATTTGAAACTTCAACTTGACCGCTTGCTTGGGGATGGTATGGAGTAGTGACTTTGTGATTAACACCATACTTGGTCAACAATGAATCGAAAGCCTTGTTACGACAATGGGAGCCCCTATCACTAATAAATAGCACAGGGGGTCCCAAATCTTGTAAAGATTTATTTCTTCAAAAAGTTCACAACACTCCGGGCTTCGTTGTTAGGAAGAGCCACGACTTCTACTCACTTCGAAACATAGTCCACTGCTACCAAAATATATGTGTTTCCACAAAAACTCACAAACGGTCCCATGAAGTCAATGCCCTACACATAAAAAATGTCAACTTCTAGAATGGTGTTTAGGGTCATCTCATCTCTCTTTGAAATTCCACCAGCTCTTTGACATGCATAACAACTCTTCACTAAATCACTAGAATCCTTGAAAATTGTCGGCCAATAGAATCCACAGCTCAAGACTTTGGAGGCCGTCCTCACTCCCCCATGATGACCACCATAGGAAGAGGAGTGGCAAGCCTCCAAGATGCTCATTTGTTCGCTCTCCGGGACACACCTTCTAATCACTCCATCCGTGCAAATTTTGAACAGGTACGGATCATCCCAATAAAAGTCCAAACTCTCCCGCTTTAGCTTTTTTCTTTGGTTGGAAGAGAGCTCACATGGAACCACACCGGACACAAGGTAGTTGGATACATCGGCGAACCATGGCATATCATTCATTGACACCTGCAAGGAGTTGCTCATCCGGAAAAGAATCATTGATTTCCATGTCGTTGGATGGCCTCCCCTCCTCCTCTAGACGAGACAAGTGGTCCGCCACTTGATTTTCACTCCCTTTTCGGTCAACAACCTCTAGATCAAATTCTTGAAGGAGAAGTACCCATCTCATCAATCTTGCTTTGGAGTCCTTCTTTGTCATCAAGTACCGAAGGGCGGCATGATCGGTGTGGATTATCACCTTAGCCCCCATAAGATAAGGACGAAATTTCTCCATGGCAAATACAATGGCTAACAACTCCTTCTCTGTGACGGTATAATTTCGCTGAGCCTTATTCATCGTTTTACTTGAATAGTACATTGGGTGGAACATCTTGTTGAGCCTTTGACCAAGTACCACACCTACCGCCACATCACTTGCATCACACATTAATTCAAAGGGCAAATTCCAGTTGGGTGCGGTAATGATGGGGGTAGTTGTCAATTTATGCTTCAACAACTCAAAAGACTCCATGCATCTCTCATCAAAAACAAACTTTGCATCCTTCTCCAAAAGTTTACACAAAGGGTTCACAATCTTGGAAAAATCTTTGATGAATCGCCGATAGAACCCGGCGTGCCCTAGGAAACTCCTCAACCCTTTGACAGAGTTAGGGGGAGGGAGCCTTGAAATGACTTCAATCTTTGCCTTGTCGACCTCAATACCATCTATCGAAACTTTGTGCCCCAAGACAATTTCTTCTTTCACCATAAAGTGGCACTTTTCCCAATTAAGCACCAGGTTTGTATTTTCACATCTAGCCAATACACGGTCCAAATTTGCCAAGCAATCATCAAAGGAATCTCCAACTACACTGAAATCATCCATAAATATCTCGAGAATGTCTTCCACCATGTCGGTGAAGATCGCCATCATGCACCTCTGAAACGTGGCTGGGGCATTACACAATCCGAATGGCATTCGAAAGAAAGCGAATGTGCCATAGGGACATGTAAATATTGTCTTCTCCTGATCTTCCGGGGCAATGAGGATTTGATTGTACCCCGAATAACCATCCAAGAAGCAATAATAAGCTCTACCCGCTAATCGGTCCAACATTTGGTCCAAGAACGGCAATGGAAAATGATCCTTCCTTGTCACCTTGTTAAGCTTTCTATAATCCATACAAACTCTCCAACCCGTAACAGTACGAGTAGGAATTAGCTCGTTCTTTGCATTGGTGACAACCGTCATGCCACCTTTCTTTGGAACACATTGGACCGGGGAAGTCCAAGAACTATCCGAGATGGGGTAAACCACCCCGGCATCCAACCATTTTATAATCTCTTTCTTGACGACCTCTTGCATAGCCTCGTTCAATCTTCTTTGATGCTCAAGTGATGGTCGAGCATTCTCCTCCAATATTATTTTGTGCATGCAAAACGCGGGGCTTATTCCCCGAATGTCCGCCAAAGTCCATCCAATCGCTCGCTTCCGCTTTTGTAAGACCGCCAAAGTGGCGTCAACCTGCATGTTAGTCAAGCAAGAAGAAAGAATGACTGGCAAAGTGAAATTGGGACCCAAGTACTCATACCTGAGGTGAGGAGGAAGTGGTTTCAACTCTAACACCGGCGACTCTTCAATAGATGGCTTTGTGGGATGAGTCTTGCGGTTCTCAAGATCCAATGATAGCTTCCTTGGCTCATAAGAGTACGAGCCCATACCATGTAAGGCATTCACACATTCCACACGTTCGGCATCTTGGTTGGTATCCATGTTTAAAAGTACCGCCTCAAGTGGATCCTCAACATTGATCATGGCGCTTGTATCATCCACTATCACCGCCGTGACAATGTCCACAAACGAGCACACTTCGGTGCTATTTGGTTGGCGCATGGATTTGCACACATGAAAAACCACCTTCTCATCACTGACCCTAAATATCAATTCTCCCACTTCAACATCCACAAGAGCTTTCCCGGTAGCCAAGAATGGCCTACCAAGAATGATAGGCACTTCAAAATCAACTTCACAATCAAGAATGACAAAATTGGCCTGTACAATAAACTTGTCAACTCTCACTAGCACATCGTCAATAATTCCCAAAGGCCTCTTCATAGAACGATCCGCCATTTGCAACCTCATTGATGTTGGACGGGGTTGTCCAATACCCAAGGTTTTAAATACGGAGTATGGCATGAGATTGATACTAGCACCCAAATCACAAAGTGCTTTGGCAAATTTAGCACTTCCGATAGTACAAGGGATGGTGAAGGCTCCGGGGTCTTCTAGCTTAGGAACCATGGAATGAACTATGGCACTCACTGGTGAGTCATAGTTATCGTTTCACAATCCATCGACCTCTTCTTCGTCACCAAATCCTTCATAAATTTTGCATACTCGGGCATTTGTTCAAGTGCCTCCACCAAGGGCACATTAATGGTCAAGCTCTTTATCATCTCTATGAACTTCTTAAATTGATTATCTCCTTTTTGCTTTGCCAATCTTTGAGGATACGGCGGAGGAGGTCTTGGCAAGGGTGCCCTGGCCTTTGGAATAGATGGCTCGGGAATATCAATGATGTGTTCCCTAGATGGGTTCACGGTATCTTGGGACTCAATCCCCGCCTCATCCTCAATTTCAATCCTCACATCATTTGTTGCAATAGGCTCAACCACACGGTCATCATTCATTTGCATGTCATCATCATTCAAATAGGCTTCCGCATACACAACTCGATTCTCATTTGAGGCATTTACAACACCACCTCTTCCACTCCTAGTTGTCACGACCATCACATGATTGTTCCCTCCCTTCGGGTTCACCACCGTGTCACTTGGTAGTGCACCTTTAGGTCGGGAGTTCAAAGATTGAGAAAGTTGGCCGATTTGCACTTCCAAATTCCGGATTGAAGTATTATGAGAAGCTAGTTGGGCATCCGAATCTTGATTCTTTTTCATCATTTGCTCGAACATAATTTCAATGCGACCCATATCATTGCCCGAAGAACTTGATCCTTGTGAATGGAAAGGGGTGGATTGTTGGGTTGTTGGTACATAGGAGCTCTTTGAAAACCTTGCCCCCGATTGTTTTGATTGCCACCATTGTTCCACCCGCCTTGATTGTTATTGTTCCCCCAATTGTTATTGTTGCCACTCCAATTGCCACCACTATTTCCTTGATTGTTCCAATTATTTCCTTGATTGTTCCACTCTCCACCATCATTCCTATTGTTGTTCTCATTTTGGTCATATTGGCTTTGTTGCGCTTGTTGCCCTCTATTCCTTCTTTTCAACATTGACACATTCTCCATAGAATTCACTTGGCGTGGATTTTGCACTTGTTGAAGTCGAGCTTTCGCCAATTGATTCATGGTTGTAGTGAGCTCGGCAATGGCTTGTCCATGGTCATGCAACTCTTTATGTAGATGAATAACATTCGGATCTCATTGAGGTACATTCGCCCGACTTTGCCATGCCGATGAAGTGTCGGCCATTTGGTCCATTACATCACATGCTTCCTCCAAAGATAACTTCATGAAATTGCCTCCCGCTAATTGGTTCACAATGCATTGGTTCACCGTGTTGACCCCCCTATAGAAAGTTTGTTGAACCATAGCATCGGTCATGTCATTGTTAGGGCACGCTTTCACCATAGTCCGATACCTCTCCCAAATTTCATGCAACAGCACCGTTGGTTCTTGCTTGAAGGCTAGAATCTCATCTCTCAATGCCGCCATATGAGTCGGGGAAAAGAACTTGGAAATGAACTTATCCGCCAATTCGTCCCATGTAGTGATTGAATGATTCGGCAACCTCTCTAACCAATCTAGCGCCTTACCCCTCAATGAGAAAGGGAAAAGCCGCAACCGCAAAGCAATTCGGACACATTGGTTTGTTTGCTTCCCCAACAAGTATCTACGAATCCCTTCAAGTGCTTGTAGGCATTTTGATTGGAGGCGCCCGTAAAATACCCTCTTTGCTCCAATAGTGTCAGCATCACATTTGTAATTTGAAAGTTCTCCGCCCGGATTCGGGGAGGAACAATGGCACTAGCATATCCTTGATTTGTCATTGCTCTTGGAGCAACTCTTGGCGGTGGCGGAGGAGGGTCTGGAATTTGGTCATGTTGATTAGCATTAGCATTTCGAGCCCTTCGTGGTACATTTTGCACCGAAAAATCATATTGCTCAAGATCCTCTACCTCCTCCCCCGCCATGGCATCGCCAAGGGGAAGATTAGCATTTGCCGCCATTTGTACCTATTAAAATTGAATCAAGAAAATTAGTAAAAGAAGGAAAGAAAAAGCAAAACACAACACTAGCAACAAAATTAATCAACACCGTTTAACTCCTCGGCAACAGCGCCAAAAAGTGATCGTGGCAAACTCAACCCGAAGGTATGAGCGGGCACTACTACTCTTACCCGAATAGCGGTTCGGGGTCAATTCCTCAGGGAGTTAGATATTGGAGTGAATAATTATGTTGCACTAGTATTGAATTTTGGCTTCTAGTTTATCTTCAAGCATTTTTGGTGTTTTCAATTTATAAACTATTGTATCAACTACTATTGTGTAATCTAAATTATGCTAAGGCTATTTCTAATTGTGATTTGCTAATGGGAAAGGGGACTAGAGAAGTAGCTTATACCTAGGTGGAATAACTAATGGGTATAGAAATTCAATGCGAAGATGATGCATGGGATTATCGGATAGCCGTTGCTCTATGCATTCATTCTCACACCTCTCGGTAGAGAGAACAATTTTGCCCAATTGACTCTCTCGAGACCAATTGGGTAGGCTAATTTGCCTAAGCAACTTTAGGCTCAAGTTGGGTAATTACTCTCTCGAGGTTTATACCCGTTACTTGGGACTACCATTCTCATGGGTCCATCCCAAGTTCTTGTTGGGATTGATTGAGAGGTTTTAGACTCTCTTTCTCAAGTAGAGACCAAACCCACAAAAATAGATTTCATGTTTGCAACCACAAAATCCCAATTAAATACATTCAATCAACCCGAAATCAATCACCCACAATCATCCTTGCATTTAGTAATCTAACCCATCAATTACCCACACTAGGGTTGGGCTACAACCATAGCTATGGGTTTAGCTAGCCATAGAAATTGAAGAAGATGAAGAAATTGAAGATAAAACTGACATGGTAATTAAATGGAATTGAAATCTAATGTTAAAACAATACAAAATTGCCCAAAATAGGCGTATCCAAGTATCTCACGAGCTCAGCCGTCACTGTGTAGTGTCTAACAAAACCTAAAAAAGAAAAATAAGCTATTTATACTACCCTGAAAATTCCGGACAAAAATGCCCCTGTGGGACTCACGCGGACCGCACACTTTTGTCGTGCGGCCGTGTAGGGTAATTGGGCTACTGAAGGTCTACTACTGGAATAGGTCACGCAGACCGCATACAATTGGCATGCGGCCGCGCATGTACAGTAGCGCGGACCGCATACATTTGTCATGCGGCCGCACTGTATAAATCTGATTGAAAATAGCTCTCTGATCCTATACCCACGAGGGCCGCACTGATATGGCACGCGGCCGCGTGGGAATTGTTCCTTAGACATTTCCTACTCTGGTCTTCTTCTCGCGGACCGCACAGTTTTGGACGCGGTCCGCGTGGGTTTTGTCTGCAATTTAGCTTCTCTGATCTTTTCCTGCGGCCGCACACCAAATCAGTGCGGTCCGCATAGATAGAGATCGGACTTGAGTGTCTCTGAATCATCCTGTGCGGCTGCACACCAAAACAGTGCGGTCCGCACAGGCTTCCTTGAAGTCCTTCTTCTCTTCTTTGACGTTTTGCCGGTTTCACTCCTTTTTGAGCCGCTTTGACGATATTCATCCTTTTTTCGCTCAAACCTGCAAAATAGCGCACTTGTAAGTAATTCAAAGCCATTTAAACACAATTTATGCACAAAGCAAAGGCAAGAAGGGGTTTAAAAACATGCAAAATTCCTAGTTATCAATCAACAAGAAAATAGCTAAGTCTATCATACCGTCCTCGTGGATCTTTCTTCAGTCCATATAATGCCTTGGTAAACTTGTATACATGATAAGGAAACTTTGAATCTGCAAACCTAGGCGGTTGTTTCACGTATACTTTTTTTTCCAATAAATCCATTCAAAAATGCGCTTTTAACATCCATCTAAAATAGTTTGAATCCTTTGAATGATGCGCATGCCAGAAGAATTTGAATAGATTCCAAAGGTTTCGTCATATTCGACTCCTTCCTATTGTGAATATCGCCGAGCAACTAGTCTGGCTTTGTTTCTTACGACCTTTCCATCCTCATTCAATTTATTTCTGAACACCCACTTCATTCCGATTACAAAGACTTTTTCAGGTTTGGGTATCAAATTCCAACTCGAATCTATTAGAGTTTCCTCTATCTTCTTTGGTTCAACTTGAGAGATTAACGCAATGTTTTCTTTCTTTTTTAGAGCTCTCCTAATTTTCATTCCTTCATTTGGATCCCCAATGGTAAATTTATGAGGATATTCAGGCCCACTTCTCCATTCATTTGGACATACGATGTTTGTAGTCGACTTTGTTGGATGATCTGGTACACTGCTACTGATTACATTAGTCAACTCTATCGTAGAAGATATATCAGTTGACTCTTGAGATTTGCTAGTCTCCTGACTTTTTTGAGCTTGATTTTCTTCATATGCAGTAGTTTCTTTCTCGACCAAGGGATCAATTTCATAAAAAATAACATGTAAAGATTCTTCTACACATAATATGCGTTTATTATATAATCTAAATGCTCTACTGTTTAATGAATAACCCAGGAAAATACCTTTATCACTTCTTGGATCGAATTTTCTAAGATTGTCCTTACCGTTATTGTGAATAAAACATTTGCTTTCGAAGGGATGGAAGTAGCTAATTTTGGACGTTTACCTTTCCATAATTCATAGGGAATCTTCTTCAAAATGGGTATTATGAGACATCGGTTGAGAATCTGACATGTTGTACTTACACCTTCTGCCCAGAAATGGTTTGGCAGTGAATGATCAAGTAATATAGTTCTTGTCATATCTTGGAGGGTTCTGTTTTTTCCTTTCTACAAGCCCATTTTGCTGTGGTGATCGTGGTGCCGAGAAATTATGAGTGTATCCCTGATCATTGCAGAAATATTCAAATGCTTTGCTTTCGAATTCTCCTCCATGCTCACTCTGAATTATTGAAATCAAATATCCCATTTCTCTTTCAATCTTTTTGCAGAAAATCTCAAAATTTCTTAAGGCTTCATCCTTATTAGATAAGAAAATTACCTAAGTAAAACGTGAATAATCATCAACAATAACAAATTTGTATCTTGTTCCTCCTATACTGGCAGTTCTATTAGGGCCAAATAAGTCCATATGGAGCAATTGCAAGGGTTTAGAAGTAGATACAATATCCTTAATTTTTAAAGAGTTTCTGGTTTGCTTACCAATTTGACATACATCACAGATATGAGTTCTAGAAAAATTCAGTTTGGGTAAGCCAACAACTAACTCATGTTTTGACAACTTCTATCAAATGCATGATAGCATGACCAAGTTTCATATACCATAACCATGGAGCATCAGACATGGATGATAAGCAAATATGACCATCTATCTTTTCAAAACCATCAAGGATGTAAACATTTCCGTACCTTTTACCATGGAGAACTATTTTACCCGATTCATCTTCAATAGTACAACCTGTTTTCTTAAAGTTTACCTCGTGTCCTGAGTCACGTAGTTGACTTATGCTCAAGAGATTGTAGTTGAGTCCATCGATGAGATACACTCCAATGATGTCACAATTGTTATTGAAGGAAATTGTTCCAGTACCAATTATTTTACCTTTTGAGTCATATCCAAACTTAACGCTTCCTCCATCAATTTTTGTAACTTCTTTGAACATGTTTTTTTCACATGTCATGTGACTGGAACACGGACTATCTAGATACCATTTTTATTTGCAGCTTAATCTGTTGTACTCCTACAAAACATAATGATCACTTTATTTTAGGTATCCAAGCTTGCTTAGGTCCTGGAGGGTTAGTATTGCTAGATTCAGAATTGTTTTTTGGTTTCTAAACCTATCCTGACATGTTGGCTTTACGTAAGCGACAAAAGGAATATTTGTGCCCATTTTTTTTTAAAATAGTAACACGTAAGTTCTAACCTACCTTTAGGTCTTTCATTAGTGTTAGTACTGGTGGAATTTGTTCTGGCTGGTCCTTTTCCAGTTGACTTGTAAGTCGCCTAGTTTGACCTGACAGAACTGTGACTGGTGGATTTGCGCATGCCATTAAGTTGCATTTGCAATTCCTCAAACTCTTCTTGAAGTAATTCTTTTTCAATTTCACATACTTTGTGATTAAGTTTCCAGTCTTTAACCTCTTTATTTTGTCTCTTAAGCTCATTCATCATTTTTTGAGATTCTTTCAGAGTTAAATCAAGAATATCCTGCAATTCATTACATCTTTTACAATCATAAGATCTTACCTCACTTGTTTCATCTCGTGCCATAAAATAATTTTCATTGTCATCCTTGCATTCATCATCTGAAGTGTCCTCATCTGTCCAACATACTGAGGATTTGTTCATCTCATTTTACAGAATCGTCATGAAGCAAAGATTTGCTATTTCTTCGTGTTCTGAACTATTCTCATCACTCTAGCTTCCAAAGAATTTGTTCTTGTTAAAGCCTATGGAAATTTTCCTCTTTGGTTTTGGGCACTCAGCTTGAATATGTCCAAATCTTCCACACTCATAGCATTTTTTATCATTTTTGTCTTGTTCATTATATTGTCTGGATCTTCTGGGTGGAATTCTTCCTTTCTTTGTGTTTTTGAATCTTCTCATTAACCCATCCATATTTCTTGATAGCATAGCAATTTCTTCTTGTAGGCTTCAGGATCATCATCGATTTTATTTTCAGATATTTCATTTGAAGATTTAAATGCAACTATCTTCTTTTCCTCTTCTTGACTAGTTTTCTTGAGATGCGTCTTTTCAAAACCTATGAGTTCCCCTCGTAGTTCATCATATGAAAATATGTTTATATCATGAGAGTCAAGTGTGACTACTTTGGTCTGCCAAGTGGTTGGAAGGCTTCTGAGAAATTTTCTGACATGATCACCGCTAGTATATGGCTTGCCAACTACCTTAAGATCGCTAATTATTTTGCAGAACCTGGCAAACAATTCTTCAATAAATTCTCCTTCTTTCATTGAGAAGAGTTCGTAATCATGAACCAACATCTTGATGTGTGTTTCCTTTACTTTGCTGGTTCCTTCGTATGTAACCTCAAGCATGTCCCACATTTTTTTGGTTGTGTCACAACTAGAGATTTTCCCATATTCTTCACCACTTATAGCATTGTAAAGCAGCTTTCTTGCCTTATTGTTAACTTGTACTACTTTCATTTGCTCTTTTGTATATGAATTCATATCTTTAGAATCATCAAGTGGTGAAATATCAGCAGGTAGGGGATAGTTTCCATTTTTGATGACTCTCCAAACCTTAACGTCATAAGCCTTGACAAAGATCTCCATGCGCACTTTCCAGTGAGAGAAATGTTGATTATTGAAGTATGATGGTCTAACTTGTGAAATTCCTTCCCGGAAGAGAGATCCTATGATTATTTGACTTGCCATGATCTTTTCTCACAAGTTGTTAAGCAAAGGATAGAATGTGAGCCTTGCTCTGATACCAATTGAAAGTACAAGATGGGGGGAAGGGTGAGTTGTATATTTTTTAAACTTAAACTCTATTAGTTGACTGATTTACTAATTATTTGACTTGATGCAATAACATAACAGTTATAGTAGCAAAATATAAAACAAAGAAAGTAAGTGCATGAATTAAAGACACCAAAATTTTATACTAGGTCGGATTCAATGTGAATCCTAGTCCAGTTCCCTTGGGTTGCAAAGAAGTTCTCTTTAGTAAATGCGTTTTTTTGAGTACAATAGAAATGATGTGATAGCTCAGTTCCTATAACACTCGACTTCTTTTGATATAATGCCTCACTAGTGTTATACTCTCATTTTTTCTCTGACTTATTACACAGTAGGTCTCAAAGAACTACAATATTTATTTGCAGTAGAATAAAGAGAGAATTTTGGTTTGACCAAAGTATATCTTTTTCTAAGGCTGAAAACTGGGTATAAATACTTTGGTGAAGTCTAGATGAGATTTGACAACCCAAGGGATTTGATCCTTGGAGAGAGATTGATTCTTTCGAAGAATAAGATTGCTAGCCGTTGCTCTTCCTTGATGAGAAGAGATTGATCGCTTTCCTTCTACAGTCATCGATGATGAGATTTTATTCATTAATTGTTGGTCTTTCCATAAATGGTAGTTCTTGATTGCTTTTCTTCTCCAGCCGTTGATGTTGAGGATTTGCTCCTTGATTGTTGGTCTTTTGACATATGGCAGATCAGCTAATCTATGAAATCCAGATTGAATATGTTGGCCTTGATTGACGTCTTGAGTTTAGGCTTTCAAGGATTCTTTCCATCGCAATTATCCATAATTTTTGCTTGATTGATATCTCTCCTTAAGTATCCAGATTGGCTTCATCAATCATGTTTTGGCTCCTTGATTCCTTGATTTTCTGCACAAATATATTATTGACATTATTAAAATTAGATCTAACAATGTACATATCATTATTTATGCTATGTTATTGTCACGGGCATATCGAGCTTTATGGTACCGATTTCATCTTAATCCATTACTCCATATTTTTTTGAAAAAATAGCACAGTATAGCCAGTTTTCGGACCGATCAATAAAAAATAGCCAGCGTTTACCAAGTCAATGAAAAATAGCCGCCATTTTGCTGCAATAGAGACCGGTCCAGCATAATATACTAGAGTTCGGTGCACTTGTGTATGAACTCCAGCATATTATGCTGGACTGATATACTTTGCTGGCTCCAGTATAATATACTGGAGACTGGAGCAGTCGCCCGGGCCTGGTCACTGCGACCCCCTTTGTGAGGTGGCACCCCTTCTCCCGCAGTTATGGGGCTATTTTGCCGAGTTCCTTAAACTCCAGTATATTATACTGGACTAATATATTTGATGTAACTCCAGTATATTTTGCTAGAGTTCTAGTGCATTTATGCAGGAACTCCATCATATTATGCTGGAAGTCCATCATATTATGCTGGAGTTCCAGCATACTATCCTGGAACTCCAGTATAATATGTTGGAGTTCAAATGTAGTTATGCTGGGACTCCGGCATAATATATTTGAGTATTTTTCAGATTTTAAACAGTTTTTTGCTTAGATTTATCTTTACATAAAAAGTGGCTAAATTTCGATTACTTTTAAAATTGGGCTATTTTTGAACGACCAGTTGTAAATCTGGCTATTTTTAAATTTCTCCCATTTTTATGCAGAGCATAATTTGTAATATAATAAGTGATTAATATTATAACAATAGTAGTATATATAAACCATCCGCTTCTTTAGCGGCAGTCGACAAGCAACCCTCCGGAATGCGTGCTGGGGTGGCGTCGAGAACTGCCCTCCCTTGGGGAGCCGACCTCCCTGAACGGATGGCATCGGCCATAAAAACTGGCATTGCCCCTCACCTTCTATGGCTATCCCCTTTCCAAGCATTAACCGACGTCTTTTCCTTTATGGCGACTCTTCGCCCTCGAAAGTTTCCTCCAAGGGTCGTGGGGATGGCTGTGAAGGAGTTGCTTCACTTGTGGACGCAGCCAGAGGCGCAGCCTTAGGTTGAGGAACCTCCGGAACGCCATCACTGGGCGAGCCATATGGTACGTACTCATCTCCAAAATCAGTCCCCGCCCCAGACAAGGCAACGACGCTCTTCTTATTTTTCTTGGGGGGCGCTCTGACCTGCCAACATGAATAAGTTAGGTAACGAAACCTAAGGAAACCTCCAAACTATAGTCAAAGGATTACCTGGTGGGCCGTATCGCTTACAAAATGTAGACCAGGTGCGGCATTCCTCTCGACCCACGACCTAATATTTTCTACGAATCGAGGTGGAGAAGCCATTATTGTAGCGGGGGGGGGGGGAGGGGGGGAACCAAACGAAGTCACAATGGCCGTATGGTCAAAATCGCAAATAGTACTGAATTCTACAAGTAAAAATACTTACGTTCTGGATTCCACCTTTCCGGGAAACCTTCGGGATTCGACACCAGGTGCTCCGTCCTGATGTAGAAGAACTTACGCTAAAAGCGGCGATTAGTTTTGTCATCAGCCTTAACGACCAAACCCCTTGTGCCATGACTTTTTAGCTGCAGCATGGTACCCCTCATGTAAACGGGGCTGAATAATTGCAAGAGGTGGTGGACCGAGACGCTGCACTCGGCCCTGGATACATAGGTGGTCATAATACGACACACCTTCAAAATATAGGGACTGAGCTGAGCCGGGCACACATTGTAAAAGCGGTAAAGCTCCCCCATTTGCGGGTAAATTGGGAGGTTGTAACCAATCAGGAACAGATACTCATAGAATGTGCAGTATCCCGGCTGGTGCATATTGGCATAGTCCATCCCGGCCGGCACTATCTCCACATGGTCCGGAATCTGTTACGTCTCTCGAAGGTCGTCCAAGTTGGATTGTAATAACTCGCTGTGATACCAATGAGGGGTTGGGATCTTAGTTGGGAAATCTCTACGAGCATGTATCTCCTTCGGGAGGACGTTATCTATACTAAGTGGGACAAAGGGTTTCTTTGCCTTTCCCCCGTCACCAGTAGAAGATGGTGAAACCCTAGATGGGGTATCACCCTTGGCCTTTTTGCTACTTTGTCCACATTTTTCCATGATATTTTCTATAAGAAATAAAGCTCTAATAATAAGAAGTGTGATTTCAAAAGAAATGGAAGAGTTTAGCACGAAGTAGCAGTTACTGGAAAGAAAGATGAAAAGGGAAGTAGAAAGAGTTCAAAGGTTCGAAAGATAAAAAAGATTGAACCTTCCTCCTATTTATAGGGATAAGATGCACGGAAATCGAAGAGGTATGATTCAGAACGGACTCGGGATACCAAAACGTCACATCATCTCCTGATCCGCCTCGGGAGCAAGTATAATCATGACGCATGCCGGCGATGATGTCATTTTGAAAAGGAGGTCACGTGTAAACGGATCAACAATGCCATATATTCCCCCCCGTCCATATCACCGCACCCATAGTGAGGTCAAATTTTCTAAAGAAGAGGTCTGCATTTCCGCCCATTGAAGACTTCCACTGGATAGGCCTCCAACAAGCGGAAGGACTAACTGTATGAGGTCAAATTTGGCCCTATATGCCTCTACGCCGAATGGTACGCCTAGTAAGTGCATACCTGCTATAGTAAAGGCACGACTCGGACGTAAGGGTGAAGGCGACGCCAATTAAGACTAGGCGTCCTCGCTAGGAGGACGTCGACCAATTCTTGTATTTTCGTTATTATTTTAAGGAAGGTCTCTCCCTATATAAAGAGGACCTTCCCATTGTAAAAGGCATCAGTGTTATTCTTGAATAATACAACTATCTCATTCTCTCTCTATCTTTTTCTTAAACAAATAGTATCTCTTGAGTTCATAATATCATCTTAGTACAACAATAACATCATTCTTGCATCTCTAGGTCTATTATATTTGATTACGATTCACCATTTCGTATTTTTGATTATTTTCTAGGTTACAAAGTACATCGTTTACTTTTGAGCCAAACAATACTTCCATTAATTCATCATTATCATGGCTACTTTGTTCAACCCCAAAAAGAGTAATGTTGATTATAATTGAGGCAGTATTTATTATATTGCAAATTAGCGGTAGGAGAGCTCACAACACTATAATTATTCATGGAATATTCGTATCATCGAATGTCATTCCGTTCTTTTAGTTTATATTTATTATAAGGAATAACGTTTTAATAGAAATAGAAAATATTTGAATTTTAAAAATGGTAGAGATAGTGAGTCTAGAATTACTTTACAGTGAGTATGATGATGTAGTCAAGATATACAAAAAAATTCCAACAAAACCCATCTTTAAAGATATTGATGATGAAGATGATAAAGATAATATTGGCCCGCTTGCCTGCCTGCCTTGGCCATCCATAATTGCAATTGTTTGCTATTAGTTATTATTAATATTGGTGTGGAGTTTCGACTGATTTATACTAGGTTTGGTCAGGAATATTGTTAAGTGAGATACGCTCCATTACATATCTGCACATAAAATCAAAAGAAGTAATATATATATATATATATATATTAAATTACTATTGTTTATTTCGGTAGGTTCGGACGATACCCAATCATATTGACCTAGACAAATAAGCCTTGTCCAGTGCCATTTCGATGCCTTGCGCCGTACATTGGGACTTGGTATAGGCCTTGGCCTCTCAAGCGACGCTATGCCATGCCCTTGGCCTATCAAGCGGCGCCTTGCCATGCCCTTGGCCTCTCAAGCGACGCCCTGCCATGCCATTGGCCTATCAAGCAACGCCTTGCCATGCCCTTAGCCTCTCAAGCGGCGCCCTGCCATGCCCTTGGCCTATCAAGCGACGGCTTGTCATGCCCTAGGTCTCTCAAGCGACGCCCTGTCATGCACTTGGCCTATAAGCGATGCCATGCCCTTGGCTCTCAAGCGACGCCCTCCAAAGTCATAATATGAAGATTCACATTGATCATTTACAAAAACCTATACTTAACTTCCATGTATAATTTTACTCATACTTTATCTTAATAATATTGATATTATTCTCTTTCAAATCGTATAATACATTATTCGGCATATACATGTAATGCACGTGCAAATAAATTAGTACTTTATAAGTATGTCGTTGCTTTTGTCATGAGAAGTTGCCCATTTTAAAATTAATTTCCGCAATTATTAGAAAAAATTAATTTACAACTTATGTACATATCATTATTTATCCTATATTATTTGTAGGCGTGAATTGAGCTTCATGGTACCGGTTTCATCTTAATCCATTATTCTAATTTTTATGCATAGCATAATTTATAATATAATAAGTGATTAATATTATAACAAATAATATATATCAATTTTAACTTTAAAAATATAATAAGCTATATACTTAAAAAAAAAAATCTGGCTTGGGTTATTGTTTACCTTAGATTAAAGTCGAGTAACGTGCTTCGTTTACTTGCTGTTGATAAGTTGCGGAAGTCCCATAAGAAAGGAAAGTTTGGAGAGAGAAAAGAGGCAAAAGGAGTCTGGTGTTTTCAGGTTATTCAAAATTCCTTCAATCATTTCATTTCCAACTCACGCCCACACACACTTTCTAATAACTTCGCCCACACTCTTCTTCACAGTAATAAACAGCTTTCTCTACTACTGTAATTTTTAGATTCGCTGCCACCAAAATTGCCGTGTGCCGCCGCCGGTGCTGCCTATTGTCACCGGGATCTGACGCAATGACTCCGCGTGGTTGACTCATTCCACGCAAGTAATAATTAAAAGTTAGAGAGAAGAGAACAAAGCCGTCTTTTTTCCGTTTTCCCTTTCGTTTTCTCTTTCGTTTTCATTGACCTTTTCCCAATCCAAGTTGTACTACTACTAAATATTCTCTCCTTTTACTTTATTCTAATTAATTGAGAGAGAAGAAAGAGATTTTTAAAAAAAATTGAGATGTATGGGGTGGCTCCGCCCAACAGTTCAGATTCCGGCGGTGGTGCCGCCGATCAATCCGCCTTTATCCGGACTTATCAGGCCTGGAAAGGCAGCAATGTAAGTGATTCACCTTTTCCCTCTGCTCTTCTATTATGTGGGTTTCCTATTGAGTATTGTTTGGATCTCAGATTTTCTTTTGCAAGTTCATAATTATTTCTATGAGTCTCAATTATCGAATGAGCATTTAATGTTTGATATTTTTGGAATTATTTTCGTAGTACTTTATAGATGTTAGCTTAGTCATCTCTTAGAAGTACATAACATAAAACCAGAAGAGCACAATTGCTGTAAAGTTGACTCTAATAAAAGAATACACATCAACGATGCATTTGTAGGCTCCAAAACCAAACTTTCCTCATATATTCCTATGAGATTCTTTTGGACAAACTTAATTTCCCATTAGCATTCTTAAATTGAAAAAACGATTGTGAAAGTAACTTTTTCATGAATTTTCTGCAAAATATGGTAATCAGGTAAAGACAAATACCTTAAGTTGAAATCCCAGGATGAAAGAAGAAAAAGAAGCAATTGAGGAAAACAGAAATTAATGCATTAATTTTAAAACTCTACATAACTTTGAGATGCCTCAGTATTCTGTTGCTGTTAAATTGAAGCAAAGTTCAAACTTAATTGGAATTTACTCGCCTGTGTTCCTCAAGGATACATCTCCGTGGATGATATCATGAGATACTAGTAAATATTAACAGAAGTTTTTTCTCTTTGCTTTCTGAAGACATGTACTTTTAACAACTTAACATGCTCTCCAAATTAGAAGTGTAGTTGCTAAAATTTGACATTTTCTTGCAATTAAAGGGTTCTTTAGGTAACATATCTCGTGATTGCTCACTTTTCTTGACATTATTGCCTTCATTGTGCAGAAATTTATTCTTCAAGGAAGGTTTATCTTTGGGCCTGATGTGAGGTCGGTCTTTATGACCATCTTCCTTATTGTTGCCCCGGTTGCTGTTTTCTGTGTCTTTGTTGCGAGGAAAATGGTGGATGATTTTGCTGGTGACTGGGGGTGGTCAATCATGATCGCCCCTGTTGTTTTCACAGTTTATGTAAGTGATTGTTTTTTGCTTCTGCTTCTGCTACATTAGCTTTCTCAATAGCGAGATAATAAATTATTCCGAAAACTTGACTACTTCCCCTAATAGATTGACTACCTTTCCCTTGTTTGTGCAAATGTTGTGTGTTTTACTCTGGCTATTTCCTTTTCTTGCTTGCATGATTTTCATTCAATTTGGGCATTGAGTGGTGAATGAGTAGTCTGGGAGCTCATAGGTGACGAACATCTTTATTTTGGATCGGCAGTTGGACTGGATATGGTATGTGGCAGAAGCCTTTGTGATCGTGATGATTTAAGAATTTTGATCTGAATACATTGATCTTCTGCATTTATTAACTTTGTAGCTCGGACGACATTTTAGATCAAGAATTTCATACGGAAATATTGCCGAGGACTTGGCTCTTTTGATTGGTGTTGCACTTGTATAAAAAGTGATTTGGATCGATAGTTATGTGAAATCCGTCGACTCAAAAAAAAAAAAAAAAAGAGATTGGAGATGTTGTGGACAGAAGTGCAGATATATTTTGAAAATGTATTGGGTTTGAAATATTTAGTTCATGCTCCACCATTTTATTCTGGCTGCACAAACTGAACCATTACCCTTGACAAGTAGATATTATTTCCTCAAGAGTGTTTTCCAGGCTATTTCTAATGTTGATTGGCAATTGAGATCTTCTGAGCAACAAGAGGCTTCATGTGATGTTGTCATTGTCCATTCAAACCAAGTGAAAGTCCTCTTACGAGAGCCTGATGGATTTTGTATTGTCTCGTTGTAATTTAGAAACTAGGAATGAGAGAGCGATTTTGGGCCTATATGGTGAACAAGATTTATGCTTTGCCGGGCAAGGGAATGATAGAGTACTGGTAGAACTCTTATGCTAGTACATATAAAAGCTGCTAACAATTTGTGAGAATCAAGCTGGCATGTTGAGTTGATGACGAAGTTTAGAAAAAAGGTGAAGATTGAATAGTTGGAATCTCGAGTAGTATAGTATCACTGATACTTTCTTGTGACAAAAGATACGATTATCTTAACCCTTTCATGTCTATGATCAACACTCTCCAGCTAAAGTAGGCTTTGAATGAGAACAGAGATTGGGTATTGACTATTGTGTGAAGATCGAGCAATGAGAGTTCTGAATTGGGTCTTATAAAAAAAAATCTGAATTGGTAAGTACTTGTTCTCTGGTGAACTGGCTGAACTTCAAATTTGTTTTCCTTCTGCCACTTCAGGTTTTTAAGCAGAAGAAATCAATTACCAGGAGTTCTAAAAGTTTGTACTTCGTTCTCCAAGTTCACTTTTAAAGAATGACATCTGAGATATTCTTGGTCAACTCTCTTGGGCAAATGACTTTTGAAAGAGAATCAACTAATTCCTTAAGGAACCTAGGGAATCAGGAGGACAAGAATTACAGTAAAGCAGTAATCCTTGCATCTTGTCTTGTTCTTTCATTAGTCTGTTCATGATGGAAAATGTTAAGTTGCTTGTATTTTCTTTGCCGTACAAGGGAATGAATCTAGGTTCTTGCAGTCTTATGAATTCCTTGTAGATATTGCATGAAGGCGGGCAACCTTTATTTTCCCGAGTACCCCATGAAGCAGATAACCTTCTCAATTCTTAGTAAGGAAAATTTTTACAATGTTCAGGCTAAACTTTTTAAGATAAATGAACTATTAATGGTTGGTTTTTACCGTAATCTCTTTTGTTTTACGGCTACAAAGCATGTAGATTTATGAGTCGATATGAAGTAATCAATATTTTCTTTCCAAAGGTCTTAGTCCTTCTTCTATTGACTTCTGGAAGAGATCCCGGTATAATTCCTCGCAATCCTCATCCTCCAGAACCAGAAAACTTTGAAGGAAGTAGTCAAGCTGGACCTGGTCAAACCCCACAATTACGTTTGCCCCGCATCAAGGATGTGACTGTCAATGGAATAACTCTAAAGTCCAAATATTGTGATACATGCATGCTGTACAGGCCTCCACGTTGTTCACACTGCTCAATTTGTAACAACTGTGTTGAACGTTTCGACCATCACTGCCCCTGGGTGGGACAATGTATTGGACTGGTGAGTACCTCATTTTAAATACAAACATCTTTTTTGCCATTAAAAGCTGCCTCAAAGAAATGCTTTTTCACTTTGACCTTGATACTACAATGCATTCATGACTTTCCTCCTTTAGTTATCCTCTCAATCCATGGTTCTGTATTATATGGGTGTTGGTTATTGATTTTTTTTTAATCTAGTATTAGTTTGATGTATGAAGGTACATTGACATATTTCTTTTACCCTTTAGTTTGTTTTTTCTTATTCTTAATTTCTCAGGACATGCACAACTAAGTTCATCGTCATGTGAAACCATTTCCTGCATAACTGCGCTATCGCGTGCCCTTTCCAAAATTCATAGAAGTTCTCCCCTAAATTCATAGAAGTTCTCCCCTAAAAGCATGTTTCTGGGTTGTGGGAACTCTTCTTCCTCCTTAAGGTTAGCTAGAACAACTCGTGAAAGAGCTGCCAGTGCTTCCATTTACATTTTTCTTCCCTGCACTCTTTGGGCTAAGGGTGCTGGTCTGTTGTTGAGTGATGTGTAAATCATTCAACTCTCCATAGCTGATATTGCCCATTCTTGCAATTATGTGCTCTTGCAATTATGTGCTCTGCTCAAGTATTAACGACTAAGCATATTTGATATTTCTTCGCACTGAGAATCTTTTTAACAAAATGGGTTTGTTAATTTTTGAGGTATCAGTCTACGAAACAATTCCAAAATGAGTGGGTTTTGCTGGAGAATGGTCTTTATTTTTCATTAATTTGTTTTACAAAAACTCAAGTCAAGACCTTTTCTGATTGTGATGATTCTGTAGATTTGCCCTTTAATCCTAACCCAATTAGGACATCTTGATCTTGAAGCTGTGGTTTTGTAAGTACTTTAGAACTTGTATTAGACTCTTGCTTTTATACTTTCATGGCAGACGTTATGCTGTTCCGACAGCAAAGGTTTACTTCTATAATGCCTGAGCTTTCAGAGAAAGTTTCTGTAATGTTATTGTTCGTGTGTTGGCTTTCTAACTCTAACCATATTATGTTTGTTGGTGCAGAGGAATTACCGTTTCTTCTTCATGTTTGTCTTCTCAACAACACTTCTTTGCATATACGTGCACGGCTTTTGCTGGGTCTACATTAAAAGGATCATGGATGGTGAGCAGACCTCAATCTGGAAGGCAATGGCCAAGACTCCTGCTTCTATTGTGCTTATCATTTATACATTTATATCAGTTTGGTTTGTTGGTGGCCTGACCGTCTTCCATCTGTATCTTATTGGCACAAATCAGGTAATGTTTGTTCTTTAAATTTACTCCCCTTCTTTTTCCTAGGCAAAGAGGAAAACTTACCGTCATGCAGTAGTTCCTTTAACATGTAGATTTCGGAGATTGAAGTACAACTTTTTTTTGACATTTGAATCTTCTGTGTGCTTGCAGTCAACGTATGAGAATTTCAGATATCGGTATGATCGTCGAGTCAACCCATTTAACAAAGGTGTTCTTCATAATTTCTTGGAGGTATTCTGCACTAGTATACCTCCTTCCAAGAACAACTTCAGGGCCAAAGTGGCAAGAGAACCTGGGATAGCACCTCGTGAAGTAGGAGGTGGTTTTGTTAGTCCAAACTTGGAGAAAACAATGAATGATTTAGAAAGGGGAAGGAAGCCTGCTTGGCATGAGCCAGCAACAGGAGGAAATGAATTTGAAGGACAACCTAGAAATGACAATCAGTTGGATAAAGACGAGGAGCTATCAGTTATATCCTCAGAGCTAAGTGGTGCCACATTGGCTGATGGGCGTAGTATACTACACCCGAGGCGCTCTAGTTGGGGAAGAAGAAGTGGGACCTTGGAAATACCACCTGATGTAGTTGCTATGGCATCTGAGATTGGAGACTCAAATCGGATAACTGGCAGCAATAGTGCTTTCCCAACTGAAAACGGGCAATAGTGATTGACCTGGGCGCTGTTACAATTATTGTAAAAGAACTGACAACTGTAAAGATCATTAGCCAACGGTGATAGAGTTTATGGTGGATTTTATTTTTTTTTCCTCGTATGGGTGGGATGAACCACTGTGAACTTAATCTTCCAGGCTTCTCTGTGTGTATATTATTTTCTTTCTCTTTTCCTTTTTGGGGTTTTAATTTTCTTTTCTTATGTGAAGGCAACCAAAATTCTTTGCAATGTGTTTATTTTGCAAGGGATACTTCGAAGAAATTATTCTTGCAATTCATGGTCTTCCCTTTCCCAATTTCTCATATTCATGTTCCTCTTTATGTTTCCCATCTCTTCTCTTTTTTGCGCAGTTGAGTTGTTATAGATTCCCGCCCTATGGTCCTGTCACTTTAAAAAAATTGAACAATTAATGATAAATAATTCCAGGTTAGAATAAAAGCTTTTCAGAAATGATTCAATTTCATTTGAGAACTTCAATTTTCCCTATGATTCACTGTTTTCTTGTTTGTTTTTTATATTCAACGCAAAATGCACAAGTTTTTGTTAACTTGAAAAGAAAATAGTAGCATTTTGAATCGTTGT
This sequence comes from Nicotiana noctiflora, assembly GCA_032618575.1. NCBI lineage: Eukaryota > Viridiplantae > Streptophyta > Magnoliopsida > Solanales > Solanaceae > Nicotiana > Nicotiana noctiflora. Next base: position 366,337 of record JASVEL010001728.1, read on the forward strand.
GTTATTTCATTATCCAGCTGTAGTCCTTATAATATTCGACTTAACACATTTGAACCTGAATTAAGCAATGTGTGTGCTTTTACAAGTAAAGGACTAGAAGCACACAAATAATGTAACCACTCTTTGAAACATAACATTATTTGTGTTGGGAAAAAAGAAAGAACTAAGCGCACCTTTACTCTTGCTGTTCTTTATTCAAATCTTGGATTCAAAATCATAATAGCTCGTCCCTTCTATGAATTCAGTTAATAGTGCAGCCTGCCAATGTTAGGGTATATGTTTACTGGCAACAATAGACAGCTTATTTGCTTATTTCACTAGAGTCTAAAAGGAACAAAAAGCATCGGCAGTTGACATATTTCATCAGAATTTACTAGTAGTTTAATTTTAGAGGGAAGGTAGACTGGGATGTAGGTGTATGCAATGGCCTTGGTCATGAAGGGGAGAAAATGAGTAAAATAAATGAGAGCATATCTGCATCAGTAAATTATATCATCAGTAACACACCACATCAACTGTATTGAGCAGCAAGAAAAAAATTACAATTCTCTTACAAATATCTTTGAGCAAAGGAATCAAAAGGATTATCAAATCCATTTTATAAGGCTATTTCTTCTTCACTGCATGCTCTGGAACCGTTTCATAACGATCGCGCTCATCTCCATATAGCGTTGTGCGCAGTGGGCTAAACAACTAGATTCACTAGAGCTAAACTTGCTTCCAGGAGTACCGGTAACGCATTTGTCCCAGCAGGAACTTGTAAGCTTTGCAACTACTTCATTGAGCATGGCCCTTTCCTTCTCTTGCTGCATAAATGAAGAAATCAGGTGCAAATATTAGAAAGCCACAAGACACAAAGAAGACCAAAATTGGGAACTGCCCTTTTGTTAAAACCAATGTATGAAAGTAGGGGCAACTAAATCAAATCAAGCAACTAAGTAGGCATGCAATGTCTTCTGACTTCTAGGGAAATGGCAATGGTGATACATTGCTTGAAGTATCAAAACAATATTGTAAGCCAGCTGGAAACTTTGATACTCGATAATATAATAAAAACAATAAAACATGGGAAGACAGACAATAGATTAAAGACAAACCTAAAACTGTGTGTACTGTTGGACTGACACACTGGAAAAATCTGAGGGCACTTGAAACAATTTCCTCAGTAGTGAGCTTAAGTAACAAGTGTTTTATACCTAGAATGTTTCTGTTTTCCTCTGTTTCCTCTTTCTAATTGTAAGGAGCTAGTTAAAATGTTCTCATATGGAGTGAGACATTTGAATCTTGTAACTGGTTAATATAAAATGCCAAGAAACCAGTAAACAGTATTATGTTGAACACAATAGGTGTCTGTTCAATTTTTTTGTGCACTTTTACTTCTTCTCTTTAATCCCTCAATGTCAGAGTAATTTTAAGAAGGGCAAAAAATCCTTTTGGCAGCTTATATCGGAAGAAGCAAAAAATCCATAATGATAATACTAACTACTAGTTGAATTTAATGCCTAACCGCTATTATTACACATTAGTGTTTAGCATTGCCAAGGAGTCATATTTGTTTCATTAAATATATGTATAGCAGTATAAGAATGAGTTTAAGATTTATAAGAACGTCTAGTTTAGACAATTTTGCTCTGAAATACAAACTCTTGACTATATTAAAAGCACAAAGCCCCTTAGGCTATGGTTCCTGCTTGTATTTTGTGGTGTAAATGGACCGAAAGCAATCATAGATACTTTGATGGGTCTCAACTGCCAATCATCCCAATGTTTAGTTTATCTTTTTAGCTGGGTAAATCTTACCCCTGTTAATAACCCTGAATCCTTTCTGGAATTTTCAGCTCCTTAGTCTTATGATATATCTTTTGTTGATATTTTTTGGCTGATACTTTCTGTTTCTTTGTAACATCTGCATCTTCTTCATGCTTTTTGTTAATAATATTCACTTACTTCATCACAAAAAAAAAAAAAAAAAAAAGAACAGATAGCCCCTATCGGAATACTGTTCATCTTTTTACCCTTAGTAGGTGAATCCTACGCTGGATATAATTGTAATTGTAATATAAATTTTTATTTACGGGAGCAAATAAAAACTGCGGGGCATTTAGGTTTAGCATTTTTTAGGATTTTTTTGATTAGGATTAGGATTCTTTACTACCGCGTGGCTTTCTTTTAGCTTTAGGATTCGTTAGGTTTTTCTTTGTTAAGGATTCTTTAGTTGTATCTTTTCTTTGTTTAGGCTTAGGATTCACTTTAGGCTTCTAGAATACAACAATAACTAACCCATTGTAATCCCACAAGTGGGGACTGAGAAGGGTAATGTGTACGCTTGTGAAGATAGTGAGGTTGTTTCAAATAGACCCTCGGCTCACGGAACAATAACAAGGAAGCAACCAACAATAACAACAACTAGTAAAAAAACAATAAACAAAAAATAAAGACACAACGTGTAATAACAAAAATCTAGAGATAAGAAATACAAGAATAGTACTAATTCTACTGGTAAGAACGACACAATGTGCAATAAAAAGATCTAGGAATAAGAAAATATATGAATATCACTAATACTACCGGTAAGACTAAGAGAATCCCTCATCTACCTATCAACATTCGACCCTAATTCTCAACCTCCACACCTTCCCATTGAGGGAAGGAGTATTAAAATAAAAACAATTTAGCATAAGGAGAAGTTGTGACAACCTCCATAAAAGAAGTCAATATTTTACATTCTTTATCATAATTTCTTGATCATATCGAGGTAAAGGTAAACTTTCAAACATGTAGTATTCTTTAAGTTATAGTATCGGCATGCATGTGATTTGAGGTAAACTTTCTAATTACCTGCAGTCTGTTCTTTAAGTCATGTAATAATAGACATTCCTATAATATTGATAAATAATTGTAAATTGTAAGATTGTCAATTGTGATTTTTGTTTACAGTGTTATCATATACACCCATCAGTTTAAAACAGATTTATTTACAATATACTGTACAAGTTATTTGGGTTATTGCATTTGTAGCGAAAAATGGTTATGCATTCTAACTCATATCTATTGAAGTCTCATTAATTCAAGATTACTTTTGCTCTATGTTTTACAATTATAAATTCTAACTGCTATGCCAGCTCACGTTGCTCATATTTTGTTCAAAAAAATTAAATTCGACACATTTTTAATTGATTGTATTATATACATTACAATTTCAAATGGTGTTATTTAAGAATAGCCATGGGCAACTGGCGCCCTTGCATCTAGCAGAAATTCTATCAATTTCATCAGTTTACACAGACAATTCTTCTTAGCTCATAAAAAATAATCATTATAGAATCACTTTGGTGCGGTGTCTAACTTTTCTATCCTTCTTACTATTTAAAACTATCCTAAACAATATAATTGTGTTGCACAATTTAATTACTCAAAAGACAATGTTTAATTGCTGTTTACTTAATTTTTTGAAATTGTGTACTCATGGGTACACACACAATGTGCGTACCCTAAAACTAATTTAGGGTTAAAGGAAATAAAAACTTGAACAGTGTAAAAAGGCATATAGTCAACTCCAGCTATTTCAAGATTTGAGGCATGGTTGATTGACTAATGATGACTAAATTATATAAGGAAAAATCAGCCATAAAAATGTTCGTATATACTGTTGCAAATAAACGAGCTGCTAACCATAAAAAGGCAGCTTTGCATTATAGGAAGCCAAATCATACATGATATTACTAGCTCATACACAGATTTACATAATGAATACTTGTGCTACAGCACCATCATATATTGAATATGCATATCCGACAATTTACGCCAAACTACAGACAAGATTAAACCAAATAGATCAAAGATCAAAGTAATAATTTCCCTACCCATTAAGTCATTCAAACAATATCCACAAAAAGAAGCATAATCTGTTTGAATCAATACTTCTAAAACCAGTGCAGCAGAGACTCAGAGTATCTTCACAAATATATAATGCCCCAAATAAATTTTCAAAATATTATGCCAAAAGACTGTTCATAGCCAAAACTAGATCAGTTTAAGAATATCAAAGCATAAACTATAGGGAACCAAGAAAAAACAGATAAGTGAATACACATAAAATAAAACTGTTCATGATTGAAACTTACACTGAGAAATTGCTGCAATTCGGGGGAGCTTAGTGCTGATGGATCCATCGAACTTTTGGTCTATTTTCTGGTTCTCGCGGAGAAGAGTAAAGATTTTTTGACTAAACCCAATGTAAAACCCTAACAAAAGTCGGTTGAAGCCGACGGGTTATATGAGATGGGCTATAATTGGAAACTAGAACTAGGATAGGCCCGAGGGATATTTTTAAAAATAGCCAGATTTACAATTGGTCGTTTAAGAACAGCCCAATTTCAAAAGATCGAAATTTAGCCACTTTTTATGTAAAGATAAATTAGAACGAAAATATTATTTAAAATTCAGAAATACTCCAGTATATTATGTTGGAGTTCCACCATAAGTATACTTGAACTTCAGCATATTATATTGGAGTTACAGAATAGTACTGGAACTCCAGCATAATATGATGGAGTTCTAGCATAAATATACTAGAACTTCAGCATAGTATACTGGAGTTCCAGCAAGTATAATGGTTCAGTATAACATACTGGAGTTTGGAGCACCAGTGCTCCAGTCTCCAGTATATTATACTGGAGCCAACAAAGTATACCGGTCCAGCATAATATGTTGGAGTTCATACACAAGTGCACCAAACTCCAGTATATTATGCTGGACCGGTCTCTATTGCAGCAAAACCGTGGCTATTTTTTATTGACTTAATAAATGATGGCTATTTTTGATTGACCAGTCCGAAAACTGGTTATACGGTAAAATTTTGGCAAATTCGGATTATTAGCCCACTTTTATCTGTTATGCATAAGCCTGCTAAGGGTTTTTTGTTGGGCAAGTTGCATAACCCGTCGCAAAAATTACATAAAATATACATCTGCCATATTGACAATATAAAAAGATTTCAAACTGTATTTTTTAGTTTATCAACAACAACAAGCCATTTCATGTTCTATAGGTTACTAATCCATGTTTTCTATCAATGATACTTATAATTGGATTTTAAGTACCTTGATTGTGTAGAATTAGTTTCTTTAACCTATTAGTGTCTATAATTTTAACTATTTAAATTGAGTACACTTTGGATATATCATTTCAAATTAGTTGCAAATTGATAGTTGCATATTCTAATCTTATCAAAAGTTATTAGATCTTCTACTTTATCTTCTCATATATATTATTCACGAGCCTAACTCATGTTAAACTTAAGAGGTAAAAGCAATCTGCATTTCATTTTTTCACAAACAAAAAATGCAGTTCTTTTTGTTTTTTTTACTAACAAGCTAGTATTTTATCTTGAAAATTATAAGTTCGACAAACCAAAATGTAGAATTAATTTTGCTTATGTTAAGCTCTATTGTATATCTTAATTAAAAGGTAACCGATCCCGGAGGCGGATCCATTTGGAGACTCTGGGTGACATAAAATTTTGAAAGTAGACATGCTACAATTTACACTGTCTAAATAAGATATAAAGTTAATCGGTTTAGTCTGTTTGGATTTTGGTTCGGGTTATTTGTCTTTGAAGTTAATATAAACAAATCGCTCGAGCAAAGATATTACTTAATTATTATGATAAATTGGAAAAGAAGCATAAAATTCAAGAGGACTATGCATTTTGTATAAGAAAAAAAGACTCGTTATCAATTTATATTGGATACTCAAGGCAAAAAATTATACTAACAAGCACTTTAAACATTAAAATTGAAGCAAGTTTACATACATCTTTTCAATTTACTACTATTTTTTTTAAGAATCACTCAATATTATATATAATTATCCTACTTTAGAGCAATCTGACAATAAAATAAACTTTCATCCTTTATTAGAACAATAACTTATTCAAGGATTTCTATTTTTTTTCTGCAAATAAATTTATCGAAATTGTGTTCATGGAAGAAAAAAATATCGTATATTAATAAATCATGGAGGAGTTGAGAAAACGCAACAATAATAAATTTTTTAAAGAAAGAGACTTTTATATTTTATGTTTGATGTTTAAGGAAAAAAAATGGAGAAACAAAATTTCAAAATAAACTAATAAAGAAAGAAAAAGTCAATAGGAGCTACTAATAAATAAAAAAGAGCAATTAAGGAAGGAAAAAAAAAAAATAAACAAGACAGTGCTTGGCACCTTCAATCAATTTGTTAACGAAGGTGCCACCGAAAATATTTGACATTATATATATATATTCATTTTTCTTGGAGAAATAAACTATACTGTCAACTTATTAACCTAGCCTACCGCTACGGCTAAGCTAAGTAACGGTTCGATAAAATTTAATAGTTGTTACGAATAGAATTCTATTTAAAGTGAATGTCTATCTTGGGAGAGCTTTACTTTGTGACTAAATTATATTTCTCCTATAAATATAGGGGTCTTACCCCATTGTAAATCATCCCAAAATTCAATAAGAATTCTCTCTCCCTACTTTTCTCTGCAATATTGTTCTTCTTCTTTTATTATTTTATAACACGTTATCAACACGAGACTCTAACCAATTGAGTAGAAGCTTTGGGATTGAGCACAATGATTATCAATTGTTCCATGAACTTCCTTCATGATTAAATTTTGGATTTAAGGTAAGTATTTTACTTTTCTCTTTCAAATTCTTGAAATTCTATAATTTGATTTTATATACAGGCAAAGACAACAAAGTTTGATTATAACTCTAATGGAGTTTTAAAGAAATTACACCCACATGAAGTGGTAAAGTTTCTATGCCTTGCCATGATTAAATTCATGTATGATTGTGGGCAAAGAATTGAAAACCCGTCCCATTGAATTTGCTCCATTCTCATTCCCTTTAGAGAATGTGATAACAGTATGTAATAAGTCCGAAAGAAGACAAAATTATTACCATGAATAATCAATGGATATGGACGTGGCAATAGACGAAATTATATCGTCATCATTGTGGTAATGAGAACAATAAGTATTCTCAAAATAATCCTTCACTATGTGAAAATAGTTGTCATCGATTTGACATGAGATTTTATAAAGCACATACAGATGATTATGGTCCATTCATGATGTGAATGAGAAAACATCTTATTTATGAATATATATTCGTTTTTGGAATAATATAAATGTGCTAGTGGTAGTGATTACACCACACTCACCTCTAAAAGGAGGTTTGAGATGATATAAGAAATAATATCATTATTATGGCATGAATGGTCATTGGTCACGCACCTATTGTACGCCAAAATATTTTGGCAATGTGATTATTAAAAGTCAACGATAATGCAAGAAACAGATATTGTATATTATTTTGACCATGACCATAATGATATTCTTTCTCTTTAAAAGAGATATTCACCACATGGATTATGATGAATCTGTGGTAGTATAAAATTAATTGAGAGCTTTGAAAGAGCCAATTATTACTATTTTGGAGAAACACAATTGATTACCAATAATGTATTGTGTTATAGTAAGTCTCAAAGAAACTTATTTAGTTTCCAAAGTATACGCGAAAGCGGTTGATTATATTGAGACTATAAATATAGGAAAGATTTAATATCTTCTACTACTACAACTTGTACCGGGATAATATGTATGTAAAAAGCTATCCTCTTTATCTCCAATTTGTACTACATAAACAAAAGAATACCACAATGAAGTGGATATTTTATTGATATAAAACCCAAACTTTCAACTATTTTCTTGGTCTCATAAAAAGGAGGCAATGTCTCTCCCTCGGGTAATGCATCCTTCAACAAACCAAGCAAGGAACTAAAAGATTCATTTGTCCATTTGGATGATCGTTTTATTTGATAAAGATGCAGCAGAAATGAAAGTTTACTAAATTTTTTACATCCTGGGTATAATGCTTCATTTGCATCTTTCATGAGCCGTTCAAGCTTATCCACCTCTGGATGAGGTGGACTTGTTGATGGATGAGTAGTATTATCTTCTAAGTTTGGCTCTACCTCTCCCCTTTCATTATTATTCATGAACCCGGTAAAACCACCAAAAACATCATATATCATTCCTCTCATATCATCACCTCGGAAAGATTCTTGTGCACAACTATTTTTTTTAGTGTTATTTGATGCATTGAGAGACTCTCCATGACAAAACCAAGTATCGTATGATGGTATAATACCATTGATCACAAGATGATCATATGCCGTCGCCCGATTTACTTGATAGTGTAGCACACATTCTGTACAAGGGCATGGAATTGTTTCTCCATCAGTTTTTTCATGAAAAGCATAGTTCAGAAAGTTTTCTAACCCATCCAAATATTCTGTACTAATTCTATCACAATTTATCCATCTTCTATTTATAGGATTGTCCATAATAATTGAAGAGTTTTTTTTCCTTCTGCAATTACAAAGATACAAAGCAAAATTCCAACATGAATTAGGAAAAAGCAACGTACAAAAAAAGAATTATTCAAAAGTCTTACCAACAGTAACAATATCACAAAGAACTATAAAAATTATAAAGTCCAATATTTAGTTATATGAAATACAAAAAGTAATAATTACATATACAATATCCCTAAAAGAATAAGACATCCTTAACAAGAGTCATCAAACATTCAAGTATGTTTCAAGTAACTCACTCGCAGTTATAAGTTTTTGCAAATTAAAGAGAATTAGATTCTATATCACTAACTTGAAAACAACTTAAATAACATATATCCTGCTCAAATTACTTTAAGCATAAATCTTCTATATAGATGTGATCTTTACAAAATAAGAAATAGAAAATCGAATATCCTTCGCAAAGTAAAAAGTTATATGATCTCCTAGTTATAATTTTTTTATCACATGGTATAATCACTGTCTGTCTACTTAAGCAATTTTCAGCAAGCACTAGCCAAGAGTTATAACTTATATTTCTGTAAGTTTATACTTCCTCTTTAACTTAATCCAGGCTATGTAATGCAACTATATATGTATTATGTTTTGTCTTCCTCATTAAGCACTTCGATGATCTATCTATCAATATACAAAACAATATAATCTTAATCACTATATGCTTTAGTTCTTTGGAATTGTACTATAATTCTCTTTTTTCCTCTTCACTGGATCTTTTACTTTCAATGACCAAAAACATTTTTCATGATAATTACTCAAGTTAACTAAATTATTTTAGTGAATTCTACTCTTTAATTAAACCATGGTGTATAGGTTAGCCTGCGTTCACCTCGACTAATTTCACGAGGCACCTGCTATCGCCCACCAATACAAGTATAACTCAGTCCATCAAAACTTGGACGATGTGCTAACTGATATTGACATCAACTCTATTACTGCTAAGCAAGTTGAGGTCACAAGATTTAATTTGTAGTCTAAAAGTTATTGTACCACCATGTATACCATTACCGTAAAATCATACCACCTTCTGCAATTTCATAGTTGAAGAATTATTCAACTTAAAAGTGAAGCTAGATGGTTTGCTTTATGAACTGCCACCTCTTTAGTAGAAGTACAAAGTAGCTAGCAATAGCTGCCACCTTTTTATCATTTGTTATATCCCCACAATCAAATATAGTAGGGAATATAGGTAATGCCACTAAACATGTGCAAGTCTAGCAAAGGGCACATATACATACATAATATAAAATTGATACAAAATGTAATGGTTTGCACTTGAAGGTAACAAACAGAACATTGGATAGCAGTGAAGAATACAAGTGAAAGGCTATTAGAAGATAATAAATAGCCATCATAATAATATTTAAAATAATCAAATATTCTGGAACTACATAATGTAAAGTATAAGATAATTTTGGTCCATAGAGTTACAACCAATCTGATTATCACTTCCAATTTTTCAACTTCCAGAATCTCTTCTTGAAGTTTTGTTCTTAATCGATTATTCTCGTCAACTGAATTTTGACACATTGAAGAATAATTTACACCCCAAATAAACATAGAAATTTCTGACCACAATTATGTCACTCAAGAAAGAGGTAGAGAGTGGTGGGAAAGGATAATCACAAAGCACTTACTTTAGAAAAAAGTGAAGCGGCATATATTTGTAAAAAAAGCCCTTTTCATAAGGGGTTAAGCCGACAAAAGCCACACTACAACAATGAAGATTGAAGCAAAGCAAACCCATATTAAAATCGACTATAACGCTTCAATTCATGGTATATAAACAACCATAAACATAATAATTTCTAACAATACCCAAAACATATAAGATTTGTATGTTTTTCCCATCCAAACCCTACAAGGATAGTTATTTGGAGCAAAGAAGAGACATAAAAGAGATAAAGCATGATAAAAAGCTATTTTCTGAAAATATTACCTGGGGTTAGTGGCGTTATGGTGAGATAGAGGATCGGTGATAGGGAAACAACGATGAGAGAATAACTTTTCAGGGGATGAGAGATTTTATATTTCTGAAGTACTTTTTTGCAGTTCTCCCAAATTAGACGTAATGAATTGGAGGGAATAGGTTATTTTAGTCTAAAATTTTGGAGGGAAAAATGAAAATAATAAAAGTTACTTTTAATTGTGGCTATTTATTTTAATTGCCACTAAAAAGGTATGTAATAGCAACTGATGCTTATTTGCCGCTAATGTCTTCCGTTTACAGAGTTATTTAGTGGCCATTCTTTTATTGCAGCTAATTAATTGCCACTAAACGTCTCTGTAGTAGTATATTATAATAAACTTGGGGTTTATTCATAATTGCACACATCATGGTGTAAATCTGAAATTTATCAATTTGATAATTTATTCAGTTGGCATAATTGATTTACCCATATCAATTTAAGTATGATGTGAAAAAATAAAGAGAATTCACATGGGTAAATATTAAAGAACTAGAAAGTTCTTTACGAATTCTCTTACATTGCTTGTTCTCATTAATTAAGTGACCAACTAAAATTGGGATTGAATCCAATGAATGCTGGAAATATCAAAGGTGAATATGGGCCCATTCACCCTCCATGTATACCACATAAGATGCATCTATGAGATGGTTACATGTGCAATTATTATTAACCCGCAACCTGGCCGGTATGTGCGAGGCAACTTGCTCATTAATTTAATTTCGAGCATAATTTCCAGATTTCCTATTCAAGATAGTTTATCTTGATAAGTTGGTTTACATCATAGTTGGTTTAGCAAAATAATTTATTGAGTGCCTCCACTTAATAGCTAAACTATTGCTTATGAGAACAAAGTTCTCTATATCAGTTTGATATAAGTTATATACAAAAGTATATTAAATTCTCCCAAGGTCAGGAACCAAATTATTCTATCTTATTATTATTGATGTGCAGTGTATATTTTGATTAACACCATAACACACAAAGATGTGTTCTCAAAGTTGAGGAAACAAGTTAGTTTTTTCTAACATGCGGGGGAGACAAGATACAACAGTTGAGAAAAGTTACATGGAATAAATTATCATTTATACATCTAGATCCTCGAATAAAATTATATGAACTTGAAGTTCACAAAAGGATAATTCATATGCAATTTATTGCAAAGCATGCCAGATGCATTTGCTGACCAAATAAAGTAACTATATTCTCATTGCAAATGCTCATATAAGTCCTAGAAGGACAAAGTCTATGGTAAGCTTAAAGCGTATAGACAAATCAGTTTCAAATAAACTTCTTGATAAAGAAGGTGAGCAAATGATCAAAGTGATCATAATAAAGGAGGCAAGTGATCTAGAAGATCACATGACATAACACTTCATAATATTTCATGAGAGATTCAGGTAGCTGAATATATGAATGAAGAGATCTCTATGTTATGTCAGTATGAAAATACATAGAAACTGATATAAAATCCTTGTCGACGTCAACCTTTAAGAAGCTATTGCACAAGATTGGGATGCGAAGGCTTAATAATGTGAATTGATGCTCTCATCAGGGGGAGTTAATGTGTTGCACTCTTTTTCCCTTACAAGGTTTTGTCCCACTGGGTTTTCCTTGCGAGGTTTTTAACGAGGCAACCAAAAGGCGTATTGTTAGATATGTGTACTCTTTTTCCTTTTCTATAATTTTTTCCCACTGAGTTTTCTTTTAGTTAAGGTTTTAACGAGGCACATTATCTGTTGAATAGACATTCAAGGGGGAGTGTTATGAATAGAATTCTATTTAGACTGAATGTCTATCTTGTGGAGAGTTTTACTTTGTGACTAAGTCAAATTTCTCCTATAAATAGAGGGGTCTTACCCCATTGTAAATCATCCCAAAATTCAATAAGAATTCTTTCTCCCTACTTTTCTCTGCAATATTGTTCTTCTTCTTTTATTATTTTATAACAAATATTACATAATTTCGACGAAAGTTTGCAGGTGGCATACCACCTAATTCCTTGCACATAGATCCGCCCTGACCAAGCCTCTAAAGATAGCTTTTCCTTTAAGTTATATTTTTTTTTTCTTCTTTTTATTGGGATATTTATGTCCTATTTCCAGTGGAATGACAACTTAATGTTGTCCCTTCAATGAAATTTTCATAGCCTTGGAAGGAACTGACAAAGAAAGAGAGAAAAAGAAATGCTTTTGGAATATTCTACAAGTTCGAGGTTAAGAAACAAAAGAACGGAGTGGGAAACAATTTATATAAATAATTAGAGTTTAACTTTTATATATCCTTTTAAAAAAAAAGACTTTTATAAATAGACATTTATAAAATAAGTTTTACACACTAAAAGATAACTACTGAAATCGCTCATGAACAGAGTAACATTCTTTGATCGGATAAAAGCTCATTACATTATCAACTTATTTAAGTTAAATTAAATAAATTATATCCATGCATGAAATCAGCCACAAGGGAGCTGACTTTTATGACTCTTTTATGAAGAAAAGATCTTTTTTTGGAGAAACAAAAGCTAAGCAACATCTTCTCAACGAAGCAAAGCACCTATCCATTTCCAAATCAGTCAATTGGCCCTCTCACTACTTCTACCTCTCTATCTTTTTCTTAGGATCTTTGCTTCTTCTTTTTTCTCAAAGCAAAAAAAAGCATATATATAACTTTTTCTTCCTTTCTTTTATTACTTTCGAGCCAAAAGATTTTCAGAAAAACAACCCCGACGAAAAGAAATGACACTAATTCACTGTACCAGATTTCACTCTCCCAAATTCTCATTGATTAATCAATTAATAATTAGTGAGGCAATTATAACAAGGAAGATGTATGTGGAGCGATGAGCTTTTTAAGTCAGAATTCCAATATCAAAGTGAAAGACTATATATCTATTAGTCATTCAAAAGTAAACACTATTATGACATGAGATTGTTTCTTATTGCAACCTGAACTTCTTTTCTTTTTTGTTTGTCCAAAATTGACCTTAATTTCATGATACTTTTTTTCTCCTGCCATATTTAAGCTAATAGAAGTATGTATATTGTTAATTACTACCTCTTATTTCAACGACTAACTACCTACGCCATCTTTTAACACTTGAAACCTTTACTGTAACCACATTTCTAATGAACTCAAGATAATATATATATATATATATATATATATATATATATTATTTGGATCAAATTGAATTTTAGAGGAAACCCTATATTATTTTAGTAATTCCTTATTGTTTTACATAGCGTACATATAGTGTGATTATATGTCTGTTTCCGTACTATTTTAGCTAGAAAGATATATAACTGTGAGTGTCCATCACAATTATTTTTTAATAGAAAATTAAAAATGAAGAAAAATGAAAGATGATACATTTATAAATGTAGGTGTGTTCAAACCGAACCGGAAAATTGCACCAAACCGAGAAACCAAACCAAATCGATTAAAAAATCCGACTAGGTTTGGTTTGATTTGGTTTGGTATTGAGTAAAAAAATCCGAACCAAACCGTCATATAAATATATAAATTTTATTTATATTTTTAAAACTTTAATAATGTAGAAATATTTGGGATCCTCTCATGTATTAACCTTGAAAACGTAAATTAATGAAAAATTATTGTCAGGCGACTAAGAAAATAACTATCATGTGTTACTAAAAAAATCTCCCATTAGAATATATTAATAGATCATATATTTATCAATTTTTTTTATATTTACTAAATATATATTCACTTATCAAAGATTTATCTATAATTTTAATAAAGTAAAATTGAAATAATATTCATGTAACAAGAAAATCCGAAACCCGAAAAATCCGACAAAACCGAACCAATCCAAACCGATATAATTGGTTTGGTTCGATTTTTATTATACCCCTGTGTAAACGTGAAAATAGAGATAGGGGCCGGGGCTAAGCATGCACTATTGATGGTTTACTTTACTTCTTTTGATTGCTTTATAAGTTTTGAGAAAAGAACAAGGCATTTGTTTAATTACATGGGTTATGACTCAATTGTGTCCAAAATGCAGTCACAATAAAGTAAACCTTAACACGTCCTAAATACACGAGGGCATGAAACTTTATCGGGCTCGTGCATCTCTTTTACTTTTCTAATAATAATAACTTATACTGTATATGTTAGGATTAATTAGTAGTCAATTCAAGATCAAAATGTCAAACGTTGCAAGTGAACCAGTCGTTGCTTTTATGACTCTTTAGTTTTTTCACTTGCTTTTGAAATATAAAGTTAGAAAAGATTAATCTTTGTTATTGTTCTCAACAAACAATTTCTACTCATGATCATTTTTATTTATTCCTTTTTAACCTAATTTCTTTTATTTATATTATAGGAGTGACATTTTGGTTTTTGTTGAATTTTTTTAAATGTTAGGTAGGAAACGACTTCCAAACGCTTTAACTAGACAGTCTATAGATAATCTACTATAACGTAAAAATAATGGAATGATTGAACAAGAATTTAACGGGGTTTTTTTTCTGTACACCTTTGAATTTTAAATTTAATTAATACATAACTTTGAAGCAAAAATAGAAGTTTTACCAATTAATTAAAGCTCAATGCACAAGAGTAAATGAATAAATAAATCTATTTTAATTGCCTAACTAGCATCTAGTTCCCAATAAAAGAAGAAATAAAAGCATAATGTGAAGCTAGTGTATTTCATGTGTAGGGATTCTATTCCCCTTATTTAATATGGGAATTTCCTCTTGTTTCTCCGCTTTTATTACAAGCTACTAGTATTACATTGTGTGCGGCCACTAAAGAATCTTCCATGCAAAGTTTTTGCTTCTCTTTGAAGTTTTAAGGTAGACATAAAAGATTTACTCATGCAAAAGTTACCCATTTTTCACAAAGGAAAAGAGAAAGGACAAAAGTGAAAGCACAATATAGTTATGTATTTGATTATAGAGTTAACCATATACCATGTTACACTATTTCATCTTATTTTAACATGCTGTAACTAGTAATCTTGCAATATATATTAGTTTTCATACTACTAATATCATTTTTAATGAGTAATATATATCTCTAATTATCTTTTAAATTAAATAAAAAGCAGCTCAGTACACTAAGTTCCTGCTATGCGCGCGGTCCTGGGAAGAGCCGAGCTATTGTACGCAGACATATTCTGTATTTCCGCAAGAGGTTATTTCTACTGCTTGAACTTGAGACCTCCTGGTCACATGACATCAACTTTATCAGTTACGTCAAGACTCTTTTTTTATTTTTTTAATAATTTATAATATTAATTTTTGATATTATCTGTGTATATATATTATACTGTTCAAATATAGAAGGAATTATTAAAGGAAATTGGGAGCTTAGTTGGTGTTGATATATGTGCTGCATGAACTTCAATTAGAAGTATTCGAAGGAATCGTAAGGATTAAGAGTTCAAACTTCACTTACTTTTAATTTAAAAAGAAAAGATACTTTTGTCTCATGATCACAAAGGGTCCCACTCCTCAGAAGATAAAATTAAATCCCTTTCATTTGGGTCTTACTATAAATAGTCAATATTATTGCTACTTCTACTCACTACTCTTTCTTCCTTAATTCTCTCTAATATATATATATATTCATTAATATCCTTCTCAAACACTCAAAAACTTGAGAAATATATATATAGTGTTTATATAAATTACGTACGTAGAAGTTAATTTATGGACAAGTTCAACTTCGTAAAAGATGGAGCCATAAAATTGCCGCCTGGTTTTCGATTTCAGCCAACTGAAGAAGAGATTGTGTTTCAATACTTGATTCGCAAAACATTTTCTTGCCCTTTGCCTGCTTCTATCATTCCTGAAATCAATATTTGCAAGCACGACCCCTGGGATTTGCCTGGTAATTAACTTCCCTCCCCTCTATTTCTTTCATACTTCGCTTTTTCCCTTTCTTCATTTTGCTTTTTCCAAAATTTCTTTACATGCAGTGATTGTTCCCTATCTCAATATTTATATAAGAAAAATTAAATTAACTTGGTATATATAGTTTCAAAACTTGCAAATTCATATCGTGCAGTGTGCATGCATAATGATATATAGTTTGCTTATAATCTTCTATTACTAATTGATAGAAGAAGTACTAGAAAATATGGCTAAGAAAACATCTTGACGAGGATAAAAGAGTTTTATTCTTAAAATTAATTTTCAAGAATATTTTAGGGTAAAAAATTCCATCGCATACAATATGAGAATTACCTATATTATATATGCATGGCAGAAAGATTTGACTGACTTTAATTTGACGATACAGGTGATATAGAGCAAGATAGATATTTCTTCAGCAACAAGGAAGCTAAATACAGGAATGGTAATCGCTCCAATAGGGCAACTTTAGGTGGATATTGGAAACCAACTGGTTTAGACAAACAAATTACATGCTCAAAAAGAAAGCCAATTCTTGGGATGAAGAAAACTCTGGTTTTCTACAAAGGAAAGAGTTCTCATGCTTCTAGAACTGATTGGATTATGCATGAATATCGCCTTGTTCTCCCCAAAAATCAACCCTTGAATTTCCACCATTTCAAGAAATCCTCTCAGGTAATATAATGCTCCATTTGGCCAATTTCATTTCTAGTAGTATAAGTTTTAAACTTATTAGTACTAGAAAAGAAGCCTTTGCGTAACTGGTAAGTTACTGCCATGTGACTAGGAGGTTACGGGAGCTTGTGAAAACAGTCTCTTACAAAAATGCAGAGTAAGACTGCATACAACAGACCCTTAGCTTGTGGTGCTGCCCTTCCCCGTATCCTGCATATAGCGGGAGTTTAATGCAACAGACTTTCCTTATATAAGTTAAAAACTTAAAAGACTATTAATATGTCAAATGTTTTACTTGAACTTAATATCATTTTCTTTGCAATTGCAGAGTTCTATGGTTCAAATTGGAAATTGGGTACTTTGTCATATATTCATGAAAAAGAGAAATGGAAAATGTGAAGAAGAATACAAGGCTGATCACCAGCATGTCCAAATACCAAAACAAACATTGTATTATGATTTTATGAGGGAAGATTTGAATGATAGAGCAATTTCCTCTTGCTCTTCTTCTTTGAGTAATGATGATTCAAGTGAGGTTTCTTCAAATCCATGTCATGATCTAGTAGAGCATGAAGAAGCTAGAAATCGAGCTCTTTGATACACTTTCATTTTCTGATTGATGCAATAATATTTTGTTCATTTTCCCGTTTTAACACGGGAAATTAACTGTGGTACTAGCTACTTACTTTCACGTGACTCAAACCTGTAACGTATCAGTTGATGGTAGAGTTATTTTATTTTCTTTCTATGGCAGAAATATTCAACACTGATAAATTTTTATTTAATCCACATGCTTAATTAAGACTACTTAGTATATATTTTGACGTTGTATATTTCGCCGGCTTTAGCACGTCTTTAATCATTTAGAATAATTAAAAGTGAAACTCGTTTATAACGCTTACTTTATACTGTAAAAAATACACGTACACATGGTGCTAGAAATTTTTAATTATCAGAAAATAATAATCCACTTTATTGCTTGCTCTCAAAATTTGATTAAGCAATGAAATCCAACTGAATGCAGAACAAACGAAGCCTCCGAAATTAAAATATTAAGAAATGAGATGAAAATAAGGAGTGGCTCGAGTCAACGGAGAATTCTATGTAGTATAAAATTTATGGAAATAATTAAAGATATCATACCCCTAGAGTATAATTTATTGATACCATTGCTGTTAGCAAAATTTCTCGAATTTACATGTCTTTGACCTTAATAGATCTCCAACAAGAAGTATAATTCATGGTAATTTTGAGCAATAGTAAAAAATAGGTGAGTAAATTTAGAATTTTTTTTTTAAAAAAAAACTTTTTTGGCACGTCCAGTTCCCATGGTCCACCTACGAGCTCTGTTAAACCCCAGGGCAAATAAAGACGATTTGGAAATACAATGATATAGGGAAAATTACGCAACACGTCAACATTTACATTATATTATTATTTATAGCTATACTTTCAATAAATACCATTCGTAGCTATATTTAATATTTATAACAAATTCGTAAAACAAGAAATTAATTATTTTGAACTGAAACAAGAAGGAAATAAGTTCTCGTAGCTTAGTTGGTTAGAGCGCCAGCTTAATCAGCAAAGGTCTTGAGTTTGACTCTCAATGAGAGCATTTTATTTTTCAATATTTCTGTATTTTGCCTTAGTTATATTCGTTGCATGACCAAATACAGTAGATACAAGTGTATCCTTTGTATACGTCCTTGTACTTCGCTTTGTTATGGTGAATAGAATTGATACAAGTCGTATTCGCTGCTCGAACGAATATAGTTGACACAACAATATTCATTGCGCGTTTGAATACAAATAATATAAGTTAGTAACAATTGAACAGTAGCTAGGAGTTGTAATTACGTACATACTGAATCATGATGACAGAATTCGGAGGGGTAGTAAGAGAAAAAGCTAATGAGAAAAAAGCATTAAAGCAGATAAGTCAACTAATTCGATGCAAAAAATAAATAATAAGGAATTGTTTTTCCCATGAAAAAAAGTGAACTGAAGAATCCAACTTTACGACATAATTTTCAAGCTATAAGAAGCTGCGCTGTGTACGAATGAAAGAGCTTTTGGAATCAAAAGGCTGTAACATTTTGTACTTTTTCTGCTGAAATTTTGATAAATATCAAAGGAGAGGTTGGGGAAGAAGCAAGCAAGGTATATACTCTTTCTTTTACTGTTTTTTGTTTTGTTTTTGTGCTACATATATTCTTTCTTTTTCATTTTTCTCTACGTTAGCAGTGATAGCAGCAAAATATTATACGAACTAAAGCACATTTGCACATGCGCCCAATTTCTACTTTCTTTTGGCGGAAAAGTCCTTTGAAAAATGAAAAGTTTTCCCCGTGAAATACAATGTAAAGCCGCAAGGTTTTCTCTTTTTACTTTTGGTTAAATTTCAATAATGTGCGAGTAAGGCTGTCTAACGGGAGAGTTTGTTCAAAACGAGGGTCCCCTCCTTAGCATTACTTTGATGGCCCAAAATCCGCTAGTCATGATGGCAGCTAACCTAATTCACTAGGTAAGCCAACTAATAATTAACCAGTTTCAATAATATTAGTAAGACAATTACACAAAAGGAAATTTCTGAATCTTATACATTTCCAAGGACTGGTAATAAAAATCATGAGCTTCTAAGAAAAGAGTTTACAAAGCTGGTATGAAGTAAATACATCTTCCGTTTGAAAAGTACATAAACATAGTTTTATAAGTCTAAGACTACCATAAACAAGAGGCAGCTACAACAGGGATGCAGGATCAAATCCAGCTCCCATCGAACACAGCAACAACCAACATCTGCACGCAATGTGCAGAAGTGTAGTATGAGTACAACGAACCTCATGTACTCAATAAGTAACAAACCAACCTTAGGTTGAAAGTAGTGACGAGCTGGAACATGTCGGGTCCAACACCAGTAGCCAACAACAATTCATAACAACGTAGAGCATATAAACAAGAAAATAACTCAGAGATAAAATGCTCAGCTTTTTCACAAATTTTTCAAAAATAGTTTCGCTTTTCAAGAGTATCAGTGAAAGCCTAAATCCTTTATTGAAATCGTCGAAAAATATGAGATAATTTGAAACTGTAATTTTTTCCAAAAATCCTTTCCATAATAAATAAGATATTTCATTTTCCTTCTAGATAGAAAGTGTGAAATACCTCTCCATGCCCACATATCAATATGTGTAACAAGTCATGAATGACGTGATACCGTATAACATGGAAATGCATCTCTATGTCTGTATGTCAAGTGTGCATGCCAGTGCCATGTATCTCAGAGATGAATCATGTACTCACACTCTCGTAGTACTCAATCTCACTGTCTCACACTTTTCACTCATCATGTTCAACCACTTCGTACTGTATATGGACTATACGGCCCAGGGAAGATCCATCCCGAAATATATACATCACTGACCATCAGCCACTTAGTATAGAGGAAGGCCAATCCGTCCACATGGAGAAGATTCATCTTTAGGTATATAAATACTTCGGACAAGATCCATGTCCAGGAAAGATCCATCCCTCAATATAACCAACCACGCTCACTGGGAGTGAGTACAGACTTTGGAGGGGCTCCTACAGCCCAAGCGTTATAATCTGCACTGATAACTCACCTGCCATAATATCAATATCAGAATCTGCACGGACAACTCACGTTCTATAGTATCAATATCAGAACCTGCACAGACAACTCACGTCTTATAGTGTCAATATCCTCACTATCAAGCCCCCGACCTCACTCAGTCATCAACCTCTCCAGTATCTCTCTCTCTCAAGCTCACCATGTCATGAACTAGCCCAAAAATAATGATATGATGTATCAATAAATAACAATAGAGACTGAGATACGACATACATATGAATGCGTATGACTGAGTATATAAAGCAATGAAAGCATACATAAACGGCCCCTTCAAGTTATCCTCAACGGTCAGTCAGACACCTCAACTGACCTCATTTTTAGTTGGACACCTCAAGCCTTCAATATAGTAGGTCAATTAAACACCCGACTCCATCAACCCACTCGCGTGAAATACACTCTCAAATTCATGTGAAACGAACAAATAAGAAAATGCCATGTATAATTTTAATTAAAAAATTTTCCACCTATTATAATAAATAAAAAAAAGCAATAATAATAAATAAACCCTAGCCTCCCAGCCGCCCCCTCTTCTTCTTCATCTTTAAGATTGTACTCCTCTTTCATTTCACGAAAGTGTCTGTACATCCCCAATAAATTAGCAAAGATCAGACATGAACAAAAATATATATCTTCACAAAACCTGCAATACAACACACTAAAAGAAATAAATAGAGAATGACCACTGGGGGCAACAGCCATGACCTTATATTTGGTAATAGCCATGGACGCCGGTAATAGCCATGGATGCCGGCAACATCCATGACCGCCGGCAATGAATTTCTGGTGTTTGTTGTCTTTGCTTTTGGGTTGGATTTTAGAAGTAGCCGATGTAATCATGGCAGTAGCGTTGTTGTTCGTTGACCTTATTTGCTAGCCGGGTTTTTGCCAGAAAATCTATTTCGGCGAGCTCCATTAATTCCGACGAGCCCCATTTTGCCTCTTGGGATTGGCTGAAGAGAATGAGTGAAAATAACTTGTGCAGTGAATAGCTTCTACTGTTTTTGCACATTTACTATCATGGTTAAGTTGTGTTGATAATGGTGGGTTAATATTCAGAAGAAAATTTTGGAGAAGAAAGAGGAAGGAAAAGTGGGCTCCACAAGTTAAATTAAAAAAAGAAAAGAAATAAGTATAATTTTGAAAGCCTTCACTTGCTGTCAGGTGAGTGTAGAACACACACTTTGCCATGTCACTCTGAAGGGTTTAAGTGAAACATTGAAAAATAATTTGAGGTGTCCAACTGAAAATGAGGTCAGTTGAGGTATATGGCTGACCGTTGAGGACAACTTGGATGGGCCATTTATGTATTTCGCCAAGCAAATAACTCAACAACAGAAATGACCTTAGTGGGTCCCAACAGGATGAACATGTAGCCTAGACATGGTGTCTAACATGGATCACAACTCAATAGCTCAAGTATATAGAAATTTCATGATTACAGGTAAGGTCAGGTAACTACATAGTACCATAGAAATAACTGATTCCCAATTCACATAATGCACGCTCACAGGCCCGTCACCTAGCACGTGTGTTACCTCAACATCAGTCACCTAACACATAATACGGGGTTTCATACACTCAACACTAAGTTTAGAGGAGTTAATTACCTCGAACAAGCCAATTCCAATACGGAGCAAGCCAAGCGATTCTCCAGAAATTCCATCACACGCGTAGCGACCTCCGAACGTCTGAAAACTAGCCAAAAGCAACTCAAATACATCAAATAAAGCCCAAGTAAACAATTCCAAATGATAAAGCTTGAATCCTTAATCAAAACCCAAAACCAGCCGAAAATCACATTCGGATGCGCACCTCGAAACCCGATAAAACTCACTAAATCCGATAACCCATTCATTTACGAGTCTAACCATACTAGTTTCACTCAAATCCGACTCTTAATCGATGTTAAAATTTCAAGAATTCACATTGTGAAACTTTAGGCCAAAACCCCAATTTTTCTCTTTAAATCCATCAAGCAATTGCTAAAAATGAAGATGGATTCATGAAATGTAATTGAAACTGAGTGTAGAACACTTACCCCAATCGTTGTGATGAAAATGGCTCCAAAAATCACCTCAATCCGAGTCACAGGTCTCAAAATATGAAAAAAGAACAAAAACCTCGATTTTATAGCTTCTGCCCAGCAGATTCCGCATTTGCGGACAAGAGGTTGCATCTGTGACCTTTGCTTTTGCGGGAAAAGGCTCGCGTTTGCGAGACAGGCCGCTTCTGCGATGGCCATGATCGCATCTACGGTTGTGCTTCTGCGCTAGAAGTACCGCTTCCACGAAGATTCCCCAGCCAACTCTCTCTCACTTTTGCGATAGGTTAGTTGCTTATGCGACTATCGCACCTGCGCAAAACCAGCTGCATGTGCGGTTGTCACACCTCCTTTTGGCGCGCCCCCTACCCCGGAGGGTAGGAGCGCGAGGGAGTTTTTCCTATTTAAGTGACAATATTCGAATCGGGATTATTTTATTTATTTCAGAGTCGCCACTTGGAATAAATTAAGGTGTCCCAAGTCACCGATTTATTTAAATCCCGAATCGAGGAAAATTACGACTTTTCAAATGAAGTCTGCGAACCAGAAATTCTAAGTAAGGAATTCTGTTGACCCGAGGGAAGGTGTTAGGCACCCCCGGATCCCGTGGTTCTAGCACGGTCGCTTCAATTATTATAAATGGCTAAAAATATCTGATTTTTATATATGTTATCCTATATGCTTTTAATAGACTAAAACAACTTTTGTAAAAATAGAACTGTACACTTCAAACCTTTAAACGAGACTCTCGGTCTTCCCCAGCAGAGTCGCCAGAGCTGTCACACCTCCTTTTGGCGCGCCTTCCCCGAAGGATAAACGTACAAGGGAGTTTTTTCCAATTTAAGTGACAATATTCGAAACGGGATTATTTTATTTATTTCAGAGTAGCCACTTGGAATAAATTAAGGTGTCCCAAGTCACCGATTTATTTAAATCCCGAATCGAGGAAATTTACGACTTTCCAAATGAAGTCCGCGAACCAGAAATTCTAAGTAAGGAATTCTATTGACCCGAGGGAAGGTGTTAGGCACCCCCGGATCCCGTGGTTCTAGCACGGTCGCTTCAATTATTGTAAATGGCTAAAATATCTGATTTTATACATGTTTATAAATTATATGCTCTAGTTAATCCTCAAAATGCTTTTAACATCGTTATGAAAGTGAACGTTCCCTACAAACACTGACGCATTATCAATTTTATAAAAAATATGACAATTCGCTAAATGACATGCCTCAAGTTCTACAATAAAAAAAAAATAACTAAAGAGGAATACACAATTAGTAATTTTCATTCGACGTGGTATGTCTCAACTTATTTTTTTTTTTTTTTTTTATTTTTTTTTATTTTTTATTTTTTTAACTATGGTTTCCAATCATGATGAGTTTATCTGACTAATGGTTTCACCTACAATTATTTAAAGAGAAAAAGGGATTTATTACAGTATGCGGTCATAGCTTTTATATTAACTAGAATCTATACGATGAGTAAATTCAAAAGGGACAACCCAGTCTAAAGGAACAAATCAAAACCCCCCAAAAAGGGTCCAAGTCTTATTGGACATAGGTGATCTTAATTGGGCCTGTAAATGAGCCCAAATTCAAGAATCCAAGTGTATTTTAGCAAGGGGACCCAACATTGAGTTCTTGACTTTATAAGCGTAGGGATGTTCTAAGTAGATAAATGAATTCAATTCTCAAACCTATATAAAATTAATACGAAACATGCTTGGATACGATCACGGAATCTCAATCTTTGATTTAAGTAACCAACTTTTTCTAGACAGATCCGGGAAAATTAACTGCTAAATTGAAAACTCATATTCCCAATCAATTTAGAACTTAAAGAATGACATCCCATATTTAATTGTTGTACACGACATGCTAAGGAAATGTCCAGTCATTACTTCAAATTCAGTCATTACTTCAACTGTTGAAACAGTCCAGTCATCATGTCAAATTCAAATCTAACTCTAACATACGAACTACAAGATTGATTATGCAAGAATCTACATATGTTAAGTAGACTAAAACATATCAAAAGGAACATAGGAGAGTTTAACAATCATGTCATTTCAATCTTCAAATTGATTACAGAAACTTTAACTTTGCTTCCCATGTTCTGTTCAGGGATCGACACATACCTGGAAGTAGAATCGAAATAAACGAGGAGTTAGCAACAATATGCAGCAACAACTAACCAAACTCAAACTATCAGCAACAATTAGTAGCAAATCTCGGCCAAGAAAACCCAGCAGAACCAGCAACCAAACAATAGAGAATTCCAGGGAATAGTTTGACCCCAACAAAGAATTGAAAACACAAGCCGCGAAGCGAAAACCAATAGTGCAAAAGAAGAACCTTCAGGTTACTTGAAACTTCAAATATTAGACCAAAACAGGGCAAAACAGTTTTCCGGACAGAATTACCAACTCAAAGCTTATTATCCTCTCTTAACATCAGTGTTTCTTCTCTGTTTTTAATGTGGAGAATCTGTTTGCTCAGAGTGTAAGCTTTTGTCTCTCAAAATTTTTTTTTTTTCAGAGAACAGTGAGTATTTTCCAGAGAGTATTCACTGTGTGTGTAGTGTTTTCTAGAGAGCCTCTCTATGTGTGAATGTCTGTTTCAGTGAGTGTGCATTCTAGTGATCTTTCTGTGGGAGTGTGTCCCCTTATCTCAATGTGTTTCAGCCCCTTTTATAGCCTCCAAATGACAGCCTTCAGCTCTATTTTTAAGTGTTTTTAAATGTTGTCCAGCCATGTTATTCCCCTTTTTTGCACTTTTCAGCTTGTGTTATTCCCTAGCCCATGTGTGTCCCTTTAGCTTTTAGTCACACCCCATGTGTCTTCTCATTTCCAGCTTGTGTTATTCCCTAGCCCATGTGTACTACCCCTTTTCTTTAATTTTCTAAAACCTTAATCAGAATTGCAGCTATATCCAATCCAACATCTCCTAAGCTTAAAATCAGCAGAACTTAAAACTTAATTCAGCAGGGAAATCAAAAAGAATCTTAGTCAAAGCTCAAGCCAACAAGGAATTCAAAGCTCAATCTAATCCGTGATTCATTTGGCCGGACAAAATCAAAAGGGGGTATGAAACCAACTAATTAACGACATTCGATTAAACGATTACGATATGTATAATCGATAGCCAAATAATCTACCAAAACAGTGATTCAAACAATCTCGGCCAAAGACGAAAAATACAACACCAATTATTCGACGACGCTAAATCAAAAAAAATGAATATGCATTCTACAACATTCACATGAACAAACAGAAACAACACTTCGACGAAAAAATTTTTAAAGAGATGAAGATTCGACAAAATTTCAGCAATGGATAAAAGAGAAATAACAGAAATCAACCTATAAAAAATTTAACAAATAAATATAGAAGAACAAAGAAGAAGAAAAGTACCTAAAAAACAGAGAAATCAGAAATCGAATTAGGCTTGGGCTCAAATCGGACTCGAATTTTGACTCAATTATGTCTTCAATCAAACTTTGTCTCGATTGTGCGTGTTTTGGGGCTACTGGCTTTAATTTCAGAGATAGGGTGTCGGGCCTGGTCTTGTTGGTCACGAGGGTGGCGTCGTGAGGGTGCTGGCCGGCGAGAATGGCAATGGTCGTTGCTGTGGTTCGAAGACAAATGGGAATCGTCCGGTGAACTGGACGACGATGGCGGCTGGACGGGAGTCGCTGGACGAT
This sequence comes from Nicotiana noctiflora, assembly GCA_032618575.1. Lineage (NCBI taxonomy): Eukaryota > Viridiplantae > Streptophyta > Magnoliopsida > Solanales > Solanaceae > Nicotiana > Nicotiana noctiflora. Next base: position 392,695 of record JASVEL010001728.1, read on the forward strand.
GGCGGCTGGACGGGAGTCGCTGGTGGCTGGTTCGTTTGTAAACGAATAGGGGTCGCTTGGTGGCTGGCCGATGGGTATGGTCGTGGATAGCGGTGGTGCGTGTGCGTTGGTGCTCGGCTGGTGGACGGCATCGGCGAGGGGGAGGGGGCGACGGCTGTGTGGCTATTTGGAAGAGTGAATGAAGAAGACGAAACGGGGGGGGGGGGGGGTGACTGTGGCGGCTGGGTTGATGAAGTGGGGTGGTGTTTTAGGGTTTGTGGAAAGATAGGAAATGAAAAGTGATTAAAAAAAATGGGGGTTTGTTTGTCTTGACCGGGTCGGGTCAAGATTGATTTGGGCGGGTAAGGGGTCCAAATCTTTGGGCTTGTGATTTAAAATTAATGAATGGCCCAATCCGATTTTAACCTCATTTGTTTCTATTTTGCTTCTTTTCTTTTGTTTTCTTAAAAATAAAATTAAAATTCTAAAAATCCTAAATTAACTTATAAAAATCAAATTAATTTATCAAAAAATACTAATTAACTTCTAATAATAATTATCACACATATTTAAACAATAAATTAAAAAAATAAAATTGTACAATTTGGACATTAAATGCTAAAAATGCAAAAGTACATATTTTTGTGATTTTTCATTTTTTGTAAAATAAACTTAACTACTCCTAATTGCAAAGTTAGATAAAAAAAATGCAAACACGACATATTTTTGTATTTTCATTAATTTAAACACATATAATCACGCATATACGAATGCAAACAAATACCAAAAATAACACAAAAATACATAAAAATACACACCATAAAATAGACAATTTTTGTTTTGATTTTGTGAGAGTAATTCATGTTAGGCAAAAATCACGTGCTCACAACTTATAACGGTTGCGGCAATGAAATTTTCTCATGATTAATGGTGGTTGGTCATCCATATCGTTTTATTAAAAGTTTGAATACTCCGTGGGAAGCATTTTGAAAGAGTTTGACCGAGCCTTTGCTTCGGAGGCCTCCTACATATCCCGGGCTAAACAGGAATCAGGTCAATGTAGTTCGGGAAGTTTTGGTAGCTGGGACTACCGTGGACTGACACTTTGCTGTTACTGTTGCTATCGTTGCTGCATGTTGCTGCTTACTGCTTACTGATCTCCTTATTACACCAAAAGAAATTAAAGATGAACTAGCTATGCTATCAAACTATGAGTTACAAGATTCCTATCTATGATTCTCTTGAAAACTTGATCTTGAATCCTAGCTGATTTGTTGTAGACCTCGATCTGAATCTTGATGCTCCACAAGCTGTACGTGCTTGTTTATTTCTGTAACATTGAGTGAAACGGAGTCGGCGGAGCTTGTTACTTCAATCATCTTCTGAGCAATCAAAGCCTTTGTTTACTCCAACGTTTGAAATCTTTTCTTTCGGTTCTTTTCTTCTTTTCTTCATTCTGGATTGATGTCTCATTTGTAGGTTATCTCGATCCTTGCGTCCCGATGTCAAACCTATTTAGACAAACAAAACAAACAAACGAACGAAATTTTTCTGCCCCAGTTTTGCTAGGAAAATTTCGTGAGTTAGTTGTGACACAGAAAGTGATTAAAAAGACTCTTTGGTATTGGGTAAGAAAATCATGGTTTCACAAACGTTCAAACGGCTTTCTGGCCGGGATTTTGTAGAAGAGTTTCACGGCTTTCTGGCCGGAATTCAAACAATGTCTAACGGTTTTTTGGCCGTTAGATTTTTTTTTTTTTTTTTTTTTTTTTTTTTTTTTGACCGGGATAAAAATAAATGACTCCGCAGTTTTCCGACTGGGGAGATCCTCGGTTTTCTGACCGGGATAAAAGTTTCACGGCTTTCTGGCCGGAATTCAAACAATATCTAACGGTTTTTTGGCCGTCAGATCCTCGGTTTTTTGGCCGGGGTAAAAGTAAATGGCTCCACAGTTTTCTGACTGGGAGATCCTCGGTTTTCTGACCGGGATAAAAGTTTCACGGCTTTCTGGCCGGAATTCAAACAATATCTAACGGTTTTTGGCCGTCGGATCCTCGGTTTTTTGGCCGGGGTAAAAGTAAATGGCTCCACAGTTTTCTGACTGGGAGATCCTCGGTTTTCTGACCGGGATAAAAGTTTCACGGCTTTCTGGCCGGAATTCAAACAATATCTAACGGTTTTTTGGTCGTCAGATCCTCGGTTTTTTGGCCGGGGTAAAAGTAAATGGCTCCGCAGTTTTCTGACTGGGGAGATCCTCGGTTTTCTGACCGGGATAAAAGTTTCACGGCTTTCTGGCCGGAATTCAAACAATATCTAACGGTTTTTTGGCCGTCGGATCCTCGGTTTTTTGGCCGGGGTAAAAGTAAATGGCTCCGCAGTTTTCTGACTGGGGAGATCCTCGGTTTTCTGACCGGGGATAAAAGTTTCACAGCTTTCTGGCCGGAATTCAAACAATATCTAACGGTTTTTGGCCGTCGGATCCTCGGTTTTTTGGTCGGGGTAAAAGTAAATGGCTCCGCAGTTTTTTGACTGGGAGATCCTCGGTTTTCTAACCGGGAATGAAAGTTTCACGGCTTTCGGCCGGAATTCAAACAATATCTAACGGTTTTTTGGTCGTCGGATCCTCGGTTTTTTGGCCGGGGTAAAAGTAAATGGCTCCGCAGTTTTTTGATCGGGAGATCCTCGGTTTTCTGACCGGGGATAAAAGTTTCGCGGCTTTCTGGCCGGAATTCAAACAATATCTAACGGTTTTTTGGCCGTCGGATCCTCGGTTTTTTGGCCGGGGTAAAAGTAAATGGCTCCGCAGTTTTCTGACTGGGGAGATCCTCGGTTTTCTGACCGGGATAAAAGTTTCACGGCTTTCTGGTCGGAATTCAAACAATATCTAACGGTTTTTTGGCCGTCAGATCCTCGGTTTTTGGCCGGGGTAAAAGTAAATGGCTCCGCAGTTTTCTGACTGGGAGATCCTCGGTTTTCTGACCGGGATGAAAGTTTCACGGCTTTCTGGCCGGAAAGACCCTCGGTTTTTCTGACCGGGGTCCAAACAGATATTGGACCGATATGATTTGATTCTCTTTTTCGGAGTTTTCATTTTCTTTTCTTTCATTCCTTTTTTTTGGCCTTCTTTTTAAACATTTTCTTTTTTTTTTTTTTTTTTTTTAATCATCAACAAATGCATAAGATAAAGCTTTTGAAAAGAAACTTACCTTTTATGCGCTTTCCTTATTCCAGAGCCATTTCAATGCTTGATTACTTCACCTCTTTGAGTTGTACTTTCTTCTTGCGCAATTAAATAGACCTGCTTTCAACAAAGAACATTTTATTAGTTGAAAAAGTGGTTGACTTTGTGGCCTTGATTATCTTCATTGCTTGATCCTTGCCCCATTTCCATTGAGAATTTTGCTATCAATTGCCTTTGGGGTGACTTCTTTTCAAACTGACCGGGTTCAAACTCGGAATTCTTTGAAGACTCGCCTGTGTGGGCTCTGTCTTTCTGTCTCATTCCGTCTCTTCTAAGACCTTAGCCTTTGATTTCCATTTTCTCTCTAACCTCCGTTTCCTTGGAAACAATCGATCATTACGATCAGTTGGGATTGGATCAATACAACAACTGAGGCTGGGTATCTTTCTTCAACTTTTTTTTTTTTTTTTTTTTTTTTTTTACTAGACGGAGTCATGTGAAACCGGTCCTGCCGCCTTTCTTTGTAATGGTTTCAGAATTAAAATTAAATCGAAAGGGATTCAAAGAATAACTATACAAAAAACAAGAAAATGAGTTTAAAAAGAAACGTCCCTTTCGGGAAAAAGAAAGACTTATCTGGGATGCATGCTGACTCCAAATAAACATGACATGCTTCTTGGACTGGACGCCTGACCCACATAAACTTTCCAACTTCTTATGACCCATTGATTCGCAATTTCAAAAACCATGGAATCTTGCCAAAATTCTTTAGTGAAGGGACGTCCTTTTTTGGTCGGTGGCGCCTTTTGCGGGTTTCCGCCAATCGATCCCTCTCATTTCTCTTCTCACTGTCGCCTGATAGTGCTCTTTGTGAGTTTTCACTAAACGGACTCTCTCATTTTTAGCTTCTCCAATCGCCATCGCCTTATGGTGCCCGAAGGTTTTCACCGATAAGACTCTCTCATTTTGTTTCTCTCAATTCAGGCTGTGTCAGATTTCTGTCAATGCCATTCTTCACTTCCTTGCCTTTGCCAATTGATCCGAAGGACTTGAACAAGGTTTTTTGGGTAAAAGGAAATTGAATGGAATTACAACTCCTGGAACCATCTTGACGGATTTAAACCGAACCGTCATATCATCTGCCCCAGTTTCAATTTTGGGGAAATTGGGATTTTTTGGTTTTGGTATGACTGAACCTCAGGAAGAGGTTGCCTACGTATCCTTTCGGAATCAAGTCAGAACGTAGTTCAGGAACTTTGTTTTGTTTTGTTTTGTTTTGTTTTTGGTTTTTTTTTTTTTTTGGATTCCAAAGAGGGTAGCCAAAGAAAGGTAACCGGCTCAAAGGGTTTACAAAGGATTCATAGTGTTTGGGGTAGAAAGAAAGAAAGCCTTCGTCATCTCAATTATACAAAAACCAACGCCGCAGGAGGTCCTGCCATAGTACCTTTATGATGTATCTGTATTGACTGCCGTTTCAAGATCATTTCCGTTAATGTCTCCGAGATACAGTGTTCCTCTCAGTGATATTTTCCGGATGATGTATGGATACTTCCAATTAAGAGCGAATCTTTCCTTTTGTTTATTGGTAATGCGGGGGAATGCGCCTCAACGTCGGTTGTTCTATTTCAAGATTCCTGGGCCGCACTTTCTTGTTGCAAGCATGGGCCATTCTTTGTTGGGATAATTACTCGGGTATTCCCTGAGCACAACATAACCTTTTTGTATGCGAACCAATTTTCTTTCAGTTATTCCAATTCATTGTTTCATTTCCTCAAAAATAAGCCTTTGTGCATTTCAACTCTCGGTTCATTATTCTGAAGTCTGACAGCGTTTTAGGATCTAAGCATGAAGTCCGCAAGCATGTCATGTTATTTAAAGCTGCACGATTTGAACTAAAGAGAAAAAGAAAAACTAAACAAAAATAAAGAAAATAACAAAAGAAAAGCAAACGGACGATGAAATATTAATTTCATTTCCTGGAATCGAAAGGATAAAAACAGGGTTCACATTCGGAATTTTAAAAACACAAACTAAAAGAAAAATTCAGTTTACACCCTGAAATAATTCTGGATGCAGAAAATGCGGCAGGACAAGTTTATCGGGCTTCCGCTTGATCGGGAACGGCCTAGCCTTTCAGTTTGGGAGTTTAGTGCTTGATCCCATCTCAATGGTGATAGTCTCTTTCCCTGGCTTGACCATGTGGGCATCGCAGAGTTTTGCCTCATGTTTTCCTTCACTCTCTTCAGTCATGGAATCCTCATTATCTTTCTCTTCACGGTCCTTAAGCTTTTGCGGTACGCATCCAACAAACACTGGCTCATTCAGCTGTGGTGTCTTAATTGCCTCCCATGCCACATAGGCTTGCTTAGGTGCACTGAATTCCCTTTCTGGTTCTAACTCAGTGGTTTTGCTCTTCTTTTCCCCTTTCTTTTGTTTCGGGGCCGCCTTGGGCTTCCTTTCCACGTCAGCAATAGCAATTATGGCCTTGAGCGCTGGATCGAATTCTTCGTCTTCACAAATCATCCCAACTATCGGTCCGTTATTATGAGCAGGCAGCGGATTATTGGTCACATTTGGGACATCCTCATCCTTCAACACAATCTTCCCTTGCTCTATTAAATTCTCCACCGCTTGTTTCAAAGTCCAACAGTCATTAGTATGGTGGCCCTCCGCCTCTGAATGATATGCACATCTGACACCAGCTTTGTAGGAAGGCGATGCCGGGTTTTGTCTATTCTGAGGAACCGGCTGCAGTAGACCCATTTGGACAAGTTTCGGGAATAAATTAGAGTAAGATTCACCAATTGGGGTAAAGTTTGATTTCTTTGGCCGTTCCCAAGGACGGAAGTTATTCTGCGGAGGTCGAGGATTATAGTGGTTCTGGTGGGGAGGCTGATTTCTTGGAAATAGAGCTTGGTTTCTACTGACATGCTGTTGCGGTTGCGCAAAAGGTTGAGCATTCATGACCGCGTATGGTTGATGGATATAGGACATTTCCTGAGCAGAGTAATAATGCTGGGGGGTTCCTTCTGAAAAGAATGGTCTAGGAGCGTGGTGTCTTCTATCACCCGAAGTTGCCATGGATGTTTCCTCTTTCATCCTACCCTTTGATATTCCTCCAGACCCTCCTTGGATTGCTTGGGAGGTCGCTCGAATGGCTGCCTGACTCAAAATCCTTCCTGTCTTTAAACCGTTTTCTACCATTTCCCCAATCTTGATCGCCTCTGCGAAGGGCTTTCCCATTGCTGATAGCATGTTCTGGAAATAGTCTGGTTCCTGAGCCTGGAGGAAAGTAGTGACCATTTCTATTTCGTCCATAGGAGGTTTCACCCTGGATGCTTGCTCTCGCCATTTAATAGCATATTCTCTGAAGCTTTCTGAGGGTTTCTTTTTTAAGTTCGACAAAGAATTCCTGTCTGGCGCAATGTCAATGTTGTACTGGAACTGTTTCACAAAATCTCTGGCCAAATCGTCCCAGATGTGCCATCGAGATATGTCTTGATCCATGTACCATTCTGATGCTATCCCGATCAAACTTTCTCCGAAATATGCCATCAGCAATTCTCCTATGCCGCCGGCACCTCGCAATTGATTGCAGTATTTCTTTAGATGAGCAATAGGGTCGCCGTGCCCGTCATACTTTTCGAACTTCGGCGTCTTAAAACCTGAGGGCAAATGGACATGTGGGAACATGCACAAATCTGCGTAAGAAACACTCTTCTGTCCGCCTAGACCTTGCATGTTTTTCAAACTCTGTTCCAAGCTACTCATTCTTTTTGCCATTTCATCCCGTTCGGGAGCTTTTGGATTTTGGCTTGGCATGAGCTGAGGATAGACATTGGCGGCAAACTGGGTAGGATCCCGTGGAAGGGGTGGTGCCGGAAATGTAAAAGAAGAGGAATCAAAGAAAGGAGTATGCGTGCCGGGATGCGCCGTGATTGGAATGGGCAAACCAACGGATGTTCTTGCAGATGTATCTAATGCTGTCACCCGAGGATAGGAAGTAGAGGGTGATTCAGAAAGGGTTGTGACATTAGAATACCCAAACAGAGTAGGTGGGTAATTGGTGGGAGTATTAGAAATCCCACTTGACCTGAGGAATAGTTCGGGGAACCGAGGGATCAGACTTGGGGGCTCTTTCCCGTTATTCCAGTCATCTAACATCTCCAGCATTCGACATCGCAAAATTCTGTTTTCTTCTGCAGCTGCTGACTCAGTAGCCGGAATGGCTGACACAGAACTCTCTTCCAAAACGGGAGCGGTTGATAGGGGGATTTCTGAAGACATGTTGGCGCTTCTTTTCGACCTTGTGAAATAAGGATGGGTATTTGATTTAGCAACGGGTTGCTGAACTTTTCCTTTGGACCTCGTGAAGTATGAATGTGAGGCCAGAGTACCACAAAATCAACCACCCTTTTCTAAAACCTGGAGTTTGGCAAACAAACGGTTAGTCCGAAACAACATAACGGATAAGTAATCTCACGTTGGGTGTGATGCACTTATACAGTTGATCGTGTTGCTACTTGTAATCGATTGTAATGCGTTATTCCGGCTTATACTTTCTTTTGCTTTCATCTTCTTCCCCTCTTTATCAATTTTCTTTTACACTCTTTTTTTGTTCCTTTTTTTTTTAGTGATGGTCGAATCTTATGTGGATTGCCTACGTATCATGTCCCCGCATGAATCAGACCGGGCGTAGTTCGGAAAACCGGGAATTAAGTAAATCAACTAATTCTAGAAAGAAATATTTCAAAAGGAAAATATATTCATTCTTTTTTTTTCTTTTTTTTTTTTTGCTTTTTGATAGAAAAACTTCTAAAAATAAAAATTTATTTGCTTTGGAGTAAAATCCATATTTTTAAATTTTGATTTTTGTTGATTTTTCTTTTTATTTCATGAAAAGCAGTAGAAAGAACGAGACCATTTTTTTTTTTGAAAAACTACTTTTACTCTTTTTTTTTTTTTTGAATTTTCTGAAGAAAGATTTTAATGAAGGAACTAAACGAGAGCATTTTTTTATTTTTTTGTTTTTTGATTTTTTTTTTGTTTTTTTTTTTTTTTTTAAATTGGGGTCGGAACCGATGAGGTTTTCCTACGTATCTCACATCCGGTGAGAATTAGACCCGCGTAGTTCGGAAATAAAGCACTAAATCATTTTAAGAAAAGAAAGCGAACTATTTTTAAACAGCATTTCTAAAACAAATTATTTTCAAAGGAACTAAGAAAATTTATTTGGAAATTTATTTTCAAAGAAACTAAACTATTTTTGTAAAATTAAGAAAATTTATTTGGAAAATTTTTTTTTTTGCATTTTTCAGAATTTAAAGAACTAACTATTTTCGTAAAATTAAGAAAATTTATTTGATTTTTTATTTTTTTGCATTTTTTTTTTTCAAAATTATTTTCAAAGAAACTAAACTATTTTTTCCTAAAATTAAGAAAATTTATTTGGAAATTTTTTTTTTTTTTTGCATTTTTCAAAATTTATTTTCAAAGAACTAACTATTTTCCATAAAAACTATTTTGACTCTATACCATGATGTTTTCCACTTCTTCCCCTTTTTTTTTTTTTATATTTTTTTTTTATATTTTTTTTTATTTTTTTTTTAATAATAAACCGGTCAGCATGCAAGATCGAAACAAATAAATGCGCAGAAAAAGATGCATCAAGTCGGTCTTTTATTTCAGGTACACCTGTCCTAGACAGGCCCAACCCCTGTGTTGAGCCTCCTAAGTCAAATATGCACATGATGCAAATAAACGATTCCTATCGGGGATCCAGCATAAGGTTTTGTTATTCTAAGTCATCGTTCTGTTGGAAAAAGTGTCTAGACCTGGCTTTAACTCGAGCGGACAACTCGAGCCGAAGAGTGTCGGTGCACCGGTAGCATGGCTTTCCGGCTTAATTGACAAAACTCTCCGCCTAAACATGTGTGACTACAAAATCCTTCACCGGGTGCCAAGCACCACAACTATCTTTGAGAAAAACGGGCTATGTCCAGCAAATGCCCGATATTATATTTCAAAAAGACTCAAAAGAGAAAAAATGGGTATCGGCACAATTTATATACAATTCAAAAATATCAAAGCGGTAAAGCAACATTTAGCATATTAGATATAAACATGTAATAAAATCAGATAATAAATAAGCCAAATACAACAATTATTCAAAGCTCGAATTCTTAAACCCCGAACCGGTAGTCCTGAGTTTTATTCCCCAGCAGAGTCGCCAGAGCTGTCACACCTCCTTTTGGCGCGCCCCCTACCCCGGAGGGTAGGAGCGCGAGGGAGTTTTTCCTATTTAAGTGACAATATTCGAATCGGGATTATTTTATTTATTTCAGAGTCGCCACTTGGAATAAATTAAGGTGTCCCAAGTCACCGATTTATTTAAATCCCGAATCGAGGAAAATTACGACTTTTCAAATGAAGTCTGCGAACCAGAAATTCTAAGTAAGGAATTCTGTTGACCCGAGGGAAGGTGTTAGGCACCCCCGGATCCCGTGGTTCTAGCACGGTCGCTTCAATTATTATAAATGGCTAAAAATATCTGATTTTTATATATGTTATCCTATATGCTTTTAATAGACTAAAACAACTTTTGTAAAAATAGAACTGTACACTTCAAACCTTTAAACGAGACTCTCGGTCTTCCCCAGCAGAGTCGCCAGAGCTGTCACACCTCCTTTTGGCGCGCCTTCCCCGAAGGATAAACGTACAAGGGAGTTTTTTCCAATTTAAGTGACAATATTCGAAACGGGATTATTTTATTTATTTCAGAGTCGCCACTTGGAATAAATTAAGGTGTCCCAAGTCACCGATTTATTTAAATCCCGAATCGAGGAAATTTACGACTTTCCAAATGAAGTCTGCGAACCAGAAATTCTAAGTAAGGAATTCTGTTGACCCGAGGGAAGGTGTTAGGCACCCCCGGATCCCGTGGTTCTAGCACGGTCGCTTCAATTATTGTAAATGGCTAAAATATCTGATTTTATACATGTTTATAAATTATATGCTCTAGTTAATCCTCAAAATGCTTTTAACATCGTTATGAAAGTGAACGTTCCCTACAAACACTGACGCATTATCAATTTTATAAAAAATATGACAATTCGCTAAATGACATGCCTCAAGTTCTACAATAAAAAAAAAATAACTAAAGAGGAATACACAATTAGTAATTTTCATTCGACGTGGTATGTCTCAACTTATTTTTTTTTTTTTTTTTTTTATTTTTTTTTATTTTTTATTTTTTTAACTATGGTTTCCAATCATGATGAGTTTATCTGACTAATGGTTTCACCTACAATTATTTAAAGAGAAAAAGGGATTTATTACAGTATGCGGTCATAGCTTTTATATTAACTAGAATCTATACGATGAGTAAATTCAAAAGGGACAGCCCAGTCTAAAGGAACAAATCAAAACCCCCCAAAAAGGGTCCAAGTCTTATTGGACATAGGTGATCTTAATTGGGCCTGTAAATGAGCCCAAATTCAAGAATCCAAGTGTATTTTAGCAAGGGGACCCAACATTGAGTTCTTGACTTTATAAGCGTAGGGATGTTCTAAGTAGATAAATGAATTCAATTCTCAAACCTATATAAAATTAATACGAAACATGCTTGGATACGATCACGGAATCTCAATCTTTGATTTAAGTAACCAACTTTTTCTAGACAGATCCGGGAAAATTAACTGCTAAATTGAAAACTCATATTCCCAATCAATTTAGAACTTAAAGAATGACATCCCATATTTAATTGTTGTACACGACATGCTAAGGAAATGTCCAGTCATTACTTCAAATTCAGTCATTACTTCAACTGTTGAAACAGTCCAGTCATCATGTCAAATTCAAATCTAACTCTAACATACGAACTACAAGATTGATTATGCAAGAATCTACATATGTTAAGTAGACTAAAACATATCAAAAGGAACATAGGAGAGTTTAACAATCATGTCATTTCAATCTTCAAATTGATTACAGAAACTTTAACTTTGCTTCCCATGTTCTGTTCAGGGATCGACACATACCTGGAAGTAGAATCGAAATAAACGAGGAGTTAGCAACAATATGCAGCAACAACTAACCAAACTCAAACTATCAGCAACAATTAGTAGCAAATCTCGGCCAAGAAAACCCAGCAGAACCAGCAACCAAACAATAGAGAATTCCAGGGAATAGTTTGACCCCAACAAAGAATTGAAAACACAAGCCGCGAAGCGAAAACCAATAGTGCAAAAGAAGAACCTTCAGGTTACTTGAAACTTCAAATATTAGACCAAAACAGGGCAAAACAGTTTTCCGGACAGAATTACCAACTCAAAGCTTATTATCCTCTCTTAACATCAGTGTTTCTTCTCTGTTTTTAATGTGGAGAATCTGTTTGCTCAGAGTGTAAGCTTTTGTCTCTCAAAATTTTTTTTTTTCAGAGAACAGTGAGTATTTTCCAGAGAGTATTCACTGTGTGTGTAGTGTTTTCCAGAGAGCCTCTCTATGTGTGAATGTCTGTTTCAGTGAGTGTGCATTCTAGTGATCTTTCTGTGGGAGTGTGTCCCCTTATCTCAATGTGTTTCAGCCCCTTTTATAGCCTCCAAATGACAGCCTTCAGCTCTATTTTTAAGTGTTTTTAAATGCTGTCCAGCCATGTTATTCCCCTTTTTTGCACTTTTCAGCTTGTGTTATTCCCTAGCCCATGTGTGTCCCTTTAGCTTTTAGTCACACCCCATGTGTCTTCTCATTTCCAGCTTGTGTTATTCCCTAGCCCATGTGTACTACCCCTTTTCTTTAATTTTCTAAAACCTTAATCAGAATTGCAGCTATATCCAATCCAACATCTCCTAAGCTTAAAATCAGCAGAACTTAAAACTTAATTCAGCAGGGAAATCAAAAAGAATCTTAGTCAAAGCTCAAGCCAACAAGGAATTCAAAGCTCAATCTAATCCGTGATTCATTTGGCCGGACAAAATCAAAAGGGGGTATGAAACCAACTAATTAACGACATTCGATTAAACGATTACGATATGTATAATCGATAGCCAAATAATCTACCAAAACAGTGATTCAAACAATCTCGGCCAAAGACGAAAAATACAACACCAATTATTCGACGACGCTAAATCAAAAAAAATGAATATGCATTCTACAACATTCACATGAACAAACAGAAACAACACTTCGACGAAAAAATTTTTAAAGAGATGAAGATTCGACAAAATTTCAGCAATGGATAAAAGAGAAATAACAGAAATCAACCTATAAAAAATTTAACAAATAAATATAGAAGAACAAAGAAGAAGAAAAGTACCTAAAAAACAGAGAAATCAGAAATCGAATTAGGCTTGGGCTCAAATCGGACTCGAATTTTGACTCAATTATGTCTTCAATCAAACTTTGTCTCGATTGTGCGTGTTTTGGGGCTACTGGCTTTAATTTCAGAGATAGGGTGTCGGGCCTGGTCTTGTTGGTCACGAGGGTGGCGTCGTGAGGGTGCTGGCCGGCGAGAATGGCAATGGTCGTTGCTGTGGTTCGAAGACAAATGGGAATCGTCCGGTGAACTGGACGACGATGGCGGCTGGACGGGAGTCGCTGGACGATGGCGGCTGGACGGGAGTCGCTGGTGGCTGGTTCGTTTGTAAACGAATAGGGGTCGCTTGGTGGCTGGCCGATGGGTATGGTCGTGGATAGCGGTGGTGCGTGTGCGTTGGTGCTCGGCTGGTGGACGGCATCGGCGAGGGGGAGGGGGCGACGACTGTGTGGCTATTTGGAAGAGTGAATGAAGAAGACGAAACGGGGGGGGGGGTCGTGACTGTGGCGGCTGGGTTGATGAAGTGGGGTGGTGTTTTAGGGTTTGTGGAAAGATAGGAAATGAAAAGTGATTAAAAAAAATGGGGGTTTGTTTGTCTTGACCGGGTCGGGTCAAGATTGATTTGGGCGGGTAAGGGGTCCAAATCTTTGGGCTTGTGATTTAAAATTAATGAATGGCCCAATCCGATTTTAACCTCATTTGTTTCTATTTTGCTTCTTTTCTTTTGTTTTCTTAAAAATAAAATTAAAATTCTAAAAATCCTAAATTAACTTATAAAAATCAAATTAATTTATCAAAAAATACTAATTAACTTCTAATAATAATTATCACACATATTTAAACAATAAATTAAAAAAATAAAATTGTACAATTTGGACATTAAATGCTAAAAATGCAAAAGTACATATTTTTGTGATTTTTCATTTTTTGTAAAATAAACTTAACTACTCCTAATTGCAAAGTTAGATAAAAAAAATGCAAACACGACATATTTTTGTATTTTCATTAATTTAAACACATATAATCACGCATATACGAATGCAAACAAATACCAAAAATAACACAAAAATACATAAAAATACACACCATAAAATAGACAATTTTTGTTTTGATTTTGTGAGAGTAATTCATGTTAGGCAAAAATCACGTGCTCACAGCGGTCACACCAAAACCAGAAGTTCCTCAGCAATGAAAACATGAAGAAAATAATCCAAAATATGCTCGAGCCCCACGGGACCCCATCCAAACATACCAACAAGTCCCATAATATAATACGAACCTACTCGAGGTCTCAAAACACACATAACACTATCGAAACAATGAATCACACCTCAACTCAAAATCGATGAACTTTGAAACTTCAAACTTCCATAACCAGTGCCGAAATCTATCAAATAACGTCTGATTGGCCTCAAATTTTGCACACAAGTCACATTTGACATTATGGATCTGCTCCAACTTTTGAATCAAAATTTGACTCCAATTTCAAAAAGTCCACTCCAGGTCAAACTTTTCAAATTTCCAACTTTTGGCATTTCAAGCCAAATTCAATTACGGACCTCCAAATCACAATTCGGACACACTCCTAAGTCCAAAATAACCAACAGAGCTAACAGAACCATCAGAAATCCAATTCGAGGTCACATACTAAAAAGTTAAACTTGGTCAAACCTTTCAAATTTAAAGCTTCTAGTTGAGAATCATTCTTCCAAATCAATTTCGAATAACCTGAAAATCAAAACTAACGATTCATATAAGTCATAATACTTAATGTAGAGCTACTCATGCCGTCAAACAACCAAGAAAAGTGCAAATGCTCAAAACGACCGGTCAGGTCGATACATCCTCCCTCACTTAAACATATGTTCGTCCTCAAAGTGCCAAGAGTTGTTCCAAAAGCCATCAAATCGCCATGTAACCTTACCATGCATATATCCGGGGGTGATCCCACGTCACTGTATCCCATATAGGTCTAATAACATAACATAACTGGATTTTCATAATTCAACCTAGCCCATAAAACCTAGAACCAAATTTTTCACATCCGAATTTTTTATAAGATCAGAATCTCGCATCTACACACTATATAAGTCAACTGTAATCATAACCCAAGATGTAACCACATGATATACCGCATAACTCAAATACTCATAGCGATAATTTCTAATCACAGTAGATGCTCAAAATAACGCAATACCAGTAATAAATCTCATATCAAACAAATCCTCGTTCTAAAACCTTTGTACACTGCCAATGATGTAAGAAACACACATAACTCATAATTATTTATTAAATCAACCATTTTCCGGAACTCCCTCTCCTTCAATAGGAAATATAGCAAATTTCTAAGCCGATCAACAACAATATCCTTCCAACTATACCGTAATCAGATCCAACAACACCCATTCTAGGTCTGTTGACCGCATCTCATCTAACATAATCACTCTAGTGACATGCCACATCAATACAATCTGAAGCCAAAACCCATGCAATCCGTGCACCAGTAAGAAACAATCCAAATGTACTCAAACCATAGAAAATGACTCAAAAGAGATAACCATCCTGCTAGTTCAAAAAGTACCACTATAATTGAAATGCTGAAAATCCATCACACACCGGAAGACCATCATACGATTCTAACACAAAGGTTCACACCTCAAATAACTTTACTGCAATGCGTGGCCCCATCCCAACGCTAGTACATATTAAATAACTCAGTCACCATGATCAAAATCAATAACCATGTGCAATTCGACATCAAGCACCCAAGGTGCATTACCATAACAACAGGGAAGCAAATGATATCCACTACAAGAAATCAGGCGTTTAGCAGCGCCTAAAGTCGCCACAAAAGACAAGAATGTCGCTGCTACAGGTTTTTAGTGGCAACCACAGGATTGCTGCAAGTAAATGCGTAACTGAATGTTTCTTGTGGCAACTCTTGACGGTCGCCACAGAAAGAAGTCATTAGTGGCGACTTAACCTGCCACTAACAGTAAACAAAAACGCCACAAATTATAATACACAAGAGGGATTTCAGGAGGGTCGCCACTGATAAGAGGGCTTTAGCAGCGATAAAAGTTGCCACTAATAAATTAGTAGCGATATTAAGTCGCCGCAACAGAGAACTCCATTTTTCTGTACCTCTTTTAGAGGCGACTATGGGTCGCCACAAATACTAACTTTACATTTAAAAAAATAATATACAATGTATTTTACTATTAATTATCCAATATATAATAGTAGTCCATTACCAATACCAAAACAACAGCACATACATTTCTCAATAAGAGTAGTACAAGAATATTTCATTATTTAAATGTCACAATACAAAGAAAACACTTTATAAATATGGCATGTCATGGTATCTACACATGAAAACAAAAGAATCGCAAGATACTATCTTCAAACTCCTTGCCAGCCATTCCCATTATAAACAACGTTGTCCCTGAAATTGGAAAAAAAAACAAGAATGAAAGCAAGACTTCATTTTGATAACATGATATATAATGCATGAAAGGGTTTGAAAAAAATCTAGCAACATCCTGAAAGATGGCAGAAATTAAAGTTCTATATATCATAATTGCAACAAATTCTACTTTTTATGGTATTCACTGTACAATAAAACTTCTTTTCTCACTGTCGGGGGGAAATTATCACTAATCATCTCCATATGTACAACAAATAATATGCATAGATGGCCTTTTGATTTACTTTTTCTCTTTTACAATTTTAAATAGACCACTACAACAACAACAACAACAACAACAACCCAGTGGAATCCCACAAGTGGGGTTGGTCTGAGGAGAGTAGTGTGTACGCAGAACTTACTCCTAATCCGAAAGGCTGCTTCCTTTAAATAGACCGCTATGGAGAAGAATTAACATGGGGTGTTCCAGATAAATAGACCATTACGGAGAAGAATTAAAATGGTTACCTGGGGAGGAATCATAGCAGGGGGACCTTGCCCATAGAATAGTTGCTGTCCAATCCCAGGAGCACCAGGAGGGTAGATTGGCATGCGAGGAGCAAGTGATGGGGGCATTGCCACTGGTCGCAGTTGTGAAAATTATTAGGTAACTGTTTCAGCAGATCAAAAATTATCAGCAACACAGGCTTAAGATGTTAAGCCACCTTGAAACATACATTAGTCAGACTAACTCCTGATGTCCTTTGAGCATCTTAAAATAAAGCCGAGAGCCGAATCTAATGATAAAGTATTCCACGTTTTACTTAACAATTTAAAGCAGCATGATGCAAAAACCTTTGAGCAGTGCCACATTGTTTGGCTATTAATTATTACCTGCAACTTTGCTCTTCTCTCCTCTTTCCGCTGTGCTAGTGCAACATAGAGTGGCTTGCTAACTATCATTTTTCCATTCATCTCAGAAAGCTTAGAAATAAAACAGAGAAGAGTTACAACTTAATGAGTACAATGTACTAAAAGACTTGACATATAAGTATCACTTACAGCTCTGGACGCTTCTTCGGAAGTGGAGAAGGCAACAAATCCAGACCCCCTGCTGATTCCACTTGGATCCCGCATAACCTGCAACACAAGAACCGAACATCTAAGCAAAATGAATGGATGCAGTGACCTAAAAGTTCATCCACAAGAAATTGTATACCTTGCATGAAGTTATCGTACCGAACTCCGAAAAAAGTTCCTTGAGCTTCTCATCATCAATGGTGTCATCCAAATTTTTTACATACAAGTTAAGACCTTGGTATTTATCAACTGCCTCCTTGGCAGTCTGCTCAAACTTGCTTTTCAATTCTTGCTCTCTTTCAGATTTCTTTTGTGCTTTCCTAACATACCATTCTTTATCATCAAATTTCTTTCCATTCAAGAATTCAACAGCCTTAGCAGCATCCTCTGCAGTTTCAAAATTAAAGAACCCAAAACACTTGGATTTCCCATCTGCATCTCTTATCACTACTGCACTAGTAATGTTCCCGAACTCACCAAAAACTTTCTTCAGCTCATCATCAGTCGTAGAGTCCGACAAATTTTTGACATAGACATTTTGGAATTTTGTCGTGCCAGTTCCAGAATCTCTTTCCTGTTTGCGGAGAAAATGCCCAGCATATACCTGCTTATCATTCATGAGCATACCATTTAACTTATCTATGGCACCTTGAGCAGATTCTTCATTGTCATATTGAACAAAACCATAACCCTTTGACTGGCCATTAGAATCAGTAGCTATCTTGCAAGAAAGAATGTTGCCAAAGCTTGAAAATGTGTCATGTAAAGCTTTGTTGTCAATTGACTTGTCCAAGTTCTGTGTAAATAATTCAAACAAATGCATAAGAAACAAAAAACAAAAAGACAACAAGCAGAAAACTGCACACTAGTTTGTTTACCAGACCAAAACTTTTCAAAATTGGATAAAGATCATATTAGTTGCTGGGTGCTTAAGTGGAAGCTGAAGTGAGTATCATTCACTTGCTTTCATGTTACAGATCTAATTATTTAAGTGAAGCAGTGACACCAACACTTCAGATGAGAGAAAGAACTCATCCTACTTCTCATCATAGCTATGTGTCTGGTATATATCCTATGAATAGGAGCGAACAGGAGAAGCTAGCAGATTTGGAAAAAACATTGAACTTGAAATGACAAATCACATCATACAAGATTCAGGTTTTAGCTATAATACCTTGATAAATATATTTGAAGAGGCACTTCTTAACACGTCAATTTCAGACGTCTTCTTATCTTCGAACGCTTTTAAGAAGTGACAAGAGAGCAACTTAAATATTTGAAAAAATCTTTAAAAGGTAGATATGTAAAGAGCATATTGTACATTGACACACTTGTCATATTGTTAAAGATGCCATGCTTACTACTACAATACTTACAAAGTATATGATAATATTGATATCAATGTATATATCGAGACTAATGCTTTGTCGCGTCACATTGATATCAATATCTAAGGACCATAGATCTCTCATGCACATATTAAAATTAGTATACTTTGCACCAGTTATCTATTGAACATTTTTCTCCGTAGTACCAATATTCTCAAGCATATTTTATTTCTCAACATATTTTTTGTTAGAGTATCAGGCAACTGTAATATATTTAATCCACTTTATAGTATATGTATAACAAGTAATATATTTAGAGAAATACCAAACAGTTAGCCTATGCAGCTGGTATTATTGTTATGGCAATTAAGACTCCACTAGAAGGAACAAAGTGACCAGAAGAACAAGTTTATATCTGGTTCGCATGGTTCAAGAATTTCAACAACAACCAGACTATAATAAAGAGATTCTCTTTTCTTTAGCGGTATTCCACTTATCATCTTAGTAGTTCAAACCACAGTTCCTCCTCCTCTCAATGATTGTTAATTATCTACTCAAGTTAATACTAAATAATACATTCAAGAATCAAGAGTTCATTGTAATTAGCCAATTACCCAAATATTTTACCCCATCATATATGTCCATGTCACCACATGAGAAATTCTCAACGCAACAAAAGATACACAGTACAAAAGACAAAACTCTTTCTTGTTGCCAAAATAAAACTAATAATTGAAACAAAAAAACAAAACGAAAATCAGAATGAGCTAAGAAGAGAAATCAAAAAGTTAACTTTCAAACAATCTGCAATTCGGAAGAGAAAAATACAAATATAATGTGTAACTAACGGGAAAGAAAACAACTTAAAATCATATTTAATTGAATCTAAATTTAAAGGAAAAAACAAAAAAAAATACATAAGCTGAAACATCACAATAGTTCGATTAATTGAAAGATCTAATCTTACCTTGAAATTAGCTCCAAATTACTGACAACAGAACTCCTTTAGGCAAAATCAGCGTACAGGAGTCTCAAGACCCTAAGAAGGATTAGTGAATTTTCTTCTTTACGGAGAAATAAATCAAATTTGTCATACAGATCTTCCAAATACATGGCACATAGAATCATCCCCAACTTCTTCCAATCCTTCTTGGTGTAGTCGCATCTTTCAACTCAGATCCCTTTAACAGCCACACTTGACAGTGAGAGGGAGTAAAGGCTGAACGGTGCACACATCGAACAGTAGTAAGAATTTTGAGAGAGAGTAAAAAGGAATTTGGGAATACAGGGATTTTGGGTTGGCTAGGGTTTTGGGAGAAACGGAAGGGACTTGGGAAAACGAGGGAAATAAAGAAAGTGAAGGCTGGGGGCGTTTTTGTTTCTACATTTTAAGTTTAAAATATATAAATCAAAATTAAAAAGGTTAGCAATATAGCAGCGACTATGTCGCTGGAAATCAAATATAGTGACGAGTATTTAAAGATCGCTACAAATTGTTTTTTAGCCAAATTTTTAAATAAAAATTTAGCGACTACTAGAGGCGACCTGATTAAGTCGCCACTAAAGCATTATCTTTTTGAGGCGATATTGAAGGTCGCTACTAAATTTTTAATATTTAGCGGCGATCAATTCCTGTCGCCAGTAAAACCAGTACTTTTGTGGCAACAAGAAGCGTTGCCACTATAGGTCGTCACTGAAAATGTAATTTCTTGTAGTGATCGTACCACACAAAACCCGAAAGAACATAAATAATTATGCATTCAATCCTACAATACCCAAATACCCATCTTGCTCAAATTCTGCCATAAGGCCCAAATAGAACGCACCATGTATGCATATAACCAATGAATCACAACTCCTCGTAGCGTAGAAGAGTAACTCACATGTCATTTCATAACACAAATAAGTTCAACAACAACTGAACATCACCTCCCTCAATAATAACAGTATGGAGCCAACCAGTCCGACGCGATGTAGAATACACATTCTAATTGAGTCTACCAATGGATACCCAAATCAACTCTAGTTATCCACAAATAGATAAATAACCCTCCGAAAGTCCACAATGATTGAATCATAATACAAACTATCATCTCACTAGCTTTGGCCATATTTTCACGGTTTATAACCACGAAATAATCTGCTCCTGGAAACTCCGTGTCTCCAAATCTATAGAACATACAAATCACCATATCTGATCCCAACTCAACCGCCTAAATATCGAACACATATCTCATACACGATCATCCTACAAGAAATACTTCTAGAATTCTCCAATGCCACAACAAAATTTGAATAGCAGCAGTCGATCAATTAGGGGAGTGCTACAATACCAATGAAGTATCCATAAATCAAAACACATTGCAGCTTCTGAAATTTATACTCTAGCCAAGCCATTCCAAATAGTAATATCAATTACTTAGTCATATAAATCAAAACACATTGCCCCTTTTGAAATGCCGAAAGTTAAATTTTTGAAGTTTTCGGTTCGTAGTGAGCTTTTGATATCGGGTTCGGAATGGAGTTTCGGAAGTCGCAGTAGGTCTGTTGTATCATTTGGTAGGTGTGCAAAGTTTCAGGCCATTTAGACGAGGTTTGATAGACTTTTTGATCAAAAGCGGAATTCATAAGTCTTTAGAGTTTTTAGGCTTGAACCCATGGTTAATTCGATATGTTGATATTGTTTTAGGTGTTTTGAGGATTGGTAAAAGTTTGGAAGGTGGTATATGACTTGCTTGTGCCTTTGGTTGAGATCCCAGGGGGCCTCAGGGTAATTTCGGGTGGTTAACGAGTGGTTTTGTGTTGAGTTTGGTAGCTGAAGGAGTTCTATTGCTGTCATAATCGTCCCTGCAGCTAGGGGACCGCAGGTGCGGGCACCCAGGAGCAGATAGGAAGCCGCATATGCGGCCAAGGGAGGGACAGACTGGGATCGTTAAAGCGAGGTCCTGGTCGCACTTGCGATTATGCAGATACAGAACTTCTTACGCATGTGCGACCCTGGTATTTTAAGTGAAGTTTGTAGGTGCACACCTCAGACCGCAGATGCAGGTCTTCATATGCGACTATTTAACCGCAAGTGCGGTTTTGCTGGGGCAGAAACTATAAATTTCACCCTTCGCAATTTTTGACCACTTCTCTTATTTTTTCATTCGGGGTGAAGCTTTGGAGGGCATTTACAAGGGAGATTTTCAGAGGGATTCATTGAGGTAAGGCCTTTGGTCCTTAAGCTCGTTATTATGTTGATTTTTATCATTGTAAGCATTAAATTTGAAGGAAAATCAGTGGTAACATGGGGGGTAGGGCTTGGTTAAATGCAGAGCTTTGAGTGGTAATTTAAGGGACCATGTGAGGTCCGATTTTGGAACTTTGGGTACAACAGAACTCGTGAGAGTTTGAGGATTCAAAATTTGTAAATTTTAATTCCGAGATGTGGCACGGGGGACATTTTGGTCAATTTTCCCATTTTACGTATTAGCTTAGAATTAATTAGTTGAATTAGTTACTTGAGGTGATATTTACATTATGCAATAACTTTGAATTGATTAGGACCATTTGGAGATGAATACTCGTGGCAAGAACATGGTATTGAATTGATTGAGTTGGTTCGAGACAAATAACTTGTCTAACCTTGTGTGGGGGAACTCCCTTAGGATTTGGTACTGTGATATATGAGATGCCTTGTACCCCGATTTAAAATAACCCACTGCCTCCAACATTTTCCGCACCTTCAGTCCCTCGACTGCTTTTGCGGTTCCGTAGGTGCGGCCCCAGAACCGCATCTATAGTCTTTCCCAAGTTGTCCTTTTCCGCTTCTGCATCTTCTCCACTGCAGGTGCGGTCCCGCATCTGTGGTCCCAGCCTAGTCGCGCAATTCCGCATCTATGATTCTCCTTCTACATGTGCGGTCCCACTTCTGCGGCTACATTACTTCATTCCCTTCACTTCTAGTCCAAAACCACATCTGTGGCTCTGCACCTGCGGCCCAATTCTCGCATGTGCGGTTATGACAGTAACCAACAAGTTCAGCCTTCCAAAAATTTTATTTTCGATTTGTTAACCACCCGGAATTCACTTGAGGCCCCCAGGACCCCAATCAATCATACCAACCAGTCCCAAAATACATTACGGACTCGCTCTAGGCCTCAGATTACGTCAAACAATGCTAAAATCATGAATCTACCTCCAATCCAAGCTTTATGAACTTTAGAATTTTAAACTTCTACTTCCGATGTTTAAACCTATCAAATCACGTCCGGTTGACCTCAAATTTTGCACACAAGTCATATTCGATATTACGGACCTACTATAACTTTTGGAATCGAGTCTTCTGCTTTAGGTTTCTTGTTATGTTTAGGGAGAGCACATGGGAATGGGAAAAAGATAGAAGAAAAAACGAGAGAAACAAAAGGGGGATTGGGGAAAGAAGACAGAAAGGGTAATAGATATGACCAAAAAATAAAACATCGGAGAACTCCACAAAAGTCGACGAAAATCACTGGAAAAGAAGCCAAATTTCCTAACGTCGGAAAACTCAAAATGGATCAATAATAAGGAAAATCAAGCGGCAACTCCTTCTCTTTGACTGCATTAGCATTCTTCTTCATCTCATTAATTACCATTTCAAGCTAATTCCAACACCCTTAGCAACAACATGACGCATATCTCTGCTCCTTTTTCTTCCTCAATCAAAAGCCGAGGTTGTTGTTTAGAGGTTTGTCGTGGTTCAATTTTTTCGACGAAGTTCCGGTTGCTCGGAAGTTTGATGTTTCGGTTGCCGATTGAGATTCCGTTCGTGGTCGTTGGTCCTGATCTTGACCGCTGGCGCCGGTCCTGAATTTTTCTGACTCACTGAGTTGAAAGATGCCATTATTGGGTTCAAGGAGTTCAACAAACTTGGAAGGGAAAGTTACAGGGAAGTTCAAAAGTTAGTTTCAATTCTACAATGACAAAATATACAACTTTTTACCATTTTTACGGTCTGAAAAAATAAAATAAAAAATTGATAATGGAGCTTCAGATTTTTAAAAATAGAGGAAGGGGGGTATTTTAGAAGGAATAAGTAAGAACACAATTAAACACAACCCATTTGGTACTTTTGGGCGTTGGGAAGGGGGTTTTCATGCTCCTGTGCGTCGAATTCCTCACGCGGGCTGCTGATTAGGACCAACTGACGCCACATGGGCATGGTCAGTGGTCAAATATTTTATTAGTTATGAAAAAAATAAGTTCGAGTATTCAAATGGGGAAGTTATAAGTTTATGTATTGGCTTTTAAAACCCCACAAGTTTAAGTGGCCAGAAAGCAATTTCACCTTAATTATTAGAACCAACAATTTAATCTTTATGGTTAATAGTATATCCCATCAAAGCAGTAAAACCCGGTCACGCCTACTTTAAAGGTCATTACATTCTCAAAACTTGGTAAAATCTCAATTACCTTCGAACATGTTTCACATACCAACCATTTGGATTTCCAAGGATTGGTTTCTTTTAATTCAACTTTCTAAATATACCAAATTTCTTGCTAACCAAGAGGAATTACGGTGGATTTCTTGTTCTTATCCAGAATTTTAAAGGTCTAATTTCGAAAATGTAGTTGCTATATCTTTTAAACATTCCAAAATCTATGTGAAAATTGATCCACATATCCGTTAACCTAAAAATAAATTCCAACCTAACAGTACGTCAAAACCATATATGCATAACAATTAAGAAAGAGTAACACATTCTTCATTTCCATTTTCATAAGAATAGTCATCGTAAAAACTAAGAACACATATATATATATGCATGCATTTCTTGAATACCCTAGACGCCTTTTCCTTGAAGGCGGATAATTAAATTTAACCCTTATATCATTAATTTTACCTGCAGTTCCTAAAAATAGAGACAAAATTTAGTAGTCAAATTCTCCTCCTCTTTTAGGTCCTTTGTTATACCCCTACCTATAATAAACAATAAGTTTATGAATCTACAAATTTTCAATTCCTATAAGCATGCAACTATTCCTTCAACATCTTGTTTGATGAATTAGTAATCCTCACTCTTCATCCTCCTCAAGTTGCATTTTACCATCCTTTTTTCCGGTCTGCATATAAATTGGCTAGGTTTACGTTGGCTTATCAACTTTCTCGTAAACCGTGCCGACCGTAACTTATTTAGAATTATATTGTGGTAGAGTTGGTGTTGTTTTTGTTATTATTTTTTTACCTTTGTTGCAAAATTCACAAAAATGGGTGGTGAAGTATCTAAGGTAAATGCTACACCAACTAGGGTACCCCAAAAATTCCTATATCGCTTAGACGACATAAGAAAAAGAAGGCGTTTCAATAGACGAACGTCCAAACAGTCTACATCTTTTAAAAAAGAATTGCTTTCTGATCAAGTCATAGACGAGTATGAGAAAGAAAGCCTAAGAAAGGAGGAGTTTGTTTATAAGGATATGAAAAAAGTAGAAGCAGAAAAGGAAAGGGTAGCAAAACTGATAGAAGCAATTGTTGAGGAAGAAGAAGAAGGGGATCTTGGAAATGTTGAAGATGAAGATGATGACAATTATAAAGATGATGAGAGGGTGATTAAACGTCATGTTGATGAAGATAATGGTGATATTAGTTGTCCTGGTTCACCAAGTTTTAGAGTTTACTTCACAAATAACAATGTTGAAGACAAGAAGAAGGAAGTTGGTATGTTTTCTTTAAGCAATTATCACGAGATATATGCATGTAGCAAACCCTAAAACTATAATAACGAGATAATGTTCCATGCAGTTAAGAAGAATTTATTTAAGGACACAACCCCAATAGCAGCTGTCACACCAACTGTCCCTATGGTTGCTACCATACAACCATTAACAAAGGTATGCATGTGATTCCTTCTTTTCATTTCCCAAAATTTTCATTTCTGAAAGGACGTAAGCTTGAAAATGTGTGCACATTGGAAAACACTACTAATTGTTATATATGTTAAAATATCTAATTTATTCTGAATCAGTTTTTTCTGCTAGGGAAGTTAATGGACACACACTGAGGCATGCATCTATGGAAAAAAATATTTAGCTAAAGATGAAAGTTGCACAAAAACTGGAATAGTAAATCATAAATAGAACAAACAGTATTTGGCATATAACAAACCAAAAAGATTTATTAGAAGTAAAGTAAATATGTTTCAAATTTCATACAGGAGCGCGTGATCAAGGAGGGGCCAAAGAAAGAAAGGAAGAGGAGAAGTTTTAGAAGAGCGCTGCCTAAGAATCTGTTGAACGTTCGATCATGTTGCTCTGCAGCTCACTCCTCCCCCGACCGCGCCCATCTTCTTCCCGGAAAAGCACCAGCTTGATCACACCATCAGAATTGCTTAAAACTTATCCATCACTATTTGTTGGCAATGTCTACTTGTCAACAGGATGTATACGAAAGTTTAGTGAATTTAATGGTAGCTAGTACACTGTAATTAAGAACTCAGATCAAATAATAGACAAATGAAGAGCTTGGATATACTTTTACAAAATGTTTCTTTCCCCTCTCTTTGGCTGTCTTATCAATTCTCTACCAACATTAGACACCTTCTCGAGGGGATGAAAGGCCAAAGGAAAAGAAGTATACTAATACTAGACACCAAAAAGAACCAAAATAAACAAGTTAACTGTACAATGTTAGCTCATCACAGATGTTAATGGTGTGGAGGAGAATAAGAAAAACATAACAAAGTTTAAAATCCACATTTTAACGGGAAAAAGGTAACATTCCAGTTTTTCTTTTCTAGAATGAGATTCCTAGTTTCAGCTCAACACCAAATTTTTTAAATGGCTCCTCTACACACGCATGAGCGAGTACACACACACTACATTATGGTAGATAAGCATGCAAACTAAGAACATAATTTTAATTACTATAAAGCTGAACAAAGATGCAGAGTGAGGAACAATCTTAAAAACATGGAGCTGAGGAATAAAGCTCTTCAGCAACTGTATCCCTTAAGTGCAAATTTAGTAAATTACACAGGAAGTCAGGAACCCTAAGAGCAGCAAAATACTAAACAAAACGCATTAAAACTAGCAAGGAGAACTCTCGCCCGACCAGAGAGTAACAGAAGTCCCATTTGGCATCTACAGAGGGCGACACCAACCAAAACGCTCTCCTAACCATTCACAACCATGTCTCCCTGCCTGCACAAATAGATTTCATGTTAGTTAATCTTTTGATGTATCTCCACCAGTGAATAGATTAGTAACCACCTCAAATAACTATACCACAGAATAGTTTGATGTCCTGGTGTTATGCAGTTAAAAAGAACGAACGCATCATGAACTGAGAGTTAAGCAGATGATCAAGTTTTAACATAGTTTAAGAAAACTTTGGCTGGGTACATCCCTTAACCTTCATTGTCTATAGATTGTTCCTCTCTACCAATCTTCACAATATAACTAATAAATGGCCTGAATATAAGGGAATCCATCTGTGCTCCCTGTACAAAAGAATGTTGCATTTACCCCTGCAGAGAAGCAATTTCCCAACAAAGCCAAAGAAAAAACCCCTCCACTTATTTGACAAAGATAATAATGGAAGTCATATAGCATTGCAAGTCAAAAGACAATAAAAGGAAATATAGAGCAAGACAGATCTAAATTCAGCTAATGATCCATCACAACGAAAGACGAGGCAATCCAAACACATCAGTAAACTATGATTTATGTTGGCTAGATAATAATTATCCACTTCAACACCAAAACATGTCAAAAGTAGTACTCCCTCCGTCACAAAATATCTGTCATGTTTCAACATTAATTAGAAGGGATTTTAGACTATTTTGCCCTTATTTATGTCTTGAGATATAAGGGTAAATGGTATTTTGCCTAGAATTTCTAAAATGACAAATAATTTGAGACAACTATTTTTAGAACTACGACTGATAATTTGAAACAGAGGTAGTACACTTTCTCTTAATTCCTATCGTGCACTTACATACAAATCTATAGGTAGTTCATCTCCTTCTAAGAAAAATATCCAAAGTTTTCATTTTAAAAGCAAAACAAAAACTTAACAAAGCCATCATGGGGTGCAAAATGAGAATGAGGTGATTTTTGTACCCAATAAATACCTATTCAGAAGTGAAGGCAGCAGAAAGGAATTCTTCATCCTCCAAAAATATCTGCAGGTTCTTAGTTTTCATTAAGAACCCAACAGCTGCCTCATCGAAGTCCAGGATGAATCCCAACTTGATCAATTCAGCCAGTTGATGCACATAATCTTCTTTCTCCCTTAGAATTCCCTCGGCAACTACTTCTGAGAAATATGTAGCAAACTCAAGCTTACATCTGTAACCACCTGATTTGTCCAGCTTCTGCATAAAGATCTTTGCATTTTCTCTTTCCCAGCACATCATTCGGCTCACTTTCACATTCAGGGCATCACCAGAAGAAAGTGAAAGACTGTAATCCATGGTTATTGGTTCCAATGTCGCGAAAATACTAACATCCACGAGGCTTTTGAGAGTTTCATGTCTCGTACGCGCTTCCATTTGAATTGAAGGATCAGCAAGGTAGCCAAGGATTAACTTAAACAAACCCTTTCCGATGAAGATATCCTTCGGCTGCACCTGCTCAAGTCCAACACAATTAACAGAAGACAAGCCATTTTTCAGAACAGATTCAGACAAATTACGAACACCAATTTTGCCATAAATTTCAAGCAGCTTTTGCCGAGGCAAAGATGGCAAGCTTGGTTGTGGATACCAAGCGAACAAGGGATGAGAAGAAGACTGTTCAAATAAATCCTTCAGATAGAGATCATCAGCAATAAAAACATCACGTTTATCAAGCACCAAAATTTCATTTGAGCCTGAACCCACAGGTAGTTTTGACAAGTTCTCAGATAGAAATTTCTCAGTTCTTGAGCTCCAGTGCTTCACAATGAACTCCCAGAAGGTTTGACACTCTGATTGTGACAAACTGCGGTCCGCGTCTTCCCATGACTTCCAGAGCTTGACAAAATCATCAAGAGAAGGATTGCTTTTGACACCTAACTTGGAGAAGAAACTGAGCAGTACTTTGTCATAGTGCTTTTCTAAAACATGCAGCTGCAGGCCAAAGAAACCACTTTTGTCGTGCAGAACACAATCATCAGGATTCACCCACTCTCCATCGTTATCACCGTTTGGAATCCATATGTTCATAGGACAATCTTTAGTCGGTTCCCAGTTGAACTTACTCAAGTAGTTGTAAATCCGAGTGATAGTGACGCTGCTGGAGTGGCAATCAAGGTAATCGGCAAGCAATGAGCATCCATCTCCAATTTCAACCACAACACCAAGAGACTTCATCTCTTTCTTATACGACCCTATTTTGGAGCCATAAAAATTTTCATCAATGAAAGGACCATCTTCTGGCTGTAAGAGAGAATTCCACTGGGGACCAAACAACAAACACTTATCAGGAGACCTGTAACCAGCATTAGTCTTCATCCATTTTCTAGCAAGTTTTGACCGAAACATAGCAATCTGATCATCGTTATGGCCCATCTCCAACTTCTGAAAACAGTCTAACAACGAGAATGCAACTGGAACAGTAATGATGCTAGGGTCTTCAGGTAATCGAAGGCTTGCAGGCACAAACTTTACCCCACTTGCAAATGTCACGGTAACTCCCATACTCTCAAGTTCATCCTTGTACTTATGAATGTCCCTTCCATACCGAGCCTCACTATCATCAACAAAAGGCAACAGAGAGATTGAAGAGATAAATTCCCAATCTGAACCAAAGAGTATGCAATCTTTAGGTTGGCTATCAACACCAAGACGAGTTTGCAACCACTTGACCTCTTGAAAGCAGCTCTTAAGATCTGAAGGAAACTTAATTCTGGCTGTCTTCAACTTTCTGTAGCATGCAAGAAGAGAAAGGGCACTATCCTTGTTTAAGGCACCCTTCGCTGTCTGCTGCTTAAAAACAGAAGCAAAAGCTTGAGTTGCACCCTCAAAATTAACAACCACCCCTAGTTTCTGCAACTCGCTTTTATATGACAAGATATCGCTTCCATAGAACTTTGTATCAATAAGAGGAAAACTACCAAAAACCTGCAGCAGGCAGCCCCACACAGGATCAAGCAAAAAACATTCAGCCGGAGATTTGCACCCCATGTTTGGGGTCTTCATACATTTGCTATCCCTAAGTGCCCTGCATATTTTATCAGATGAACTCAAATGGCGAATGCACTGAAGTATCAAGAGCAAGGCATCAGAACTCAGGCAACCCAGGCGTGCTGGAGACCTCAGGTTGTCAACAACAAGCTGGTAATTTTGCTTGAACCCAAAAACCACTCCAAGCAGCTCCAGTTCTGTTCTAAAAGAAAGAATCTCATCACCATAATGTTTTTGGTCAATGAAAGGGATGTCACTGATATGTGAGGCAGCATTCCACTCACTGTCAAAGAAAACAGATTCCAGCGGGCACTTATCACCTTGAGTAGTCCGCAACCACCTTCTATCTTTAATGCTATCAATGAAGATGACTGGGGAGAGACATTTCTCCCTCAAATACTTGATGAAATTGAGTATCGAAATAACTTGGCCTTTCGTTAGAGTAGAATGAGTTGCCAGAGGCATAAAATGTTTTCCAATATAAGTACATGCCTCTTTAAATTCAAACATGACACCAGCTGTACTTAACTCGTCCTTGTACTGCTTTAATTCACTGCCATAAAAACCCTGATCAATTAATGGAATATCTACAAGAACTGATCCATTCTGCAAAAGATGTCCCCATGATGAAGTGTGGAAGAATGATTTCGATGGAGGCCTGTAGCCAGGGCAACCACTCAGAGATACCCTCAACCAGCTTCCCTCCCTTATGCAGGTTAAGAATCTTCCAGGCAAGGAAATCCTATTCATTTTCATTTTATGAATCCACGCTAGCATCAGCAATGCATTTTCCTTGGTTAGTGGAGAAGACAAGCTGGAAATTGCTGCATCAGGAGGAGGTAAGTCAGGAATGTCCATAGCTGCAACATAAATTTTGAGAAATCCCAGAAGCTCTTTGTTGCTTGTACAAACTCCAGCATAGCTGCCAGAATGCAAATAATCTTCTCCAAGCTCAACATAGCCTTCATATCTCCACGGGTTTGAACCAATCAACTGCACCCATTTACTTCCATTAGCAGGCACCAGTACCCCTTTCCTTTGCCTGGCAACATGTCCATAGTTATTAACAAGCGGCATTTTACTACTTAAAGTAGAAACTTGTTCTTTAGATAAATAATTTCTTGCAAGGGACTGATGTAAGAAGTGGCTAAACACCACAGCAAGTTTTTTATCATCACTGAGTGAGTTAAGAACCAGAAGAGCATAGTCGTACACATTTACAGAGCTCACTTTGACCTGACCCCCAAGCCAATCCAAAACAGTCTGCCTCTTAGAATGACTCCTGACCGCTTCTTGTGTTGATTTGGCAAAGAAAAGATGATTGGAAAAACGAAATTCAGAGTTCCAGTTGATCAGCCAAGAAATGTGACCAGACTCCCGAGACAAAAGCAGTGAATAATCACCATTCAATGCATCATGTATGCTACATAAAGCCACATCATTATCATGATCAACATATTTCAAAAGTTGTATATTCATCATCGCAGTTGTCTTGAAAGAAGACAACCAACTCTCAGCCACAAATGATAGAAGTCTTAAGTAAACATCCTCTGAGACACCCAAAACAAGATTGGAACTCTGAATGCACTTTGCATACCATTCATTGTCAACTTTTTTCACCTCCAAAAAGTTTAAAATGTGGTTGTACATCTCCTTATCAAAAGCAGAGTTGACGATGAATCTTCCATGGGACGAGATGTTATGCAATATAATACCCTCCTTCCTCGCCATGTTCAGCAGATCCCAGAAAGCAGGAATCAGCCTACCAACATCATTAGGTTTCTGGAAGAACTGTTGTTCCATGTATGATTCACATGGAATGATACTTTCATCCAGCAGTTTTCTTTTAATGAAATCCCTCACATCATTTAGAACTGGATAAGAAGATGCATTGACTGGTAAAAAGCCAAACATTCGAGTTAGAGTAGAAACTGGAGCACCTTCATTAGCTCTCACAAGCGATGTGAAAGCATTGACAAAAGCAGAAGGGACGCAGTCAAGAATGCCCTTGTTCCATATGTCATCAAGAAGGATTGTCTCCCTTGACGATGCTAAAAGAAAGTCTGCCTGAATTATGAAAGGGAAGTTCGTGACCATCTCCGTGGGAAGAAAAGCATAAATTCCGGGGGAACTGGTTCCCCTGTTGAGGCGCTCTCCATTGGGAAAAGCTAGAGTGATGACCCACTCATCGACATCCATTCTTCTATCCACCCTGTGCTCCCGCCTAACAGGAAACTTCTGTTTCCACATGTAGTAACTGCATTGCCCCATAACAGATTTTTCATCAGCTGAGAGATGGAGCATGTAGGATTCAGCATCAATGTTCTTCTTCTTAACAAAATCGGTCTCGCTTGAAATTGAAATAGCACTAACTGTATTAAGCCTGGGATCCTCATTGTCTTCCCTGACAGATAGCTTCTTTATCTTTGAAAGAAAGAGAAGAACTTCAGGATGGATGCTTGAAAGCTGCTGCTTAACTGGTTTCACCTTGTCAGGTTTCAGTGGTAGCACTATAGTTGTGGCTGGAAGGGTAGCAGAAGACCCATAGATTTGTTTTATAACTGACAGAGTTGGGTTTGCCTCCACCCATTCAGGTACAATATAGCCTACATTGCAGTGCTGGCAAGGTTCCTCGCTGAATCGTATCTGGTACCCATTACTGAAGATGTAGGGCTGCGCAGTGATGAGAAACACACTCTTGAAGCCAATGCCTGAGAGAAGAAACACGCCAAGAAGTTTCAGAAACAAATTACAACTACAGGTGAGATACACGCATCTCCAATTAAGTAAGAAAAACAAAAGAAGAGCAGTCAAATGCGAACACATTGCATGGAAAAACATTGCAGAGAACTGATCAAGAAAGTGTAGAAAGACTGATTTTCTGTTCAAATACTAATGTCATATGATATGAAGAAGCAGCATAAGAACATGCAGGTACAAAAAACATGAGAACAAACATGACTTATTTAATTTGAAACAAATACATTGGAGTGCAGATCTCCAAAAACATTGGTTCAGATTTAAAGATGGGAGACTAAGCAGGACAATCAACTGCATCTCAATACTGGGAGGTAAACTAAAATATAATGTTTGTAGACACTCTTTTAGGAAACAAAAAGAGGAAAGACAAGGATAAAAGGAAACAAAACAAATATTATCTAGAAAAGATACCATCGATCTACTTAACAAAATAATAAAAAGATATCATTGTTCCTTATTGCAACTCTTTTTTTGTGTAGACGAAAAAGGGAAAAAATGTGATAAGGTAGAGGAAAGAGAAAAAAAATATAGCAATTCATTGCAATGAAAGTAAGGTTTTAGCTTTTATCAGCTTACAACCCAGTTCTTTTATATTTTAAGAACAACCCAATTCTCTTTTCAAACAGACATGATTCAGTTGATAAATTGCAACTATCGAAATCACAACATGAAAGCTATTATCTCTCAAAAATAATTTTTTTGTCAGTCAAGCTCAAAATATTGGGGAAAGGAAATCAGTTAATTCACAAAGTCTCAATCCCATACAAGTTAGGTTCAGCTTAATATTCCTTCTGCTCCATTCAGGCCGATCTCATTCCCATACAATAAAATAGTCTTCTAAAACATATTAGGAATTCTCTACAACTACTAAGTTCTCTAAGCATAAAGGCAACCAACAGGTAGAACAGTAAAAGCAAAAACAGCCCGAGCCAAAAATACACAAAAATGAACACACGATCACATATCAAAATTTAGGAACAACCCATTGATATACATATGCCCATGGATAGGTACAAGTAGTAGACTAAAATTGTAGAAAGTTATTTATTACCTTTCTCGCCGATGTATCCACGTTTGCGATTGCCCTTCTTAGTAGAACGTCCGACGCTGCAAATGGATTCGATGTTTTTGCGGGAGAAACCTTTTTCATTGTTGAAGATCAAAAGCGTCGCCTGAGCTCCGGTGTCCGTTATATCTTTGGAAGTAATCACAAATTCCAGTGACGGGTCCACGCCTTCGTGGTACCCGTTATCCTCCGCGTTCTGCAGTTACGAATTACAATTATTTATATAGATTATACGGATTAAGTATACAAGATTACATTTTATTTTTATGTCTAAAAGTTATATGATAAACCCACTTAACACGTGCGAATACGGGTATATAGATAAATACAGAACTTAAGATAAAAGTAAATGCTAAAATTGGAAAAGCGGATTTTTGTTAGGGGCTATAAATAAGTAAATATTTCAAATTATTTTATTTAAAGGAGCATGGTTTTTTCAAAAATATACTGCTTGCTTCATTCTAACGTTGTTAACCTTTCCCAAAACTTATTACAATCCAAACATCTTCATACTTTATACGACTAGCTACATTTAGCCAAACAAAAACTAATTAACAAAATGATTTCTTAATACAAAACCAGACTCTATCGTGTAAGGATAAATTTTCATTGTAGCCGGATACACCATTTTCTGCTCTCTTTTTTTTCCGACAACCCTTTATTGAGATACCTTGATGTTTGAAATTTGTAATCAACAATAAAATTATATTTTTTTATTGATGAGAAACAAATGTTTTGATCAAAATATAAACATTGTTATCAAACTGTAATATGCATAAGGCATCGCCAAACATTATGTCCATGGAACAATTTTATTACATCTTTGGAAAACTTTTTGCTGGTAATTACAAGTGCATCATATTAGTAGAGCCACAGGCATATATACCGATGGATGGAAGAAGATATATATATATGGCGAGCAGAATGCAGAGAAAAACATAACCTGAACGAGTTCCATGAAAAAGTGAACGTCCTTAGCGTAAAGTTCAGCAGAGAGATTTTTGACAGCTTGATGAAGGTCCTCAGTGAGTGGATTAGTTTCACCTCCAATGGAAAACTTGCTTCTCCTTATTTCTTCAATGTGCTCTTTTGCCGTCGCCATTGTCGATCGTTTGATCACTCACTTCTCACCCAATTAATAAAATGTGATTCTTCTTCTTCTAGCAGAGAGAAACAGAGAAATACTAGCAGTACTTGAGAGGTTGTGTCTCAACTTTGAGGAATTTATAGAGCAGTAGCGAGTAGATGGAAAGTTTTGAACTGTTGAAAATCCACTGCATGAAGGAAGCTCATCGACTCTTTGGGTTTTGTGTCACGTTTGTGCTGGTTTTTTTACATTTTGATTTTTTTATTTAGGGTAATATTTATCGCGATTGATTTTATCTTTTACGGCAAGTAAAATATTATTATTCATATATTTGGCTAGTCTTTTTTCTCGACGGTTTTAGACTTATATATTGAACTTTCTTCTTTCCCGTTTAGTAACTGTCACACCTCCTTTTTCCGTACCCGCGAGGGCACAAGGGAGTTTCTCCAATTAAAGGACAATCGAGACGGGATCAATTTATTAAATTCAGAGTCGCCACTTGGGAAAATAATGGTGTTCCAAGTCACCGGTTTAATCCCGAACCGAGGAAATTTATGACTCCGTAATACAATCTGCGAAACTAGAAACCTGGATAAGGAATTCTGTTAACCCGGGAGAAGGTGTTAGGCACTCCCGGATTCCGTGGTTTTAGCACGGTCGCTCAATTGCAATTTTTGTTTCTATCTGATTCTTTTTTATATTTTAATTATGTGCTTTTAATGCTCCGCTCTTATTTTTAGAAGAATTGCGACGTTACGAAAGCACATTTCGAGCCGCACCGTAACCAGTACGCCTGCGACTCTAATGTATTTCAGTTTCGCCGAGAGTAAGATTTGGGTCGCATAAATGCACACCCGTATTCAGGAAAGTAATTTTTATTTCAAATCGTGCCTAAAGAGTCTATCGTCTATTTAACTTTGGGAAAGGACCGTGAAATTCACTAGACGGTCCTTCCAAATCTAAGTTTTCATGACAATTATTCGAGGGCCCCACAATTGTGTATTTTTGGCGAGGCTCGTCTCGTTTATTTTAAAAGGACAATCCTAAAGTGACTACATTTTTCTATTAAGTTCGTCTCTAAAATAAAAGAGAAAATGTCCTAATTTATTGCATGTTTATAAGCTCGGACCTCTTATTAGGTATTAGATCGATGTGAACGGAAGTTGCACTCGAGCTTGCATAAAGGAAATTGTTTTATGCCTTATTCTACAAACGAATAATACTAAAACTAAAAATTATAAATAGCATACGAATTTGACAAAATATCAGAACAAACTAACCATTCTCTAATTAATTTAAACCGACAGTATTAGATGAATTGTGCCGATGGAGTTAACTATGTGTAATACAAAAGTCATTTTGAACTTCATGCTAACGTTCATCACTAACATTAGTTACTAACTTTATTCAAATTGCTATTTAAAGCGATGTTATTTACTCAAGTAACCTAGTAAATTCCGAACTAGATACATCAAACTAACATTTTTTGATTGATTATTTTTCCACATAATCCATTGTCTTATATGCAGTGAGGGTGTTGTGGTCTCGAAATAAAGGCGAAGCCCATAATCACTTTTGCTCTAACTGATTGAGCCTATCACATACCAAACTCTTCATGGCCTAATTCATGGATTACTTATTGTATTTTTGCAAAAACCTAGCTGTAAATTATCTTCCTTAATAACAATTGAACCTCTGTTTTTTCATTATCATAATAGAAGTATACTAAATCTTCAAATGAATGCTCACTCTATTATATTAACAATCGTTAAACCAAAGCTACTAACTCTTTGATTGTTAGCTACATACTACTAAACATAAGAATCTATTACTAACATGAAACAGAACCAAAATTATCTAAAGTTCTGAAAATTCATTAGCGTTACAGTCCAAACCCACTGTTAAAAATAACGAAAAACTAATTACACATTCATCCGGACTTAACTCAAATCACTATGATACTATAAAGTACGAACTTCATAACATATTTCTTAAATTGATATCGGTTTGCAAATGAAAACAGTGAAGTTGAAAGAGATCCACAAAAGGGGGAATCGTCACTTCAATTTACTCCCGTAAAGCATGAGTTTACAAACGTGTACCTGGAAATTGGCAAAGATGAAAGGCTACGGTATCAGCTAGGCAGTAATAGCAACAACAGCAGCAGTGAGCCAACAACAACAATACACCACAGCAAACAGCAAACCCAGTAATAACCAACAACCAGCACCAAGCAACAACCAAAAGATAGACCACAGCAGTAGCCGAGATGCAATCACAGCAACCAAGCCACACCAGCAAAGCAGAACCAAAGCAGTAGCAAAAAATGACAACAGGATTGCAGCTACCACAACAGACGAAACAGTAACCACTACCACCAATGAAACAGTAACTTCAGTCTATCCTTCTTGTTTTCTTTGTATTTTAGTTTCAATATCGTTTTCCCTCTGTTCTTCTTAACTTCCCAGTTCTCTCTATCTATATCTTTTGTATGTGTGTCTGTGTCTCTGTGTGTGTAGGAATATTTCTGTCTATGTTTTCGAATATCCTACTGTGTGTAACCCTTTTTAAAGCCCCAAAAACCAGTCCCCATTCTCTGCCAAACCCCCCTCTATATATCACCCAAAACAGACCTTTTATCATTCTTGAAACACTTAAACTAATCCCCCACCATCTTTGCCCATGATATTCTCTTATACCTCCACTACTACATGTCTTGTCCCTTCTTGTTTTAATCAAAAGTCATGGGTGTATTATAGTATTAATATTAACTCCCATGCCTATTGTTTGGTTCCCCACTGATATTAAATTAGTGATATTTAATTAACCACTTGATAGACCCTTTAAGTTTAACTAATTAAAACCCTGCCATTCTAGATTTGCTCAAACCTAAGCTGATTAAACTATCTGCTAATTGATCATCATACGGTTGTAACCAACTCTTGGTCAAAATTCAAATAGTGATTCAAACAGTATTGAAGCATTATGACTCAAGAAATGAGGTTCATGTGAAAAACTATACAGAACAAAGGGTGACATATAAGCAATTTGGTTCAAAGAGAAAACTGGATTCACCAACAGGTTCGCTTCAATCACAAAAGTAAGAATAGGAAGAAACAACACTACTGGCACGAACCAAACTATTATCGAGTCATTCTAGTATCCAAGCATGGAAACTAATGGACGACACTCATTTAATTGATTACACAGGCTATTACATTCAGCAATTAACAACAAACAATAAGAATAAATGGTTCATCCAGTGATTCGAGTTGTATTTGACAAAACTGGAAACTTATAAACTAACAAATTACACGGCTTATAACACACACTCGACCACGAATAGAAACAAACTCGGCCAAATAAAAAGCCAGATGGAGAAAGTGAACAACAATGAGCAAAAGTTGAAAACAAAATTAATACAGTAACCCAAGCAAATAACAAGAAACCAAAGGAACAAATAAAGAGAGAAAAATACCTCCAAGACGAAATTAAGAACTAGCCGAGCGAGGTTCGAACTAAGACTCAAGACCCATTTCTTTTGGGGGATAAAACGGACTTTAATCGAGTGTTCCCGACTGAGAACACCCGACTAAAGTCGATTGAGGCCCCAATTCCTTCGCATTTCGGACAGAACCCGGGCTTTTGTTTTCTAGGGTTCTTGTGCTCAATTTAGGGTTCGAATGGTTCTAGTAAGATTCGAACGGAACCAAAGGTGTTTTGGGCACGAGAGATGTCAGGGGGTGCCGTGGTATGAGTTTGGGGTAGATTGGGGTATGTCCAGGTTCTGCTCAATTCTTCGAATGGAGATTCGATACGATGGGGGATGATTCGAAGCAAACGGGTCCGAGATTTGGATTGGGGGTGGTCAGATGGTCAAGGTGTGTTAGTTTGGTGACCGGCGGCGTCGTTGCCGCCGGGTTTTCAGGCGAGGGGAGAGGGGGCGGCGGCTAGGGTTTGTTGTTTGTGAAAGAGACGAAGTTGAGAGAGAGAGACGAGGTTGAGACGGGTTTGGCTTGGGGGGGCTGGGTAGGAGATTTGATTTATATACGAAATAGGAAACTCAATCCTGATCGTTGGATCATTTACGATCAACGACCAGGATCTTCTCACTTAAGTGAAACGATGTCGTGTAGTGTTATACGGGGCTGGGTCGGTCTCTGACTGGGAACGGGTCGGGCTGGGTGATACGATCTTGGTCGTTGATCAGTCTGAGATCAACGGCCCAGATCAGGTATGACTAAAACGACATCGTTTGGATGTCTCCTGAGGGGCCTGACTTGGATCGGGTATGGGCAAGTGTTTTGGGCCTGGTTTTTGGGTTTAATTGAGTGGCCCAGTTCCGATTTTTGTTTCAATTTCTTTCTATTTTGCTTCTTTTCTTTTGCTTTTCTTAAAATAAAACTAAAATTCTAAAATTCTAAATGAACTTATGGAACCAAATTAACTTATAAACGTACTAGTTAACTTCTAATAATAATTATCACTAACAATTAAAATAAAATTTGCCCAATTAAATAAAAATACGAAAATACATATTTTTGTGATTTTTCTATTTTTGTAAAAATAAACTTAACTATTTCTAAGTACGGGACTAATCCTAAAAATATTAACGCAACATATGTGGTATATATATTTTATTTATTTAATTTGAACAAATAGACATGGGCACGCAAACGTAAACAATAATAAAAAGAACACGTAATCCACAAATATCGCAAACAAACACAAAGACTCTTTTATTTTGACATTTTGGGAGTAATTCTCGTATAGGGCAAAAATCACGTGCTCACAGCTGCCCCTCTTTGCGCGGAAACATGAAGAGTTTTCGTGCAAAGATAAGTGAGCGGATACGAGCGATTTTTGCCCGTTCAAGCACTCCGTATGAAGCATTTTTTGGAAAAGTCTGACCGAACCTTGCTTCAAAAGGTCTCCTACATATCCCTGGCTAAAAGGGAATCAGGTCAATGTAGTTCGGGAAGTTTTTGTAGCTGGGACTACCGTGACTGCTGTGATCTTGCTGTTACTGCTGTTGCTGCTATTGCCACTGCTTGACTGACCTCCTTGTTACACCGTGCTAAACAAAAATAAGAAGCTAGACTAAGTTACAGTATTGTGAAATCTTATCTATCTATTCAACTTGATTTTGTCATGTTCCTTGCTATTCTGTCGGACTTGATATTCCTTCTGATGCTTCTTCTCTTCTGACAATTGTTATTTCGGCCCATCTTGATTGCCGAACTCCGACCGTTGGTCTCTTCCTTGTGATCTTCGAACTATTCTCCTTCGAAGTCTGAATCTATTTTTCTGCTCCTTGTTGCCTTCCTTCTGATTTTGAACTTGGATTCATGCTGGGGATTTCTGTTATACTCTACCGTTTTCCTCAACCAACTTCAAAATAAATCGCCATTCCTCTCTTCAGGGGGGCTCCTGACTTCACTAATATCTTTTGAAAATAAATCGCCATTCCTCTCTTCAGGCGGGCTCCTGACTTCAACATCAACTTATAAAATAAATCGCCATTCCTCTCTTCAGGCGGGCTCCTGACTTCAATATCAACTTATAAAATAAAACGCCATTCCTCTCTTCAGGCGGGCTCCTGACTTCAACATCAACTTATAAAATAAATCGCCATTACTCTCTTCAGGCGGGCTCCTGACTTCAACAACATCTTTTGAAAATAAATCGTCATTCCTCTCTTCAGGCGGGCTCCTGACTTCAGCAACATCTTTTAAAATAAATCGCCATTCCTCTCTTCAGGCGGGCTCCCGACTTCAACATCAACTTATAAAATAAATCGCCATTCCTCTCTTCAGAGGCGGGCTCCCGACTTCAACATCAACTTATAAAATAAATCGCCATTCCTCTCTTCAAGCGGGCTCCCTGACTTCAACATCTTTTGAAAATAAATCGCCATTCCTCTCTTCGGGCGGGCTCCCGACTTCAACATCAACTTAGAAAATAAAACGCCATTCCTCTCTTCAGGCGGGCTCCCGACTTCAACAACATCTTTTGAAAATAAATCGCCATTCCTCTCTTCAGGCGGGCTCCCGACTTCAACATCAACTTAGAAAATAAAACGCCATTCCTCTCTTCAGGCGGGCTCCTGACTTCAACAACATCTTTTAAAATAAATCGCCATTCCTTTCTTCAGGCGGGCTCCTGACTTCAATCATCGACTCTGAAAATTAAACGCCATTCCTCTCTTCAGGCGGGCTCCTGACTTCAACAACATCTTTTGAAAATAAATCGCCATTCCTCTCTTCAGGCGGGCTCCTGACTTCAACAACATCTTTTGAAAATAAATCGCCATTCCTCTCTTCAGGCGGGCTCCTGACTTCAACAACATCTTTTGAAAATAAACGCCATTCCTCTCTTCAGGCGGGCTCCTGACTTCAATCATCAACTCTGAAAATTAAACGCCATTCCTCTCTTCGGGCGGGCTCCTGACTTCAACAACATCTTTTGAAAATAAATCGCCATTCCTCTCTTCAGGCGGGCTCCTGACTTCAACAACATCTTTTGAAAATACTTCTGAATTATCTTGTTCTGGAATTGCTTTCCTCCTGGGTCATGTTATTTTTCTCTTGACTGCTGGGGATATCTTTGGAATTGTTTACTTACCTGTTGGGGATAATGCTGCTGGGGAAATCTTCTTTATTTCCTCCTTTTCTACTTCCTTCAACCCTTTATTCTCTCCCGGGATCGTTGGGGATTGAAATGTCATCAGCTGGGGATTACACTGTCGGGGGATCCCTTTTCCTTTTTCCTCTTTCCAAACCTCATTCGGGACTCGCGCTTGGCTCCCTTGAAAAAACTTGTAGGATATAGTGCTGCCGGAGAAATCTCGAAATCAGTGTTTCATTTTTCCGAGAACTGCTGGGGATGATACCGACTTCTTGCCTTTCTGAACGCAAGCTTCCTCGTTTTGTCTTTGTCTGCTAGGGGTGTAATTTCCTCTATCACAACTTGTTGTTTTCTCTTCTTTTTTTTTTCTTTTTTTTTTTAAAGCTGCTGGGGATAATCGGGTTCAAAGATCATTTCCTTGCGTTATCTGGCTTCTTTCCCCAACCCGGTATTTGGTTTCGAGAAAATTTTCGCAACGGGAGAAAATTTTCTGCCCCAGTTTGAGAATCTTCTTCGTGGCATGCTTTTCTGCCAACAACCCCTCTTCTTCCTGTTTCAAATCAAAGAAAAATTGGTTAGTTTTAAAATGTGGTGGCTGGTTGTGGTGCTCCTGCTGGGGATGGTCCTCGTCTTCTTTCCCTGCTCTGCGTTGCATTGTCAGACCCTGCCGGGGACGTTATCATTTGATGATATTCATGCTGGGGACAATTTTCTCCTTTCTTGCTTCCCCGCCTTCCTTGACGACTCTTTATTCGCGAACCTTTCCACGTGGTTTTCCACTGACCACCCGAATTCCTATAATAGTGACCCTTCGTGAAGACCTTGCATGTTTTACTGGCGAACCATTTTCTTTGTTCACCCTTGTCACTGAAAATACCTCTTCTGCTGGGGATATCCTCCTTTCTTCTGTGGCGTTCTCCGACCTTTGGGTCTCACTGGCCTTGGCCTTGAGGTCATTTACCTTTTTTATGGAGGTATCTTTTATGATGCTGGTCTACCCCTTCGTCAACTTCCTCTTGTTGGGGAACATCCTTCTGGACATTGGCATTGCACTTGATCCTTCCTGACTTATACCACTTGGGTGTACCAATTAGAATCTCGTCTTGCGTAATTGGAAAGCTGATGGAAAATTTTGCAGTCATTTCTTGCAAACGGACTCTATTGGGGAATTTTCGATAAAAAGAAGAAAGATAAAAGGAAACAGAATAAAAGACAAAAAGGAAGATGACTCTCTAAAAAGAAAAATTATAAAGTAAACCTATCAAACGTGGATACCAACTCTAATGGACACGACATGCACATATAGCGTATCCTCCATCGTTAAACCGCCTTTTGTAATCTTCGCTTGGGGCTTTCCCATCTGATTTCCAATCTCCGTTCGACTTGTAGCGGCCGAGGGGTTTTCACTACCAAGCCTCCCTTATTTCGGTTTTTCTCTCAGCTTTCATCGCCTTATGGTGCCTGTGAAGGTTTTCACCGCTAAGACTCTCTCATTTGTGTTACTTTTTCACTGGGGATTGGTGGTGTTACTGCTAAGACTCTCCTATTTTCTGTTGGAGATCGGAGTCTTTCTGCCGGGAATCAGAGTGTCATGTCCCGATGAAACTTCTCTCATTTGCCTAACTCAACCTCTTTTGAAAATTGGTCAAAAGGTCTTTCTTTGGACCATAATGTGGGTTTGGACAGGGCTAGAAAGAAAGGGTATTAAAGGCTCAAAATAAAACAAATTGGGTTCAAAATTACAACCTTCGGAATCCTATATTTTCCTTACATTTTTTTTTGCCCCTGTTTCTTGCTTGGGGATTTTTGGTTTTTATTTACACTATGACCGAGCTGTGAGGCGCCTACGTATCCTCTTTGAGGAATCAGGTCAAACGTAGTTCCCAATTCCTCTTTTTCAAGTTTTTTTTTTTTTTACATTTTTCTTTTTTTTTTCTTTATCTCTTTTTGTTGTTTTCTTTTTCTTTACTTTTTCTTTATCCCTTTCTTCTTTTGCCTTTCAAACTTGTGTTTCTAGTCTTTGCAACTAATTCGGAAGGAAGGGTATGAAAGAATTTAAAATAAGGCTCAAAGGGTTGACGATGGATAAAGTGTTTAGATAGCAGAACAAAATGCCTTCGTCATTCCAATCTTCAAAACATGCCAAGTGTGAACAACACAATTAACATTCGTCATATCTTTAAAGCACAGTTGGACAACACTCTCATTTTCATTATTGTGAATGACCCCACGTCGATTTGGCCAGCTTGCCTTTAACTGTTTCCTTTTAGTTGCCCCGGTTTCACATGACTCGGGATCCAAATAATC
Organism: Nicotiana noctiflora; assembly: GCA_032618575.1. Classification (NCBI taxonomy): domain Eukaryota; kingdom Viridiplantae; phylum Streptophyta; class Magnoliopsida; order Solanales; family Solanaceae; genus Nicotiana; species Nicotiana noctiflora. The sequence continues at coordinate 435,961 of JASVEL010001728.1, forward strand.
TCAAATTGTTTTTATTTCCTTTAAATGGCCCGATCATCTTCCAATTGCTTCATGATTAACTTTTAGAATTAAGCCACAATTATGTGTGCGCATGTCATGTCACTAGATTTGGCGTTTGAGCACAAGACAAATCTAAAGGGTAAAAAGAACTAAACAAATAAAATGACCGAAAGTAACAAAAGACCGAAAGCTTCATTAAACTAATGACGAAATGGTTCAATGACAAAACAAGCAAAACAAACTAGAGTACAGCCCTGAAACAAAACTGGGCAAAACCAAAGCAAACTGCTAGGACAAAAGGGTTTGACCACAAGAAAACCCTGAAAATAACTCGGACAACAGAAATGATGACAAAACGAACCACCAAAGCTCCATCTAGCTGACCAAAAGATGGAGTGTCTTCCCAGTTACCAAGCACAACATTTTAGCCACTAAGTTCTGCATCAATATTGCTGAGGCTTCCATCTGCTTCAAAATTTTTTAGCTTTGGTCAATATACTTCCCAGAGGATTCGTGTGCTCCCTGTCATCGTCATTGATCACAATCAACCACCCTTTTTGAATCATTCTTTCTATTTCCTTTTTCAAGGTACGACAACTCTCAATATCGTGCCCTCTGACATTGGAATGGTATGCACATCGTGCAATAGGATCGAAGCTTCTTGCACGTGGATCGGGAGTATATTCGGGGAGCGGTGTAATCAGGCCGACATGCTTTAACCTTTCAAACAGGGCTTGCATAGGATTCTCCGATAGGGGTAAGAGCTTTTTCTCGCTTCAGCAACCTCTCCTCCCTAAACGCCTTATTTGGCCTAAAACCTGACCCAGGAGGCTTCCGGTATGTTCGTGGGGGTTGGTAGGCTTTTTGTGGAGCTGGGTACCGGGAAGGTGAAGTACGATTTTGGTTGTCCCGGGGAGAGTAGTGGTGTTGGGGACGGGAGTAGCGTTGTGAAAACATAGTTGGGGGACGAGTAATTGAGTTACTCGAATGGCCGGAGAAGTTGTGATAGGCGGGTATATATGGAGAGTGCGGGAGATCATCTGGCATCGGGTTCATTGTACGGGTAAGGACAGAGTCCAGGAAGCTAGGTGGTGGCGGAGGTAGTGCTTTTCCATCCATCCACGCCCGATACATATCAGCCACGTGTTGTCTTAATGTCTTGACTTCCTCTACTAACCCGTGGTTCCGTTCAACCAGCTGTTGTCGGGTACCTGTACCAACCCACTCAGTCTTGAGATTATCTGCCATTGTCCTCTGACCTTGTATTATAGGGAAGAGTTATTTTGGAACCACAACCAACCACCTTTCTAGAAATGGACACAACAAAACAAAGCCAGCATGTCAGCATTAAGGTATCCCGCTTATTGATCATTTTTTTTTCTTTTTTTCTTTCTATCTTTCTTTTCTTTTTCCCTTTTTTTTTTTTTAATAATTTTTTTTTGGTTATGGAAATGGTCGAATCCTATGTGGATTGCCTACGTATCATGACCCCGCATGAATCAGACCGAGCGTAGTTCTTGCAAATTAATGCAAGAAATAAAGAAATGTTTATTTGATTTTTTTTTTGATTTTTTCTTTGAAAGAAAATTATAGAAGCCGACTCCAACTACAAACTTGTGTAGGAAATTTCTACAAGAAAAAGAATATTTTTGGTGTCAATTATGACTATTTCTACAAAATTGGCCACATAATGGCTTATTTGACAAAATGACTATTTTTGCAAAATTTATTTAAGAAAGATAAACTTAAATTTTTTTTTTATCCCGTGGCTCATGGGGCATCGTTCGGCATCACCATAAACCAACACAAGAATATTTTTCATAAATTGGCCATATAATGGCTTATTTAGACAAAGTGGCTCTTTTTGCAAAATTTTATCAAGAAGATATAAATTCAAATTTTAATCCTGGGGCCTATGGGGCATCATTCAGCACCGACACAGGCCAACACAAAACTGAAGAAGTTCAAATGCCAAATGTGGCTATTTATGCAAAATTTCGGCCATGTAATGGTTTATTTGATAAAGTGGTTATTTTTGTAAAGTTGAGTGATGACTCAAACTTGATTTTGCGGATACGTCCTTTCGACATTTTCGCAAGGGAATATTTCAAGGTTGTGCCCAAAAATTATTTACAAATGACTCAAAGTGGCTATTCTTGCAAAAACGGCCTTCGGGCGTCCTTTTGCGGGACATTCGGCTTGCTTTTAAGCAAGAATAGCATCACCCGACTTATTTATAACAAAAATAGAAAATTTGACATTTTTTTTTTGTTATTTTTGCAAAGGGGGTGTGAACCCGGACTTGATTTTTTGCGGCTATGGCCTTGCAACATTTCCACAAGGAATATTTCAAGGCTGTGCCTGCAGATTATTAAAAATGACTCAAAGTGGCTATTTTTTGCAAAAACAATCTTCCGGCGTCCTTTCGGAACATTCGGCTATTTTCTAAAACGGCATCACTTTGATTTTATTGAAAAAAATTAAACACACATTTTTTTTTGATTTTTTAAAAGGGGTGGTTGAACCCGATGAGGGTTGCCTACGTATCTCACCTAATGGCGAGAATCAAACCTGCGTAGTTCGGTCAGATAAAGAAAACTACTTTAAAAACAAAGACATTTCCTCTTCTTTTATGTTTTTGTTTTATTCATATATATATATATATATATATATATATATATATATATATATATATATATATATATATATATATATTTTATTATTATTATTAACAAGCAACACGAATTATTTTTGAAAACAAACTATTATATTTCAATTCATTGGCATATAAACGAACTATTATAATTTTATTGTCAAACAAATGACTATTTTTTATGAATAAAATCACTTTTTTTTTAATTGAAAAATAAAGCTTATTTTTTTTTTTAATTATTAAAATAAAACATTTTTTTTTCTTTTAAGTAATAACAAACTATTTTAAAAATAACAATTCTCTTTTTTCCTTTTTATTCTCAAAATCCGGTAGAGTTTCGACACTACTTGGGCATTGGTTTGTTTTCTAAAAATGAGTAGTTATCTCTCTGCACTGTTACTTTTCTTTTCTCTCTTTTTTTTCATTTTTCCTCGATATTTACAAATAGGTCGGCATGCAAGTCTAAAACAAATAATTGCGTGAAACAAACAGGATGCAACAGGATGGTCTTTTTTTTTATTTCAGGTTGCCTGTCCTAGACGGACCCAACCCCTGTGTTGAGTCCCCTAAGTCAAATGCAACATGATGCAAATAAGCGTTCCTACTAGGGATCCGGCATGAAGTCACGTTATTCTAAGTTTAAAACCCGGGTATGTGTTCTAGACTGTGTACCCGAGCGGACAACTCGAGTTGAGGAAGGAGCTCCTTTCCGGAACCAAAAGGCCAGCCGGCTTAGAAACTTTCCGAGCCTCTTTCTTATTTTGGGACATGACACAAACAGAATAGGGAGTCTCAACCAGTGAGCACATCCCCGGGGGTGAGAAAAGAAGGGTTTCGGCACAGTTTATATGTACAGTTCAGATAATATCAAAGCGGTAAACATATAACACATTAATCAAATATATAATAAAATCAGATATAGACAAAAACAATAATTTAATTGAGCTCGAATTCTTAAACCCTGAACCGAAGTTCTGGGTTATTGTACCCAGCAGAGTCGCCAGAGCTGGCACACCTCCTTTTTCCGTACCCGCGAGGGCACAAGGGAGTTTTTCCAATTGAAGGACAATCGAAACGGGATCAATTTATTTAATTCAGAGTCGCCACCTGGGAAGATAATGGTGTTCCAAGTCACCGGTTTAATCCCGAACCGAGGAAATTTATGACTCTGTAATATAGTCTGCGAAACTAGAAACCTGGATAAGGAATTCCGTTAACCCGGAGAAGGTGTTAGGCACTCCCGGATTCCGTGGTTTTAGCACGGTCGCTCAACTGCAATTTTTGTTTCTATCTGATTCTTTTATATATTTTAATTATGTGCTTTTAATGCTCCGCTCTTATTTTTAGAAGAATTGCGACGTTACGAAAGCACATTTCGAGCCGCACCGTAACCAGTACGCCTGCGACTCTAATGTATTTCAGTTTCGCCGAGAGTAAGATTTGGGTCGCATAAATGCACACCCGTATTCAGGAAAGTAATTTTTATTTCAAATCGTGCCTAAAGAGTCTATCGTCTATTCAACTTTGGGAAAGGACCGTGAAATTCACTAGACGGTCCTTCCAAATCTAAGTTTTCATGACAATTATTCGAGGGCCCCACAATTGTGTATTTTTGGCGAGGCTCATCTCGTTTATTTTAAAAGGACAATCCTAAAGTGACTACATTTTTCTATTAAGTTTGTCTCTAAAATAAAAGAGAAAAGGTCCTAATTTATTGCATGTTTATAAGCTCGGACCTCTTATTAGGTATTAGATCGATGTGAACGGAAGTTGCACTCGAGCTTGCATAAAGGAAATTGTTTTATGCCTTATTCTACAAACGAATAATACTAAACTAAAAATTATAAATAGCATACGAATTTGACAAAATATCAGAACAAACTAACCATTCTCTAATTAATTTAAACCGACAGTATTAGATGAATTGTGCCGATGGAGTTAACTATGTGTAATACAAAAGTCATTTTGAACTTCATGCTAACGTTCATCACTAACATTAGTTACTAACTTTATTCAAATTGCTATTTAAAGCGATGTTATTTACTCAAGTAACCTAGTAAATTCCGAACTAGATACATCAAACTAACATTTTTTGATTGATTATTTTTCCACATAATCCATTGTCTTATACGCAGTGAGGGTGTTGTGGTCTCGAAATAAAGGGGAAGCCCATAATCACTTTTGCTCTAACTGATTGAGCCTATCACATACCAAACTCTTCATGGCCTAATTCATGGATTACTTATTGTATTTTTGCAAAAACCTAGCTGTAAATTATCTTCCTTAATAACAATTGAACCTCTGTTTTTTCATTATCATAATAGAAGTATACTAAATCTTCAAATGAATGCTCACTCTATTATATTAACAATCGTTAAACCAAAGCTACTAACTCTTTGATTGTTAGCTACATACTACTAAACATAAGAATCTATTACTAACATGAAACAGAACCAAAATTATCTAAAGTTCTGAAAATTCATTAGCGTTACAGTCCAAACCCACTGTTAAAAATAACGAGAAACTAATTACACATTCATCCGGACTTAACTCAAATCACTATGATACTATAAAGTACGAACTTCATAACATATTTCTTAAATTGATATCAGTTTGCAAATGAAAACAGTGAAGCTGAAAGAGATCCACAAAAGGGGAATCGTCACTTCAATTTACTCCCGTAAAGCATGAGTTTACAAACGTGTACCTGGAAATTGGCAAAGATGAAAGGCTACGGTATCAGCTAGGCAGTAATAGCAACAACAGCAGCAGTGAGCCAACAACAACAATACACCACAGCAAACAGCAAACCCAGTAATAACCAACAACCAGCACCAAGCAACAACCAAAAGATAGACCACAGCAGTAGCCAAGATGCAATCACAACAACAAAGCCACACCAGCAAAGCAGAACCAAAGCAGTAGCAAAAAATGACAACAGGACTGCAGCAACCACAACAGACGAAACAATAACCACTACCACCAATGAAACAGTAACTTCAGTCTATCCTTCTTGTTCTCTCTGTATTTTAGTTTCAATATCGTTTTCCCTCTGTTCTTCTTAACTTCCCAGTTCTCTCTATCTATATCTTTTGTATGTGTGTCTGTGTCTCTGTGTGTGTAGGAATATTTCTGTCTATGTTTTCGAATATCCTACTGTGTGTAACCCTTTTTAAAGCCCCAAAAACCAGTCCCCATTCTCTGCCAAACCCCCCTCTATATATCACCCAAAACAGACCTTTTATCATTCTTGAAACACTTAAACTAATCCCCCACCATCTTTGCCCATGATATTCTCTTATACCTCCACTACTACATGTCTTGTCCCTTCTTGTTTTAATCAAAAGTCATGGGTGTATTATAGTATTAATATTAACTCCCATGCCTATTGTTTGGTTCCCCACTGATATCAAATTAGTGATATTTAATTAACCACTTGATAGACCCTTTAAGTTTAACTAATTAAAACCCTGCCATTCTAGATTTGCTCAAACCTAAGCTGATTAAACTATCTGCTAATTGATCATCATACGGTTGTAACCAACTCTTGGTCAAAATTCAAATAGTGATTCAAACAGTATTGAAGCATTATGACTCAAGAAATGAGGTTCATGTGAAAAACTATACAGAACAAAGGGTGACATATAAGCAATTTGGTTCAAAGAGAAAACTGGATTCACCAACAGGTTCGCTTCAATCACAAAAGTAAGAATAGGAAGAAACAACACTACTGGCACGAACCAAACTATTATCGAGTCATTCTAGTATCCAAGCATGGAAACTAATGGACGACACTCATTTAATTGATTACACAGGCAATAACATTCAGCAATTAACAACAAACAATAAGAATAAATGGTTCATCCAGTGATTCGAGTTGTATTTGACAAAACTGGAAACTTATAAACTAACAAATTACACGGCTTATAACACACACTCGACCACGAATAGAAACAAACTCGGCCAAATAAAAAGCCAGATGGAGAAAGTGAACAACAATGAGCAAAAGTTGAAAACAAAATTAATACAGTAACCCAAGCAAATAACAAGAAACCAAAGGAACAAATAAAGAGAGAAAAATACCTCCAAGACAAAATTAAGAACTAGCCGAGCGAGGTTCGAACTAAGACTCAAGACCCATTTCTTTTGGGGGATAAAACGGACTTTAATCGAGTGTTCCCGATTGAGAACACCCGACTAAAGTCGATTGAGGCCCCAATTCCTTCGCATTTCGGACAGAACCCAGGCTTTTGTTTTCTAGGGTTCTTGTGCTCAATTTAGGGTTCGAATGGTTCTAGTAAGATTCGAACGGAACCAAAGGTGTTTTGGGCACGAGAGATGTCAGGGGGTGCCGTGGTATGCGTTTGGGGTAGATTGGGGTATGTCCAAGTTCTGCTCAATTCTTCGAATGGAGATTCGATACGATGGGGGATGATTCGAAGCAAACGGGTCCGAGATTTGGATTGGGGGTGGTCAGATGGTCAAGGTGTGTTAGTTTGGTGACCGGCGGCGTCGTTGCCGCCGGGTTTTCAGGCGAGGGGAGAGGGGGCGGCGGCTAGGGTTTGTTGTTTGTGAAAGAGACGAAGTTGAGAGAGAGAGACGAGGTTGAGACGGGTTTGGCTTGGGGGGGCTGGGTAGGAGATTTGATTTATATACGAAATAGGAAACTCAATCCTGATCGTTGGATCATTTACGATCAACGACCAGGATCTTCTCACTTAAGTGAAACGATGTCGTGTAGTGTTATACGGGGCTGGGTCGGTCTCTGACTGGGAACGGGTCGGGCTGGGTGATACGATCTTGGTCGTTGATCAGTCTGAGATCAACGGCCCAGATCAGGTATGACTAAAACGACATCGTTTGGATGTCTCCTGAGGGGCCTGACTTGGATCGGGTATGGGCAAGTGTTTTGGGCCTGGTTTTTGGGTTTAATTGAGTGGCCCAGTTCCGATTTTTGTTTCAATTTCTTTCTATTTTGCTTCTTTTCTTTTGCTTTTCTTAAAATAAAACTAAAATTCTAAAATTCTAAATGAACTTATGGAACCAAATTAACTTATAAACGTACTAGTTAACTTCTAATAATAATTATCACTAACAATTAAAATAAAATTTGCCCAATTAAATAAAAATACGAAAATACATATTTTTGTGATTTTTCTATTTTTGTAAAAATAAACTTAACTATTTCTAAGTACGGGACTAATCCTAAAAATATTAACGCAACATATGTGGTATATATATTTTATTTATTTAATTTGAACAAATAGACATGGGCACGCAAACGTAAACAATAAGAAAAAGAACACGTAATCCACAAATATCGCAAACAAACACAAAGACTCTTTTATTTTGACATTTTGGGAGTAATTCTCGTATAGGGCAAAAATCACGTGCTCACAGCTGCCCCTCTTTGCGCGGAAACATGAAGAGTTTTCGTGCAAAGATAAGTGAGCGGATACGAGCGATTTTTGCCCGTTCAAGCACTCCGTATGAAGCATTTTTTGGAAAAGTCTGACCGAACCTTGCTTCAAAAGGTCTCCTACATATCCCTGGCTAAAAGGGAATCAGGTCAATGTAGTTCGGGAAGTTTTTGTAGCTGGGACTACCGTGACTGCTGTGATCTTGCTGTTACTGCTGTTGCTGCTATTGCCACTGCTTGACTGACCTCCTTGTTACATCGTGCTAAACAAAAATAAGAAGCTAGACTAAGTTACAGTATTGTGAAATCTTATCTATCTCTTCAACTTGATTTTGTCATGTTCCTTGCTATTCTGTCGGACTTGATATTCCTTCTGATGCTTCTTCTCTTCTGACAATTGTTATTTCGGCCCATCTTGATTGCCGAACTCCGACCGTTGGTCTCTTCCTTGTGATCTTCGAACTATTCTCCTTCGAAGTCTGAATCTATTTTTCTGCTCCTTGTTGCCTTCCTTCTGATTTTGAACTTGGATTCATGCTGGGGATTTCTGTTATACTCTACCGTTTTCCTCAACCAACTTCAAAATAAATCGCCATTCCTCTCTTCAGGCGGGCTCCTGACTTCAATAATATCTTTTGAAAATAAATCGCCATTCCTCTCTTCAGGCGGGCTCCTGACTTCAACATCAACTTATAAAATAAATCGCCATTCCTCTCTTCAGGCGGGCTCCTGACTTCAATATCAACTTATAAAATAAAACGCCATTCCTCTCTTCAGGCGGGCTCCTGACTTCAACATCAACTTATAAAATAAATCGACATTCCTCTCTTCAGGCGGGCTCCTGACTTCAATCATCAACTTTTGAAAATAAATCGCCATTCCTCTCTTCGGGCGGGCTCCCGACTTCAACAACATCTTTTGAAAATAAACGCCATTCCTCTCTTCGGGCGGGCTCCTGACTTCAACATCAACTTATAAAATAAATCGCCATTCCTCTCTTCAGGCGGGCTCCTGACTTCAACAACATCTTTTGAAAATAAATCGCCATTCCTCTCTTCAGGCGGGCTCCCGACTTCAACATCTTTTGAAAATAAATCGCCATTCCTCTCTTCAGGCGGGCTCCCGACTTCAACATCAACTTAGAAAATAAAACGCCATTCCTCTCTTCAGGCGGGCTCCTGACTTCAACAACATCTTTTGAAATAAATCGTCATTCCTCTCTTCAGGCGGGCTCCTGACTTCAACATCAACTTAGAAAATAAAATGCCATTCCTCTCTTCAGGCGGGCTCCTGACTTCAACAACATCTTTTAAAATAAATCGCCATTCCTTTCTTCAGGCGGGCTCCTGACTTCAATCATCGACTCTGAAAATTAAACGCCATTCCTCTCTTCAGGCGGGCTCCCGACTTCAACAACATCTTTTGAAAATAAATCGCCATTCCTCTCTTCAGGCGGGCTCCTGACTTCAACAACATCTTTTGAAAATAAATCGCCATTCCTCTCTTCAGGCGGGCTCCTGACTTCAACAACATCTTTTGAAAATAAATCGCCATTCCTCTCTTCGGGCGGGCTCCTGACTTCAATCATCAACTCTGAAAATTAAACGCCATTCCTCTCTTCAGGCGGGCTCCTGACTTCAATCATCAACTCTTGTTTCGGAACTGCTTTCCTCCTAGGTCGTCTTTCTTCTTCCTGCATCGCTTCTTGGGCCATCCTTTCTTCTGAATTATCTTGTTCTGGAATTGCTTTCCTCCTGGGTCATGTTATTTTTCTCTTGACTGCTGGGGATATCTTTGGAATTGTTTACTTACCTGTTGGGGATAATGCTGCTGGGGAAATCTTCTTTATTTCCTCCTTTTCTACTTCCTTCAACCCTTTATTCTCTCCCGGGATCGTTGGGGATTGAAATGTCATCAGCTGGGGATTACACTGTCGGGGGATCCCTTTTCCTTTTTCCTCTTTCCAAACCTCATTCGGGACTCGCGCTTGGCTCCCTTGAAAAAACTTGTAGGATATAGTGCTGCCGGAGAAATCTCGAAATCAGTGTTTCATTTTTCCGAGAACTGCTGGGGATGATACCGACTTCTTGCCTTTCTGAACGCAAGCTTCCTCGTTTTGTCTTTGTCTGCTGGGGGTGTAATTTCCTCTATCACAACTTGTTGTTTTCTCTTTTTTTTTTTTTTTAAAGCTGCTGGGGATAATCGGGTTCAAAGATCATTTCCTTGCGTTATCCGGCTTCTTTCCTCAACCGGGTATTTGGTTTCGAGAAAATTTTCGCAACGGGAGAAAATTTTCTGCCCCAGTTTGAGAATCTTCTTCGTGGCATGCTTTTCTGCCAACAACCCCTCTTCTTCCTGTTTCAAATCAAAGAAAAATTGGTTAGTTTTAAAATGTGGTGGCTGGTTGTGGTGCTCCTGCTGGGGATGGTCCTCGTCTTCTTTCCCTGCTCTGCATTGCATTGGCAGACCCTGCCGGGGACGTTATCATTTGATGATATTCATGCTGGGGACAATTTTCTCCTTTCTTGCTTCCCCGCCTTCCTTGACGACTCTTTATTCGCGAACCTTTCCACGTGGTTTTCCACCGACCACCCGAATTCCTATAATAGTGACCCTTCGTGAAGACCTTGCATGTTTTACTGGTGAACCATTTTCTTTATTCACCCTTGTAACTGAAAATACCTCTTCTGCTGGGGATATCCTCCTTTCTTCTGTGGCGTTCTCCGACCTTTGGGTCTCACTGGCCTTGGCCTTGAGGTCATACCTTTTTTATGGAGGTATCTTTTATGATGCTGGTCTACCCCTTCGTCAACTTCCTCTTGTTGGGGAACATCCTTCTGGACATTGGCATTGCGCTTGATCCTTCCTGACTTATACCACTTGGGTGTACCAATTAGAATCTCGTCTTGCGTAATTGGAAAGCTGATGGAAAATTTTGCAGTCATTTCTTGCAAACGGACTCTATTGGGGAATTTTCGATAAAAAGAAGAAAGATAAAAGGAAACAGAATAAAAGACAAAAAGGAAGATGACTCTCTAAAAAGAAAAATTATAAAGTAAACCTATCAAACGTGGATACCAACTCTAATGGACACGACATGCACATATAGCGTATCCTCCATCGTTAAACCGCCTTTTGTAATCTTCGCTTGGGGCTTTCCCATCTGATTTCCAATCTCCGTTCGACTTGTAGCGGCCGAGGGGTTTTCACTACCAAGCCTCCCTCATTTCGGGTTTTCTCTCAGCTTTCATCGCCTTATGGTGCCTGTGAAGGTTTTCACCGCTAAGACTCTCTCACTTGTGTTACTTTTTCACTGGGGATTGGTGGTGTTACTGCTAAGACTCTCCTATTTTCTGCTGGAGATCGGAGTCTTTCTGCCGGGAATCAGAGTGTCATGTCCCGATGAAACTTCTCTCATTTGCCTAACTCAACCTCTTTTGAAAATTGGTCAAAAGGTCTTTCTTTGGACCATAATGTGGGTTTGGACAGGGCTAGAAAGAAAGGGTATTAAAGGCTCAAAATAAAACAAATTGGGTTCAAAATTACAACCTTCGGAATCCTATATTTTCCTTTTTTTTTTACTGCCCCTGTTTCTTGCTTGGGGATTTTTGGTTTTTATTTACACTATGACCGAGCTGTGAAGCGCCTACGTATCCTCTTTGAGGAATCAGGTCAAACGTAGTTCCCAATTCCTTTTTTCAAGTTTCTTTTCTTTCATACATTTTTCTTTTTTTTTCTTTATCTCTTTTTGTTGTTTTCTTTTTCTTTACTTTTTCTTTATCCCTTTCTTCTTTTGCCTTTCAAACTTGTGTTTCTAGTCTTTGCAACTAATTCCGAAGGAGGGGTATGAAAGAATTTAAAATAAGGCTCAAAGGGTTGACGATGGATAAAGTGTTTAGATAGCAGAACAAAATGCCTTCGTCATTCCAATCTTCAAAACATGCCAAGTGTGAACAACACAATTAACATTCGTCATATCTTTAAAGCACAGTTGGACAACACTCTCATTTTCATTATTGTGAATGACCCCACGTCGATTTGGCCAGCTTGCCTTTAACTGTTTCCTTTTTAGTTGCCCCGGTTTCACATGACTCGGGATCCAAATAATCTCAAATTCCTTTTGGGCCTGGTTTTTGGGTTTAATTGAGTGGCCCAGTTCCGATTTTTGTTTCAATTTCTTTCTATTTTGCTTCTTTTCTTTTGCTTTTCTTAAAATAAAACTAAAATTCTAAAATTCTAAATGAACTTATGGAACCAAATTAACTTATAAACGTACTAGTTAACTTCTAATAATAATTATCACTAACAATTAAAATAAAATTTGCCCAATTAAATAAAAATACGAAAATACATATTTTTGTGATTTTTCTATTTTTGTAAAAAAAAACTTAACTATTTCTAAGTACGGGACTAATCCTAAAAATATTAACGCAACATATGTGGTATATATATTTTAATTATTTAATTTGAACAAATAGACATGGGCACGCAAACGTAAACAATAAGAAAAAGAACACGTAATCCACAAATATCGCAAACAAACACAAAGACTCTTTTATTTTGACATTTTGGGAGTAATTCTCGTATAGGGCAAAAATCACGTGCTCACAGTAACATACACAATGTAGTTATAATGGAGTCTCATTTAGGGGGAGAATTTTTTAGACAAACGTTAGTGTGCTACTTGTGTGTGTCTCGCTTTGTAATGTTGCTCTCGATATTTTATATTCTCTTTTATATAATGGGTTCTTTATCTCCGCTTGTAGATGTAGGCTAATTCACCGAATCGCGTTAAATATTTATAACTCTTTGGTATATTTATCTTTTACTATCTAATTTATCGTCGTTAAATATATATACTTTGTTAGCTTCTGTTGAATTTGGCAAATCAATTTGTCCCACATCGGTAGTTCAAGTGAAGTTGGGGGATTTTTCCCCTATAAAAGAAGGCTTAATGTTTAGGATTTAAATACACCTCTCATTTGCCTTCTTATCTTCTTAAGACATTTGTATCTTCTCTCTTTAGTATTATTTCACTTGTATTTTGGAGTGGAATAAAATATTGGTTGTGTCCGAGGAGTAGGCAAAATTAGCCGAACCTCGTAAATTCTGGTGTTCCTTTTACTATTATTTTATTGTCTTATTTATTATTTGGTAGCTGCCGTAATTTTTGGCATAGTAGTTGTGACTCATTCACACTATATACATTTGGCTTCCGCAATAATTGGTATCAGAGCCAAGGTATTATCTCGGTATGCTCTGTGGTTGCAGCGTAGTCTGATCTTCCACATCAGAAAAGATTTATCTTCGTAACTGAGTCAAGGTTCTGTCTCAGTATGCTTTGTGGTTGCAGCTTAGTCTGATCTTCCACATCAGAAAGGAAATAATCTTGATTTGTGTCGTCAGCTATTAAATAATATTTGTGTCAAAGATGGGAGACAATAAACAAGAAGAATCTACATCAAGTGTCAACAATACGTCATCATTGGCATCTTCGCTTATGACAAGAATTGTGTCAAATGCGAAATTTGCGGTAGAAATTTTTGACGGGTCCGGACATTTTGGGATGTGGCAAGGCGAGGTTTTAGATGTCCTTTTTCAACAAGGGCTAGATCTGGCCATTGAAGAAAGGAGACCAGATGTTATTGGAGAAGAAGATTGGAGAATTATCAACCGTGTTGCTTGCGGTACCATTCGATCCTACCTTTCTAGAGAGCAGAAATATCCATACACAAAGGAAACTTCTGTAAGTAAATTATGGAAAGCACTGGAGGTTAAATTTTTGAAGAAAAACAGTCAAAATAAATTGTACATGAAGAAGGGACTGTTTCACTTCATCTATGTTCCTGGTACCACGATGAATGAACATATCACCAGTTTCACTAAGTTGGTCACAAATTTGCAAAATATGGATACAACTTATGATGATGGTGACTTGGCCTTGATGTAGTTGGCATCACTTCCTGACGAGTACGAGCATCTTAAAACTACTCTACTCCATGGAAATGACGAAGTTTCTCTCAGAGAAGTTTGTTCGGATTTGTACAGCTATGAACAAAGAAAGCGAGAAAAACATAAGGGCGGAGAAGGAGAAGCACTGTTCGTGAGGGATTGTCCTCAAAATCAAACGAGTTCAAGGAAAGAAAGATCTAAGTCAAGATCTAATCCCAGCAAAGATGAATGTGCCTTTTGTCGAGAAAAGGGGCACTGGAAGAAAGACTGCCCGAAGTTGAATAATAAAGCCAAACATAACAATGGAAAGGCCATTATGGATTCAAATGTAGCTGATTGTGATGATTCAGATTTCTCATTAGTTACAACGGAGCCGTCAACGTCATCAGACATATGGTTGATGGACTCGGCTTGTAGCTATCATATGTGTCCCAATAGGGATTGGTTTGTGGACTTTCAAGAAGAAGAATATGGAGTCGTCCAAACATCGGATAACGACCCTCTTACCTCATAAGGAATTGGTTCAATACGATTAAGGAACCATGATGGAATGATCAGAATATTAACAGATGTTCGATATGTATCGGATTTGAAGAAAAATCTCATCTCTGTAGGAGCCCTGAAATCAAAAGGGTTCAAAATTGTTCCAGAAAATGGAGTGATGAGAGTATGCTCCGGTGCACTAGTGGTAATGAAGGCCAATCGGAAGAACAATAACATGTATCGTTATCTCGGTAGTACAATTATTGGGACAGCGACACTGACGTCCAATGACAACAAAGAGTCAGAAGCAACCATGCTATGACACATGCGCTTGGGACATGCTAGAGGAAAATCCTTGAAAACTCTATCAGATCAAGGATTGTTGAAAGGGGTAAAGGCTTGCAATTTGGAGTTTTGCGAGCATTGTATGAAAGGAAAACAAACAATGGTTAAATTTGGTACATCAATCCATAATACTGAAGGCATTTTGGATTATGTACACTCTGATGTTTAGGGTCCTTCCAAAACACCTTCATCGGGTGGGAAGCACTATTTTGTAACTTTGTTGATGATTTTTCTCGAAGGGTATGTGTGTATACAATAAAGAGCGAAGATGAAGTGCTGGAAATTTTTCTCAAATGGAAGACGGTGGTGGAGAATCAAACAGGCAGGAGGATCAAGTGTATTCGCACAAACAATGGAGATGAATACAAAAATGATCATTTCAATAAGGTCTGTGAAAATGATGGCATCTTCCGACACTTCACCGTCAGACATACACCACAACAGAATGGAGTGGCAGAACGCATGAACCGGACCTTGTTGGAGAAGGTACGGTGTATGTTGTCCAATGATGGCTTGGGCAAAGAATTTTGGGCTGAGGTAATTACATATGCATTCCACCTCATTAATCGCTTACCATCTGCTGCTATTGATGGTAAGACACCATTTGAAAAATGGTATGGAAAGCTTGCTGTAGATTATGACTCTTTGCACGTGTTTAGCTCAACTGCCTATTATCATATGACAGAGTCAAAATTGGATCCAAGGGCAAAAAAAGCTATTTTTATGGGGATTACTTCTGCAGTCAAAGGATATCGCTTATGGTGTCCTATGACAAAGAAAGTAATATTCAGCAGGGATGTTACCTTCGATGAATCTGCTATGGTAAACAATGTAACAAATGAAGATACCAAACAAGATGATGGTGCTTCTAAGCAGGTGGAGTTTGAGGGAAAATTTATTTTTCCTACACAAGAAGCGGAGGAGGAAACAAATGAAGATTATTCTCTGGGAGGAGAGCCAGTAGAGGAGATTCCAACTCAGGAACCTCAACAACAACTTGAATTAATAGCAACCAGCAGGCCAAAAAGGAAAGTAACGAAACATGTTCGTCTCATAGAGACAGTTGCTTGTGCAACCGCAATTGCAGCTGATGATGTTCCCACCACTTATAAAGACGCAATCCAAAGTTCAAAAGAAGATAAGTGGAGGATTGTGAGCACATGATTTTTGCACCGGGTAAATAATTCTAAAATTAAAATAAATATATTTTTGAGTGCAATTACTTGCTTTGCTTGGAATTAGCTATACTTTTGAGTTTGAATAAGTAGAAATTAGAAGAAAATCAAAAAAATAGGTTGAGTAATTAATTTGTTAGTGTTAATTAGAAAATTAGCAAAATAGCTTAAATAGGAGAAAATAAAGAAAAATAGCAGAAAAAATTGCAAAAAATATTAGAAAATTAGAGTAAATAGTAAATTAGGATTTATAATTTTTCATAAAAGAAAACAAAATATAAAAGAAAAATACATAAAAATAGATTAATATCGGAAAATGCAAAATTGGTAGTGTATTAAGCTTGGGCCAATTTGAATTGGATTTGGAGGCCCAAGCACTTAAGCCCAAACAGACCCGGTCCAGAGGTTGTGAGCAGAGGTAATCTCAGCCGTTCGTCTCCTCAAATCAACGGCTGAGAATAATAGCTGAATTATAAAGGGGATTGATTAATGCTGAGATTTGATCTCAGCCGTTCATTCAAGGAGATCTAACGGCTAAAGACCTTAGTCTCATAAGCGTCTGAACGACGCCGTTTTAGTAACACGCATGTGAGCCGTTGATCTCCAAAATTGGACGGCCTGGATTACATGCGACACATCGCCTATATAAGGCCCTTGTCCGAACAGCCGGCCATTTTCTTTTCAATCTCTTAACCTAGCCGCCTATTTCCTCTCTTCTTCATCTTCACAGAAACCCTAAATAGCCATGGCGGCCACCACCCTCCACGGTGGTCGCCGGCTCTCTTACCTCTCCTCTCTTCTTCTCCTTCTTCTTCTTCATTTCATAATACACCCAAAACCCCAGAAAAATACCCTGTTCTTCGAAGTCCTGGTCACCGGAATCTACGCCGGTGACCACCAAAGTATGAAGACCCACCTGAAACCAATGCCAATCTCTTCCTCTTCATTTGATCTATTACCCTACCCCACTGGTTCCCCTCGAATCAGCCCCAATCGCTTCGAATATCCCAAAAAGGGTCGTCGGAACCCTAACTCCGGCGACCCCCAAACTTAAAACACCCAAAGGTCTCATCTTTTACCATCCCTTGAACACCTCCTGCAACCCAGAGTCAAAAAGGCTTAGTCTTTAAGCCTTAGAAGAAAAGTCAGAAAAGAAAATCAAAAAAAAGAGAGACATGAACGATTAAAGAAAAGAAAACAAGAAGAAGAGAATAAGATTTGCAGAGAAGAGAGTAAAAAGAGAGAATATGAAGCTCGGGGGACAGGCCCCGCGAGCTAAGTCCCTAATCCCTATTTGTTTTCTTTTGTGTTTTATTCTGCATATTTTTTGTTTGATTTGTGTTTTGCATGCCTTCTTTGATTGTGTGTCTCACATGTTAGTCATAGGATTTTTACTTGCTTCTCTTTTGTTTCTGTTTAATACTTTTGTCCTCGATTTGGTTCTGTTTGGTTATGTTCTCTAGTTCGTCTTTTCTGTGTTGCTTTTCTCTAATGGTTATTATCTCTGCTGTATTTCTTAGTTGTTTTGCATATTAGTTTTAGGGTCTCTATTTTTCTGCTTACCATTTGCTCTTTTCTTTTCATATTAATCTCTCCAATTCCTTCGCATGATAAGTGTCGATTGTTCTTGTTGATATTCTGTTCCTTTTCTTTTTGATTATCTCATTTTTGTTTTAATATGCCCTGTATATCCTTGCCTTGCATGTTCTGATTGATTTGTGTTTCATATGTTAGTTGTAAGGCTATTTTTGGTTTTCTTTTGGTGATTATGTTCTTATCTCGAGTTTGAGCTTCACATGCTAGTCTAGGATCCTGTATATCCTCATCTGTTAACCTGTTTCTTCTTTTAAATCCTTGACTAGTTCCTTTGAACATGTTAGTCATAGGGTTTATGTTGGTTTTCTGATTTTCATTTCTGTTTCACATCTCTTGTTATCTCGATCCTATGCTTCTCATGCTAGTCTAGGACCCTTCTGCTTATCTTCTCATGCTGTGAGTCCTTGTCTATTTCTCTGTGACCACACTGATTTCTTAACTTGTTCATCTCCTATGTGTCCCTGTGTTCTTTAGGGCCTGTTAGTGATAGGACTGGGCCTCTTTTAGCTTTCATGGTGTAGCTTTCTCTTATTGTTATGCATGCTTAGCTTAGCTCTATTCTCTTTTCACACTAAGTTATTTTTTGAAGCACCCTGATTGAACTTTCCTGTTTTTCTTCACTGTTTCTCTATATCCTTCTCTTCTTCATCTTCATGTTTATTAGGACTAGGCTTAGTACTTGAAAAGGGATTTTGATTGCCATTCTTAGTCCATTGCTCTCCTGTTTCAAATAAGTCCTATGTTTATTCCCTTGTTGATTGTTTTCTGAGAGTTTTAGTGTCTATGTGTCTATAACCATGAATGCTAAGTGTTTTGGGGTTCTTTCCAGTATGTCACCTGACATGAATTGATTGTGGCTAAGCCTATTTGATCTTAATTGACACTCTGCCATGTGAGATTGAGTTTGTGAGTCTGACTGATTAAAACTCAACATTATCCATCCTCTCTTCTGAATTTTGATTAGTTGATAAACATTGTTTGGTTTCATATGGTTATGTGTACAATTATATGTTGAAATGGCTAAAACTATAATAGTTCTGTGTTAGTGTGAACACTGTTGAGTGCCTACCATACTTTAGGAGAATTGGTTATAGCTGTTAGCATTAGGTTCTATGAAAATGGCTAGTTTTGAAATAGGACTAAAACTGAAAATCATAATTAGGCTATAAGTTGAATAATTGGCCTAAGAATGGTCAACCTTGCAAAGGGTTGATCAATTCTGTGAGCCCTAACACACAGCTCACTGTTAAACAGTGGCTGGTTGTGCAAAATGGCTGTGTCTGCAAATGCAGACTGGCCCAGGCTCTCTTTAGAGCCCTGAACAGCAAAGTGGCCAAACCTGTAAAGGTTTTGGGCCCAGCTGTTCAGTATATGGCTTTAATAGCCCAAGCTAAGTCTCAACCTGAGACTGTCTAAGTTTTAAATAGTTTAATCATAACAACAAAGCAGGCTATGCCTGCAATTAGCTTTAATTTGAAATAAATTGGTCTTAATTGACTGAAATTAGTTTAAAAGTGGCTAAAACTGAAATAGTTTCTTAAAATAAATCTGGCCAGCCCTTAAATACTAATGCCAGGGCTGGCTATTAGTTAAATAGGTGCAAAACAAGCTGAAAATTGCCCTAGGTAAGCTGGTAAATCAGCAGTTCCCTTAGGGGCACAATTGGGAATTGAAAAGGTAAAATAGTAAATAGTTAGAACTTAGGAGGGTAATAGAGACACTTATGCTCCTGATTTCTGCAATTTTGCAGAGGTTTAGGGGTATAATGGTCTCCTAAAAATGGGAAATCTGTAAAAATCTCAAACCCCTAAGGTCATACTAGTAAAAGGCCCTAAAAGGAATCTTTTAGAACCTTCCAGCACATGCTGGAAGGGTTTTTCATAACAGAAATAGGGGCTAAAGTGCATAATTCATAAATTTAGGAGGGGGAAGTGGGATTAATCCCATACTTCCTCCCCAAGTTTTCAGCCCTAAAAAATATCTATATATACCTCTAAGAATGGGGCTAAAAGGGGGTTCCAATCTGGGTAATATAAGAAATATATCTGGGGTTCCAACGGAAGTACAATCTGAAAATACATAAAAACTGAAATTCACACAAAGGCTTGAGAGATAGAATTAGCAATACAACAGTAGGATTTTCTGGGTTTTCTCTCGGATTTCTCTGGGTTATCTACTTGGGTTTTCTCTGATGTTGCTGTGTAGCTGTGTTGCTGTGCCTTCTCACTGTTGCATTCGTTGCTTGAGTCCTTGCTATACTTACTTGCTTCTGTCCCCTTAGACTCATTGGTGTTCTTTCATTTGATCCAGGTACATTCCTTATTCCACTGAAGATGTAACTGCTGAAACAATGAAATGAAGTCCCCTTTTAAATTCCCCGTTATGATCTCATATTGCCTTTTAGTTAGCCTCGGCATTTGTAGCTTGGACTGATGTAATATGTAGCAGTAGAAAACAAAAACGGAAACAATGTAATAGTAGTATATTAGAAGTAGTGTAGTAGTAGAATAGTTATAAGTAGTTTAACACTTAGTTAATTAGGTAAGAACCTTAAAACATAAGTTAACATATCATAATGGCTCTAAATCATTGGCCGTTCTTCATAATCGCTTCATGAAATCAGAATCACTTAGGTAACAACTCAGTATTTAAACATAGACAAGTCTCGAATTAGAAATAACATAAGAAGGAATCGTTCATAACTGGGATAATAGCATTACAACGAGCCAAGTCTTGGTAAAATCAGTTGTTTAATCATGCTTAAACCTTTGAATCACTTAGTCATAGATGCGCGTGTGGTCGTTGCTCATATATATAATTAGTTGATTTGCGGATTTAGGCTCATATCTGTTTAAGTCTGAAGAGGATGATAATTAGATATTGTAGTGGGTTAATTAAGATGAATTGGTGATGAGAAAAGGCTTAACATGTAACGAATACAATGTTGTAGTTAAAAATGAATTTAATAGCTCTTTCAACCTTTCTGAATATAGATGATAGTTTATTAAACCATTTTGATAAGGTCAAGATCTTGTAAATAATTAAGGGATGACTTTAGATTTTTGAACTACTAAGTAATTAAGACATCAGTATAGATTCTTAGTTAAGAGCACATAATGAGGATAATTAGTTGAGTTTTCATGTCCATAGACTATTGATTGGAGATTACTGCTTTTGTACTGGTTTCCTTTGCATGTTTAATGATCAATAAAAGTGATTTGATTTCATTTTCGATTCCGAGCATTATTTCTTTACATGAATTCTACTTTCTGTTATTACAATTTGGTTTGGGCCCAAAACATTACGTGGGCTTGAACTATGGTATCATTCGACTGGGCTACTCAAATGAAGATCTGAAGACTGCTTAGGCACGTCCGGTACAAAGCTGAAGAACCAGGCCCAATTAAATAGTAAGAACTCAACGGGCTTGGATTATTATAGTGTTAGTAATACGATTAAGGAAAGAACAAGTGTAGAAAACGTAGTTAAATACAAGTATTGAACCCTTTAATGAAAATTGGGACGAGCCTCGCCCGAATAACACCGGGGCCCCCATTTAGTAATGATATAAACACAAATAGACCCGGAAAAGCTAATAGCCAATTCCATAGCTTCTCCCAAAAGATTTAAAAGCCGATAGACGTTACTTTAGGGCACGATTTTAATATACCTTCCTATGAACGAGTGTGCACTTGGTGCGACTCAAATCTAAATCTCGGTAAAGCTGAAATACACCAAAAGTCATAGGCGTACTGGTTGCGGTATGACTCGAGGCGTGTTTTCGCGATACCGCAAATTCCTAAAAATGATATTTAACGTAAAAGCACATTATGTTGTTAAAATCTATAACTGAGTCAAACAAAAGTCAAGAACGACAATGGAGCGACCGTGCTAAAACCACGGAATCCGGGAGTGCCTAACACCTTCTCCCGGGTTAACAGAGTTCCTTATCCGGACCTCTGCTTCGCATACATTTTAAGAGTCAAAATTCCTCGGATTCGGGATTAACCGGTGACTTGGGACACCATTGTCATTCCCAAGTGGCGACTCCGATTAATCTCTAATAAAATCCCGAACCGATTGTCCTTAAATTGGAAAAACTCCTTCCCTTACGTTAATTTATCCGTTTCGGGTAATTGAGCGTCGGGGTATACCCTACAAGTGTGTTTATACACATTTAAGTAATGTGGGGTAGTAAAAAAGGGAGGTGTGACAGCTCTGGCGACTCTGCTGGGGATCCAACCCTGAATTTCGATTTCAGGGTTTAAGAACTCGAGCTCCTTAGAACTGTCGTTCGCATTTTTGTTTGACTTCATTATATGATTTGAACAACATGCTATGTGTTTTATCGCTTTGATATTATATGGACTGTATATATAAAATTGTGCCGAAAACCCTTCTCTCTTCTCCCCCGGGGATGTGCTTACTAGTTGAGACTCCCCTTTCTGTTAAAGTCACCTTAAATTAAGAAAAACAGAGGCCGGATAAGTTACAAAGCCGATTGACTCCGCGGGTCACCGGTACGTAGCCCCCTCCTCGATTCGAGTTGTCCGCTCGGGTACACGGTCTAGCAATCTATGAAACCGTAAGATTTTTGAACATAGGTCTAGGACGATTATTTGCATCATATTTGACTTAGGGGACTCAACACAGGGGTTGGGTCCGTCTAGGACAGGTGACCCGGTATTGAAAAGACCGAACATGCTATGTGTTGCATTTTATTGTCCTTGATCGTTATGCGGACCGGCGAAAATCCCGAGATTGGAAAAATTGTTGAAAAAGGGAGAGGAAAATAATGATTTGTAGAAAAATAGGTACATGAAAAATTTGAAAATTTGAAAAAAAAAAGGTGGAACAATTTTTTTTAATTGGTCAAATAATCTGACCGAACTACGCAGGTTTGATTCTCGCCATTAGGTGGGATACGTAGGCAACCCTTAAACGGGTCCAACCACACTTTTAGAAAAAGACCAAAAAGATTTTCTTTTCAAATAATCGAGGTGATTGCTATTTTTGGAAATGGCCGAATGTTCCGAAAGGACGCCGGAAGGCTGTTTTGGCAAAAATGGCCACTTCGAAAGTTATTTTCTTCTCTTTTCTTCAAAAATTTGAAAAAAAATTGCATTGAAAAAGATTTTTCCTTTTCTAAATAAAATCACCTTAATAAATGTGCAGGACGAGCACGATGATGAATGAACAATTTTCCCTAAATAAAATCCCTTTGGAGCTCAGGTTATGGTGGCAGGACATGGGATCCGATGGTCAAGACTGGGTCAAAAAGTACTTGAAAGGCCTTACGGGGTTACTCGAAATAGTTCCTCGAGGTGATGTGGTTAGAGCGGTGGTCTCGTTTTGGGATTCGGCACACAACGTATTTCATTTCCCAGATTTTGAGCTTACCCCTACTTTGGAAGAGATTGCCTTCTACATCGGGAAGACTGAGGTTCCGCTGAAAGGAAAATACCCGGTATCTCCGAGAATGGTGACAGTACATCGTTTCCTCGACTCTTTGAAAATTGCCCGGAATGTTCATAATGAAGATCTGGCCGACGGATTTTGTTCTTTAAGCTTCATCTACAATAGGTTTGGACACATTGGGGGTTTCAACGACCCAACCAACAAGTTGTGCTGTAAGTCCAACCGGGCAAAATGGGAAGAACACCGGAGGTTCGCATTTTTGGTGGCATTTCTTGGAGTTGTTGTATTCCCGAGGAAAGATGGCCATATCAATATAAAAGTCGCCGGGGTAGCTACCACACTGATAGTACAAGAAAACCGTACCTTGGCCCCAATGATTGTTGCAGATATCTATCGTGCTCTGACTGCGTGCAAAGCAGGGGCTAGCTTCTTCGAGGGGTGTAACTTGATCTTGCAAATTTGGCTAATCGAGCATCTGTGTCACCACCCTTCATTCTCGAGCTATGGTTCGGCCGATCGGACATGTTTGGAAGAGTTCAATGCGAGGACAAAAGAAGTAAGGTTGCCAAAGGGAGTCCAAGGTTGGATTGGGTATCTTCGATCACTAACTGACGGTCAAATTGATTGGACGTATGACTGGTTACCTCTTGACGAGGTAATATACATGCCAACAGAGGGATCGCCATTTTTGATCATGGGTTTGAAGAGTATACAACCTTACGCCCCATACAGAGCCCTGCGACAGTTGGGTCGGTGTCAGATTATTCCAAGAGATGGGGATCTCAGTGTGCAAGCTGTGGAGATTGGTCCGGACGGGCAATTCCCGGAAGCAAAAATCCGGCAAATCTGGAATGAATGCCAAAATTTGAAGATTGATACTTGTGTGCCGAATAGAGCAAAGGGGGAGATATCACCTGGGTACTCCACATGGTACCGACGAGGGGTTGAACACGAACGTCTTTCAAAGAGACCTCACTTGCAAGACTTGATAGAGCAATCCGAGGAAAATCTGAAATGGGCGGCCAAGGAAAAAGAATATAAGGCCAAAATTAGTCTGTTGGAAGATAAACTGAGAAATCTTCATTTCGAAAGCGGCTTTACAAGCGGCATCCGATGAAGTGGAGAAGAAGCAGTTGAAGAAAGAAAATGAGATGTTGAAATCTCAAATGGCTCAAATGAAAGTTGCATCCGAGACCCCAATTCGCTCGGCCCGGGATGAAAAGCTAATTGAGATTCTCCGGCGAAAGGTAAATGACTATAGCTTCGATTTGGATAAAACAGAGAAAGAGTTAGTCATGGTTCGGAAGCAAATGGATAAAGATGTTGAGAAGAGAGCCAAATTGGTTCAACAACTGCAAGACAAGCATGATTTTGAAGTAGCTCAGCTTAGAAAGAAAATAATTTCAGCCACGGCCAAGAGCAGCAAGATTATCAAAGATCTTGAGGAAGAAAGAGAATATTGCTACACGACCATGGCTAGATTGGAATTGGAGCTACAACAGGTGCAAAAGGACAACCAACATGTCTTGGACGCTCGCAATCAACAAATAGGCCGGTTATTGCAAGAAAAAGGGGTCATCAGAGAAAAGATTGTTCGCATCGCCCAGTACATCACCCGGAAGACTCAACTTTGTGAAGAGATGTCTCGAAGGACTTTTGTATCTGCAGTGAAGTTCTTCGTACAACAAGTCATGGCCGACCTAGATAAGCTTCAAAGGGGATTAGCATATAGGCCCGCGGCAAGGCCGAACGATGCCTCGCGGGCACTAGGTGCATTAATGTATTCTTAGGTCATGCATCATCTTTTATTTTTCTTTTTAAAAATATCACTTTGTAATCAATGTTTTGAATTATCAATGAGAAAACAAGTGTTGTTACCAATTCTTTGTTTTATGTCATTTTCTTTGAATCCGCTAGGCAAATAAATAGGAACGTAATCATAAAAACGACAATGAAAAAAAAAAAAAAAGAGAAAGAAAAAGCAAGAAAAAGAAAAAAAGAGAGGAAAAAGCAAGAAAAGAGAAAAAGCAAAAGAGAAAAGAAAAGAAAAGAAGAAAAGAAAGAAAGAAAACAAAAGAGCGGAAAAAGAAAAGATGATTGAAGTGAGCAGCGGCCGGGATGATGCATAACGACTCAAGCAAATGTGTTTGTTTTTAAAGTCGTTACATCTTATTCATGCGCTAACAACTAACAAGTGTTGATGTTTGTGAGTCCAGATTTTCTAGGCAACTGGCATACTGGCTACCCACCCATACAACACCAGGTACAAAAAGATGACAAAGGCTGTGTCCCAGGAGATCGAGGCAACCATTGTAGACCCTGCTCACGAAGAAGAGATCGTGGATGTGGCAGGGATGAAAGAAGAAATGTACAAGTTAAGACAGCAGATGGCTGAAATGTACCAAGCTTGGTCAAGAGGTCAACCACTACCAGCCTACCCTGCCAACCCTGCATATGTCCCTCCAACCAATCCTAACCCTGAGCCACCAACAATGAACTCATCCTCCACCTACCCCGACTACCCTCCATACTATGCTTCCACCTCCCAGATACAACCACCTCCAGCCAAGCAAGCACCACCTCCTATGCCACAAATTGCTCCTGTGTATGTAGCACCACCACCCGCTGCTATGCACAAATCCTCTAGTGAACCAATGTTTCTTATCCAGGATCCTCACTACTACCCTCCGGAGCCTACTTTCAGGCAACACGAATCTCACGCTCCGATGATGGAAGCAAGTGCCGGGCAGGAAGAGATGGCTCGGAAAGTGAAGAGTCTTGAGAATGCTTTCCGCAATATGCAAGGACTGGGAGGGCAAGTAAGTGTAGCCTACAAAGACCTGTGTTTGTTCCCTGAGGTGCAGCTTCCTGCGGGATTCAAGTTGCCAAAGTTCGACATGTACAACGGACACGGAGATCCGGTAGCTCATCTAAGAGGATACTGTAGCAAGATGAGAGGCGCGGGAGGTAGAGATGAATTGTTGATGGCGTACTTTAGCCAAAGTTTGAGTGGATCAGCTCTGGAATGGTATACCCGACAGGACCATACAAGATGGTTCGTTTGGGATGACTTAGCGCAAGCTTTCGCTAGTCACTTTCAGTACAATTTGGAGATCATACCCGACAGGTTATCCCTTACCAAGATGGAGAAAAAGCCAGGAGAGAGCTTTAGAGAATACGGTTTTAGATGGAGGGACAGGCCGCCAGAGTGGATCCGCCAATGAAAGAAGGAGAGATGGTGGATTGTTTTCTGCAAGCTTTGGAGCCAACATACTATGGCCATTTAGTGTCTGCAATCGGGAAGAGTTTTAACGAAGTTGTGAAAATGGGAAGTTTTGTAGAGGAGGGTTTGAAGACAAACAAGATTATGAGTTTTTCGGCTATCAAGGCCACCAATCAAGCTATACAGAGTGGAAACGGGGGAGTGATGGGAAAGAAGAAGAAAGAAGAAGTAGCAACCGTTGAAAGTAGGCCATGGAGTCGCAACCCACATTATAACCCGCCAAGACCCTACCGCCCACACCCACCAAGCCCGCCAACTCCATATAATCCACCACCACCATCTTACCCGTCAAACCCATACAACACACCAAGCCCATATAACCCTCCACCTCCACCATACCCACCGACAATCCCTCACTACCATCACCCGCAAGCCCAACTCTACCCACCACCACCTCATGTGTGGAGAGATCAAGCTCCACACAACGTGTACCATACCCAGAACACATACCCAACCCCTAAACCTTACCGAAACCAGAATAGACCTAGGCCGGATGCTGATTGGAGAAACAAAGCAAGAAAAACATTCACCCCTCTCGGAGAATCATATACCAGCCTGTACCATAGGTTGAAAGAGTTGGGGATGCTAAGCCCAGTTGCACCCAAAGTTCCAAATCCTCCCCCAAAGAACCTTAACACTTCTGTCAGATGTGAATATTGTTCAGGAACGGTGGGCCATGATACCGAGAAATGCTGGCAGTTAAAGAACGCCATTCAAGATCTCATTGATGAAAGGAAAATTGAAGTTCAGGCCCCAGAAACCCCAAACATTACCCAAAATCCACTGCCAAATCACCACGAAGCGCACATGATAGAATTGGTGCAGGGTGATGGCAATCAAAAACCATCTCAAGCCGTCATGATGATAAAGTCGAGTGACAAGTTAGAAAAGGAAGTTGTGAAGGAGAAAGCGATTGTTGAGAAACCAAAGCCAGTAGTGGTGGGAGGTTTAAAGGTGGTAGTTCCAGGTGCAAAGACGATCGTGACTGTGAAAGGTGCAAGTGCAGAGCCAGTAATCATAAAACCCGTAGTGCAAATGCCAGTGGTGAGTACAAAAGCTGTACCTTGGAACTATAACAAGGTAGCAGTAGTTTACAAGGGAAAAGAGATTTCTGGTGAAATTAATGAAACGCATGGACTCACCCGATCTGGAAGGTGTTTTGCTCCAGAGGAACTGAGAAAGATGAAAGCGGTGAAAGAAAGTCACTTGAAGAAACCAGTGTCGGAGGAGGAAGCAGAAGAATTTCTTAAGAAAATGAAGTCACAAGAGTACTCAGTAGTTGAGTAGTTAAGAAAGACCCCGGCCCAAATTTCTTTGTTATCTTTGTTGATACATTCAGAAGAGCACCGGAAGGCTCTTATGAAAATTCTAAATGAGGCTCATGTTCCGGAGAAGATTTCGGTGTGTCACTTGGAGAAGATCACCAGCAAAATTTTCGAGTCTAACAGGATCACCTTTTCTGATAGGGAGCTGCCAGTGGAAGGGACTGAACACAATAAAGCATTGTACCTCACAGTAAAGAGTGAAGAGTCAGTCGTGACCAGGGTATTGATTGACAATGGATCGAGTGCTAATATTTGCCCGTTGTCAACTTAAGGGAAGCTGAACATTAGCCCGGACAGAATCCGGAGAAACAGTATCAATGTGAGAGGGTTTGACGGCGGAGGTAAGAACACATTAGGAGATATTATTTTGGAAGTGACCATCGGTCCCGTTGATTTTACGATGGAGTTCCAGGTGCTCGACATTGCCGTGTCGTATAACTTGTTGTTAGGTCGACCCTGGATTCATGCGGCCAAAGCGGTACCATCTTCTCTGCACCAGATGGTCAAGTTTGAGTGGGAAAAGCAAGAGATTGTTGTACACGGGGAGGAAAATGCTTGTAATGTGGTAGCACCTTTTGATGATGCTAATGGTGATAGAGGTCCTTGGGTCTACCAAGTGACGGATGCTGTTGTGGTGAATAGAGTTGCTGAAGGTGAAAAGTTACCAACCCCTATGATGGCACCAACTGCTATAATGGTGGCCAGAGAAATGCTGAGAAACGGATTTGCACCGGGGAGGGGATTAGGCAAAACACTGCAGGGAGTCATTCAACCAGTTCAACTTCCGGAGAACAAAGGCACATTCGGCTTAGGGTTCAAACCCACCTTTGCCGATATCCAAAGAGCCTCTAAAGCCAAAAAGAACTGGACCTTGCCCAAACCCATACCCAAATTATCCGACACCTTCACCAGGCCTGGTACAAAATATCAACCATCTACTGCAACAAAGTACATTGAGACCCAATTTGATGAAGAAATGCTTGGTTTTGAGAAAATGTTTTGGGAGGTGAATACGATTGAAGCAGGGGAAGGCACGAGCAAAATGGACGTGCAATTTGTGGGACCGGGGATCATGATAAACAATTGGGAAGCTACTCCTTTCCCTATCAGGAAGGAGTCTTGGTAGTTAGCTCAAAATTCCATCATCGCTTTCCCTAAAGTTGTTATTTTATAGTTTCCCCATTCCCCTCATAAAAAAAAAAATTACCATGTATCCCGAACATTGTTCACTCTTTTATCAATGAAATGCAGTTTTCCTTTTTCTTCACTTTTGCCTTATTTTTCTTTATTTTTTCTTTTGTACAGTTTTGCATGTGTTGATTCCAATGCCATGTCATGCGTGAAGGATTCTAGACCCGGTTCTGACAATCACATTACTATACAAGAAATCGAGGAAGATAGTGAAATAGAATGTGAGGATGAGGAAGCCCTGGAGGAAATAAGTAAGGACATGAAACAATACGAGGAAAAACCCAAACCGAATCCGAGTGATACGGAATCTGTAAATTTGGGGAGCGAAGATGATGTCCGAGAAACAAAGATTAGTGTACATTTGGAGGCATCCCTCCGGGATGAATTGATAAGGTTGTTACATGAATTTAAGGACATTTTTGCCTGGTCCTATGATGACATGCCCGGACTCAGTACTGATTTGGTGGTGCACAAGCTGCCTATATACTCTGAATGCCGGCCGGTGAAGCATAAGTTGAGGAAATTCAAAACGGACATTAGTGTAAAGATAAAAGAAGAGGTGAACAAGCAGTTTGAGGCAAAAGTCATAAGAGTTACCAAGTACCCCACCTGGTTGGCAAATGTTGTGCCGGTCCCGAAGAAAGATGGCAAAACCAGAGTGTGTGTAGACTATAGAGACCTCAACAAAGCCAATCCGAAGGATGACTTCCCATTGCCAAACATCCACATATTGATCGACAATTGCGCCAAGCATGAAATCGGTTCATTTGTGGACTGTTATGCAGGTTATCACCAGATCCTCATGGACGAAGAAGATGCTGAGAAAACCGCCTTCATTACACCTTGGGGAACGTACTGTTACAGAGTAATGCCGTTTGGATTGAAGAATGCCGGGGCAACTTACATGAGGGCAATGACCACAATGTTTCATGATATGATGCATCGAGAAATTGAAGTATATGTGGACGATGTCATCATAAAATCCAGAAAACAACCTGATCATGTGAAAGATTTGAGGAAGTTTTTCCAAAGACTCCGGAGGTACAATCTAAAGCTCAATCCGGCGAAGTGTGCTTTTGGAGTACCTTCGGGGAAACTACTGGGGTTTATTGTGAGTCGGCGAGGTATTGAACTGGATCCATCAAAGATCAAGGCTATTCAAAGTCTACCTCCGCCGAAGAACAAGAAGGAGGTCATGAGTTTGCTAGGAAGGTTGAATTACATTAGTCGGTTCATTGCTCAATTGACATCAACATGTGAACCGATCTTCAAATTGTTGAAGAAAGATGCAGCAGTGAAATGGACCGACGAGTGTCAGGAAGCCTTTGACAAGATCAAGGAATATTTGGCCAATCCTCCAGTGTTAGTTCCTCCAGAACCAGGGCGACCTTTGATCTTGTATCTGACAGTGCTAGATAATTCCTTTGGTTGTGTACTGGGTCAACATGACGAGACTGGCAAGAAAGAACAGGCCATATATTACCTCAGCAAGAAGTTTACGGCCTATGAGGTGAAATACACTCAACTGGAAAGAACTTGTTGTGCATTGATTTGGGTAGCTCAGAAGTTAAAACATTATTTGTCAGCATATACCACGTACTTGATATCTCGACTGGACCCTCTCAAGTACATATTTCAGAAGCCCATGCCTACGGGAAGATTGGCCAAATGGCAGATTCTGCTCATAGAATTTGACATTATTTATGTGACCCGTACGGCAATGAAGGCCCAAGCTATTGCAGATCACTTAGCGGAGAATCCGGTGGATGATGAGTATGAACCATTGAAGACGTACTTTCCGGATGAAGAGGCAATGATTGTCGAGGAGATAGAGCAAGAGGAGAAACCGGGATGGAAAATGTACTTTGATGGAGCCGTCAACAGCAGGGGCGTTGGTATCGGAGCGGTACTCATTTCAGGTACGGGTCAACACTATCCCGTCACAGCTCAGCTTCGATTTTTCTGTACCAACAACATGGCCGAATATGAGGCGTGCATCTTGGGATTAAGGATGGCAATTGACATGGGTATTCAAGAGATTTTGGTCATGGGTGACTCGGATCTCTTGGTACATCAAATTCAAGGGGAATGGGAGACACGAGATTTGAAATTGATACCATATCGGTATTGTTTGCACGAGTTGTCTCAAAGATTCCAGTCTATAGAGTTCAAGCACATCCCAAGAATGCACAATGAGATCGCAGATGCGTTGGCCATATTGTCTTCTATGTTGCATCATCCGGACAAGACATATATAGATCCACTCCAGATCCAAGTCCGAGATCAGAATGCTTATTGCTTCGCTGTGGAAGAAGAGTCGGATGGAGAGTCGTGGTATCATGATATTAGAGGATACTTGAAAGCTGGCAAATACCCGGAGCAAGCCACTGGAGACCAAAAGAGAGCCATCAGGCGTCTAGCCAATGGATTTTTCCTCAGTGGAGGAGTGGAATACAAAAGAACACCAGATCTGGGTTTATTGCGATGTGTGGATGCACAACAAGCGGATGAAATCATGATTGAAGTACATGCCGGAGTATGCGGACCCCACATGAGCGGGTATGTTTTAGCAAAGAAGATTTTGAGAGCTGGGTACTACTGGCTCACTATGGAGCGTGATTGTATCAGGTATGTGAAGAAGTGCCATCAATGCCAGGTACATGGGGATCTGATTCACTCCCCGCCTTACGAGTTACATACAATGTCAGCACCCTGGCCCTTTGTTGCTTGGGGCATGGATGTCATCGGCCCGATAGACCCAGCCGCTTCTAATGGGCACAGGTACATTCTAGTTGCAATAGATTATTTCACCAAATGGGTTGAAGCTAAGACATTTAAGGCAGTGACGAAGAAGGCGGTGGTGGATTTTGTGCATGAGAATATTATATGTCGATTTGGAATTCCCAAAGTGATTATCACAGACAATGGAGCCAATTTAAACAGTCATCTCATGGCGGAAGTTTGTGAAAAGTTTAAGATCACGCACCGCAATTCCACACCTTACAGGCCAAAGGCGAATGGAGCAGTAGAAGCGGCTAACAAGAATATCAAGAAGATTCTCCGAAAAATGGTGGAAGGATCCAGGCAATGGCATGAAAAGTTACCCTTTGCTCTCATGGGTTACCGCACGACGGTACGTACTTCTATCGGAACCACACCTTATACGCTGGTGTACGGAACGGAGGCTGTTATACCCGCAGAAATAGAAATACCGTCATTGCGAATTATAGCCGAATCCGAGATAGATGACGATGAATGGGTAAAGGCCCGGTTAGAACAGTTGAATTTGATTGATGAGAAGAGGTTGGCCGCAGTCTGCCATGGGCAGTTGTATCAGCGGAGAATGGCCAGAGCATATAATAAGAAGGTACGACCTCGAAAGTTTGAAGTCGGACAGCTTGTGTTGAGGCGTATCTTACCACATTGGGCCGAGGCAAAGGGCAAATTTGCGCCAAATTAGCAGGGACCATTCGTGGTATCACGGGTGTTGTCTAATGGAGCATTGTATTTAACAGATGTTGAAGGAAAGTGCGTAGAGACTGCTATCAATTCGGATGCGGTCAAAAGATACTATGTATGATTCCTTTTCAATTGTATGTTTTGTATTTTGTTGTGATTTTGGAATTGAAATGACGAAGGCATTTTATTCTCTATCCAAACACTTTATCCATTGATAACCCCTTTGAGCCCTAATGAATGAATTCTTTCATATCCCTCTCTCGGAATCACTCTAGTGCAATAAGATCGAAATTGCCAGAATAAAAAATAAAATGATGGAAAAATGAAAAAAAAAATGAAAAAGAAAATGAAAAAAAAAAGACAAAAATCGGGAAAAAGTCAAAAGAAATCCATCTAACTTATGAAGTTGGATGAACTACGTCTGACTTGATCCCGAAAGGGTACGTAGGCAGCCTCTTTGAGGTTCAGTCACAATAAAGGAAAAATCCAAAAATTCCCCACATATTGAAACTGGGGCAGAAGTTATGTTTAATAATTCCGAGAGTTGTAAATATTGTTAACCCTCGTTGAAATTTTGAGCCTTTATATCTTTCTTTCTCAACTCGTCCAAAAGTCACGTTACGGTCCAAAGAAAGACCTTCTGATCAATTTTGAAATGATAACAAATACAGCGAAGGAGGAGCGAAGCATCGGATAATACCCGTGGTACGGAAAACAAAATACAAAAAGGAAAAATGGAAAAATGAAAAAAAAATGAGAGAGTCTCATCGGTGAAAACCATAACCGGCACCGTGAGGCGATTGTGAGATTGAGAGAAATAAAATGAGAGAGTCTCATCAGTGAAAACCTTAATCGGCACTGTGAGATGATTGTGAGGTTGAGAGAATAAATGAGAGAGTCTTATTGGTGAAAACCTTTCGAGGCACCGTAAGGCGATCATCAGAAAAGAGAAAAGGCAACAAAAAAGAGTATCGGTTTGGGGTCAAAGGAAATTCAGAGTCAGAATAATGATTGGAACGAACTGGGTCGGAGTTTAAATACATGGCATGGTCGGCGGAATCAGCCAACAAATACCCAGATAAGTTCCGTCATCTCTCCAAAATACCCTTACCTTTCTTTCATTTTTTCTGCATTTCATTGTTTACCCTTTTGAGAGCTAACTACCAGCTCCTGATAACGGAAGTTGAAACAACACTGGATCAGAAAGGAAAGAAGATTCGGGAAAGGAATAAAGAAGCTTGGCAAACATGGCCAAAGAAAAAGAAAACAAAACAAAAATGGAGAAATGAGAAAAATACAAAAAGAGTCTGCAAATGGACAAGAAGTCGGAAGTCATGCAACATGAGAAAGCAAAAACAAAGGAAGCAATAAGAAGTGGGGACGGCAGATGCCAGTTGCCAGCAGCTTATATCTAATAAATTTTGTTTCATGCAGGAACAAATTGTCACTAATCGCTTTAAAGTGAATGTGACCAATGTGGAAAATTTAAAATACCAAAAAGAGAAAGTCCGCCGGATAAGTGGAGAAATTCACAGGCAAGAGATAAGTTGGTAAAAGAAAATACCGAAAAAGAGGAGGTAACATCTTTTAAAATCCGCTCCCCAGTCCTCAGGCTGAGGGAATACTTTTCTGCATTTGCATTGCACGTTTAAATTCTGTTAGGTGCCCACCTTCTAATACGGGAATATTTTTCTGCATTCGCATTGCACGTTTAAATTCTGTTAGGTGCCCACCTTCAAATACGGGAATACTTTTCTGCATTCGCATTGCACGTTTAAATTCTGTTAGGTGCCCACCTTCTAATACGGGAATATTTTCTGCATTCGCATTGCACGTTTACATTCTGTTAGGTGCCCACCTTCTAATACGGGAATACTTTCTGCATTCGCATTGCACGTTTAAATTCCGTTAGGTGCCCACCTTCTAATACGGGAATATTTTTCGCATTCGCATTGCACGTTTAAATTCTGTTATGTGCCCACCTTCTAATACGGGAATACTTTCTGCATCGCATTGCACGTTTAAATTTCGTTAGGTGCCCACCTTCTAATACGGGAATATTTTTCTCTGCATCGCATTGCACGTTTAAATTTCGTTAGGCGCCCACCTTCTAATACGGGAATATTTTCCGCATCGCATTGCACGTTTAAATTTATTCTGTTAGGTGCCCACCTTCAAATACGGGAATACTTTCTGCATCGCATTGCACGTTTAAATTCCGTTAGGTGCCCACCTTCTAATACGGGAATATTTTCTCTGCATCGCATTGCACGTTTAAATTTCGTTAGGCGCCCACCTTCTAATACGGGAATATTTTCTCCATCGCATTGCACGTTTAATTTCCGTTAGGTGCCCACCTTCAAATACGGGAATATTTTCTGCATCGCATTGCACGTTTAATTACTCTGTTAGGTGCCCACCTTCAAATACGGGAATACTTTTCCGCATCGCATTGCACGTTTAAATTCCGTTAGGCGCCCACCTTCTAATACGGGAATATTTTCCGCATCGCATTGCACGTTTAATTTCCGTTAGGTGCCCACCTTCAAATACGGGAATATTTTCTGCATCGCATTGCACGTTTAATTACTGTTAGGTGCCCACCTTCAAATACGGGAATACTTTTCTGCATCGCATTGCACGTTTAAATTCCGTTAGGCGCCCACCTTCAAATACGGGAATACTTTTCTGCATCGCATTGCACGTTTAAATTCCGTTAGGTGCCCACCTTCTAATACGGGAATATTTTCTGCATCGCATTGCACGTTTAATTACTGTTAGGTGCCCACCTTCTAATACGGGAATACTTTTCTGCATCGCATCGCACGTTTAATTTTTGTTAGGCGCCCACCTTCAAATACGGGAATACTTTTCTGCATCGCATTGCACGTTTAAATTCCGTTAGGCGCCCACCTTCAAATACGGGAATACTTTTCTGCATCGCATTGCACGTTTAAATTTTGTTAGGTGCCCACCTTCTAATACGGGAATATTTTCTGCATCGCATTGCACGTTTAATTACTGTTAGGTGCCCACCTTTTAATACGGGAATACTTTTCTGCATCGTATTGCACGTTTAATTTCTGTTAGGTGTCCACCTTCTAATACGGGAATATTTTCTGCATCGCATTGCACGTTTAATTTTTGTTAGGCGCCCACCTTCAAATACGGGAATATTTTTGCACATCATGGTTTATACAGCTAAAAGCCCACACTGGGGCAGAAAAAGAAAAAAAAAGAGGTTTGTTGTTTTGTTTTGAGCAGGTTCAGCTCGAGATCAAGAAAAACAAGAAAATCAACAAAAAAGAGAGTCAACAAGAAAAACAAGAAAATCAACAAAAAGGAGAGTCAACAAGAAAAACAAGAAAATCAACAAAAAGAGAGTCAGCATCAAAGAAAATCAACAAAAAAGGAAAATTCTGCATCACCGGAAAGGGAAGAAGAGCAAAAGCTAGATTACGAACAATTGTAATTGTAGGATCATAGCTTAGAATAGCTTCTTCATTTTACATTTTTCCCCCCGGTGTAATAAGGAGTAAGTCAGCAGGTCTCAACAGTGTCAATGCAACAGTGAGTCTGGTAGTTTTTTAAACTGCCAGACCTTCCCGAACTACACTGACCTGATTCCTGTTTAGCCCAGGATATGTAGGCAACCTCTAAAGCAGGGTGCGGTCAAAAGGTTTTCAAAAATGCTTTCACGGAATGTGCCAATGTGCAAAAATCTCTCATTATTGCTCACTTGTCTTTGCACTGAAACTCTTCGTGTTCCCAAAGAGGGGCAGCTGTGAGCACATGATTTTTGCACCGGGTAAATAATTCCAAAATTAAAATAAATATATTTTTGAGTGCAATTACTTGCTTTGCTTGGAATTAGCTATACTTTTGAGTTTGAATAAGTAGAAATTAGAAGAAAATCAAAAAAATAGGTTGAGTAATTAATTTGTTAGTGTTAATTAGAAAATTAGCAAAATAGCTTAAATAGGAGAAAATAAAGAAAAATAGCAGAAAAAATTGCAAGAAATATTAGAAAATTAGAGTAAATAGTAAATTAGGATTTATAATTTTTCATAAAAGAAAAAAAAATATAAAAGAAAAATACATAAAAATAGATTAATATCGGAAAATGCAAAATTGGTAGTGTATTAAGCTTGGGCCAATTTGAATTGGATTTGGAGGCCCAAGCACTTAAGCCCAAACAGACCCGGTCCAGAGGTTGTGAGCAGAGGTAATCTCAGCCGTTCGTCTCCTCAAATCAACGGCTGAGAATAATAGCTGAATTATAAAGGGGATTGATTAATGCTGAGATTTGATCTCAGCCGTTCATTCAAGGAGATCTAACGGCTAAAGACCTTAGTCTCATAAGCGTCTGAACGACGCCGTTTTAGTAACACGCATGTGAGCCGTTGATCTCCAAAATTGGACGGCCTGGATTACATGCGACACATCGCCTATATAAGGCCCTTGTCCGAACAGCCGGCCATTTTCTTTTCAATCTCTTAACCTAGCCGCCTATTTCCTCTCTTCTTCATCCATCTTCATCTTCACAGAAACCTTAAATAGCCATGGCGGCCACCACCCTCCACGGTGGTCGCCGGCTCTCTTACCTCTCCTCTCTTCTTCTCCTTCTTCTTCTTCATTTCATAATACACCCAAAACCCCAGAAAAATACCCTGTTCTTCGAAGTCCTGGTCACCGGAATCTACGCCGGTGACCACCAAAGTATGAAGACCCACCTGAAACCAATGCCAATCTCTTCCTCTTCATTTGATCTATTACCTTACCCCACTGGTTCCCCTCGAATCAGCCCCAATTGCTTCGAATATCCCAAAAAGGGTCGTCGGAACCCTAACTCCGGTGACCCCCAAACTTAAAACACCCAAAGGTCTCATCTTTTACCATCCCTTGAACACCTCCTGCAACCCAGAGTCAAAAAGGCTTAGTCTTTAAGCCTTAGAAGAAAAGTCAGAAAAGAAAATCGAAAAAAAGAGAGACATGAACGATTAAAGAAAAGAAAACAAGAAGAAGAGAATAAGATTTGAAGAGAAGAGAGTAAAAAGAGAGAATAGGAAGCTCGGGGGACAGGCCCCACGAGCTAAGTCCCTAATCCCTATTTGTTTTCTTTTGTGTTTTATT
This sequence comes from Nicotiana noctiflora, assembly GCA_032618575.1. Taxonomy (NCBI): domain Eukaryota; kingdom Viridiplantae; phylum Streptophyta; class Magnoliopsida; order Solanales; family Solanaceae; genus Nicotiana; species Nicotiana noctiflora. Next base: position 473,393 of record JASVEL010001728.1, read on the forward strand.
CTGCATATTTTTTGTTTGATTTGTGTTTTGCATGCCTTCTTTGATTGTGTGTCTCACATGTTAGTCATAGGATTTTTACTTGCTTCTCTTTTATTTCTATTTAATACTTTTGTCCTCGATTTGGTTCTGTTTGGTTATGTTCTCTAGTTCATCTTTTCCGTGTTGCTTTTCTCTAATGGTTGTTATCTCTGCTGTATTTCTTAGTTGTTTTGCATATTAGTTTTAGGGTCTCTATTTTTCTGCTTACCGTTTGCTCTTTTCTTTTCATATTAATCTCTCCAATTCCTTCGCATGATAAGTGTCGATTGTTCTTGTTGATATTCTGTTCCTTTTCTTTTTGATTATCTCATTTTTGTTTTAATATGCCCTGTATATCCTTGCCTTGCATGTTCTGATTGATTTGTGTTTCATATGTTAGTTGTAAGGCTATTTTTGGTTTTCTTTTGGTGATTATGTTCTTATCTCGAGTTTGAGCTTCACATGCTAGTCTAGGATCATGTATATCCTCATCTGTTAACCTGTTTCTTCTTTTAAATCCTTGACTAGTTCCTTTGAACATGTTAGTCATAGGGTTTATGTTGGTTTTTTGATTTTCATTTCTGTTTCACATCTCTTGTTATCTCGATCCTATGCTTCTCATTCTAGTCTATGACCCTTCTGCTTATCTTCTCATGCTGTGAGTCCTTGTCTATTTCTCTGTGACCACACTGATTTCTTAACTTGTTCATCTCCTATGTGTCCCTGTGTTCTTTAGGGCCTGTTAGTGATAGGACTGGGCCTCTTTTAGCTTTCATGGTGTAGCTTTCTCTTATTGTTATGCATGCTTAGCTTAGCTCTATTCTCTTTTCACACTAAGTTGCTTTTTGAAGCACCCTGATTGAACTTTCCTGTTTTTCTTCACTGTTTCTCTATATCCTTCTCTTCTTCATCTTCATGTTTATTAGGACTAGGCTTAGTACTTGAAAAGGGATTTTGATTGCCATTCTTAGTCCATTGCTCTCCTGTTTCAAATAAGTCCTATGTTTATTCCCTTGTTGATTGTTTTCTGAGAGTTTTAGTGTCTATGTGTCTATAACCATGAATGCTAAGTGTTTTGGGGTTCTTTCCAGTATGTCACCTGACATGAATTGATTGTGGCTAAGCCTATTTGATCTTAATTGACACTCTGCCATGTGAGATTGAGTTTGTGAGTCTGACTGATTAAAACTCAACATTATCCATCCTCTCTTCTGAATTTTGATTAGTTGATAAACATTGTTTGGTTTCATATGGTTATGTGTACAATTATATATTGAAATGGCTAAAACTACAATAGTTCTGTGTTAGTGTGAACACTGTTGAGTGCCTACCATACTTTAGGAGAATTGGTTATAGCTGTTAGCATTAGGTTCTATGAAAATGGCTAGTTTTGAAATAGGACTAAAACTGAAAATCATAATTAGGCTATAAGTTGAATAATTGGCCTAAGAATGGTCAACCTTGCAAAGGGTTGATCAATTCTGTGAGCCCTAACACACAGCTCACTGTTAAACAGTGGCTGGTTGTGCAAAATGGCTGTGTCTGCAAATGCAGACTGGCCCAGGCTCTCTTTAGAGCCCTGAACAGCAAAGTGGCCAAACCTGTAAAGGTTTTGGGCCCAGCTGTTCAGTATATGGCTTTAATAGCCCAAGCTAAGTCTCAACCTGAGACTGGCTAAGTTTTAAATAGTTTAATCATAACAACAAAGCAGGCTATGCCTGCAATTAGCTTTAATTTGAAATAAATTGGTCTTAATTGACTGGAATTAGTTTAAAAGTGGCTAAAACTGAAATAGTTTCTTAAAATAAATCTGGCCAGCCCTTAAATACTAATGCCAGGGCTGGCTATTAGTTAAATAGGTGCAAAACAAGCTGAAAATTGCCCTAGGTAAGCTGGTAAATCAGCAGTGCCCTTAGGGGCACAATTGGGAATTGAAAAGGTAAAATAGTAAATAGTTAGAACTTAGGAGGGTAATAGGGACACTTATGCTCCTGATTTCTGCAATTTTGCAGAGGTTTAGGGGTATAATGGTCTCCTAAAAATGGGAAATCTGTAAAAATCTCAAACCCCTAAGGTCATACTAGTAAAAGGCCCTAAAAGGAATCTTTTAGAACCTTCCAGCACATGCTGGAAGGGTTTTTCATAACAGAAATAGGGGCTAAAGTGCATAATTCATAAATTTAGGAGGGGAAGAAGTGGGATTAATCCCATACTTCCTCCCCAAGTATTCAGCCCTAAAAAATAGCTATATATACCTCTAAGAATGGGGCTAAAAGGGGGGTTCCAATTTGAGTAATAGGAGAAATATATCTAGGGTTCCAACGGAAGTAAAATCTGAAAATACATAAAAACTGAAATTCACACAAAGGCTTGAGAGATAGAATTAGCAATACAACAGTAGGATTTTCTGGGATTTCTCTCGGATTTCTCTGGGTTATCTACTTGGGTTTTCTCTGATATTGCTGTTGTTGTGTAGCTGTGTTGCTGTGCCTTCTCACTGTTACATTCGTTGCTTGAGTCCTTGCTATACTTACTTGCTTCTGTCCCCTTAGACTCATTGGTGTTCTTTCATTTGATCCAGGTACATTCCTTATTCCACTGAAGATGTAACTGCTGAAACAATGAAATGAAGTCCCCTTTTAAATTCCCCTGTTATGATCTCATATTGCCTTTTAGTTAGCCTCAACATTTGTAGCTCGGACTGATGTAATATGTAGCAGTAGAAAACAAAAACGGAAACAATGTAATAGTAGTATATTAGAAGTAGTGTAGTAGTAGAATAGTTATAAGTAGTTTAACACTTAGTTAATTAGGTAAGAACCTTAAAACATAAGTTAACATATCATAATGGCTCTAAATCATTGGCCGTTCTTCATAATCGCTTCATGAAATCAGAATCACTTAGGTAACAACTCAGTATTTAAACATAGACAAGTCTCGAATTAGAAATAACATAAGAAGGAATCGTTCATAACTGGGATAATAGCATTACAACGAGCCAAGTCTTGGTAAAATCAGTTGTTTAATCATACTTAAACCTTTGAATCACTTAGTCATAGATGCGCGTGTAGTCGTTGCTCATATATATAATTAGTTGATTTGCGGATTTAGGCTCATATCTGTTTAAGTCTGAAGAGGATGATAATTAGATATTGCAGTGGGTTAATTAAGATGAATTGGTGATGAGAAAAGGCTTAACATGTAACGAATACAATGTTGTAGTTAAAAATGAATTTAATAGCTCTTTCAACCTTTCTGAATATAGATGATAGTTTATTAAACCATTTTGATAAGGTCGAGATCTTGTAAATAATTAAGGGATGACTTTAGATTTTTGAACTACTAAGTAATTAAGACATCAGTATAGATTCTTAGTTAAGAGCACATAGTGAGGATAATTAGTTGAGTTTTCATGTCCATAGACTATTGATTTGAGATTACTGCTTTTGTACTGGTTTCCTTTGCATGTTTAATGATCAATAAAAGTGATTTGATTTCATTTTCGATTCCGAGCATTATTTCTTTACATGAATTCTACTTTCTGTTATTACAATTTGGTTTGGGCCCAAAACATTACGTGGGCCTGAAGTATGGTATCATTCGACTGGGCTACCCAAAATGAAGATCTGAAGACTGCTTAGGCACGTCCGGTACAAAGCTGAAGAACCAGGCCCAATTAAATAGTAAGAACTCAACGGGCTTGGATTATTATAGTGTTAGTAATACGATTAAGGAAAGAACAAGTGTAGAAAACGTAGTTAAATACAAGTATTGAACCCTTTAATGAAAATTGGGACGAGCCTCGCCCGAATAACACCGGGGCCCCCACTTAGTAATGATATGAACGCAAATAGACTCCGGAAAGCTAATAGCCAATTCCATAGCTTCTCCCAAAAGATTTAAAAGCCGATAGACGTTACTTTAGGGCACGATTTTAATATACCTTCCTATGAACGAGTGTGCACTTGGTGCGACTCAAATCCAAATCTCGGTAAAGCTGAAATACACCAAAAGTCATAGGCGTACTGGTTGCGGTATGACTCGAGGCGTGTTTTCGCGATACCGCAAATTCCTAAAAATGATATTTAACGTAAAAGCACATTATGTTGTTAAAATCTATAACTGAGTCAAACAAAAGTCAAGAACGACAATGGAGCGACCGTGCTAAAACCACGGAATCCGGGAGTGCCTAACACCTTCTCCCGGGTTAACAGAGTTCCTTATCCGGACCTCTGCTTCGCATACATTTTAAGAGTCAAAATTCCTCGGATTCGGGATTAACCGGTGACTTGGGACACCATTGTCATTCCCAAGTGGCGACTCTGATTAATCTCTAATAAAATCCCGAGCCGATTGTCCTTAAATTGGAAAAACTCCTTCCCTTACGTTAATTTATCCGTTTCGGGTAATTGAGCGTCGGGGTATACCCTACAAGTGTGTTTATACGCATTTAAGTAATGTGGGGTAGTAAAAAAGGGAGGTGTGACAAGGATTGCCATGAATGATGAAATACAGTCCCATCATCAGAATCATACATGGAGATTGGCCAATCTCCCGAAGGGAAAGAAAGCAATTGGGTGCAAATGGGTATTTGCAAAGAAGAAAGGATTTCCTAACCAAGTAGATGTTCGTTATAAAGCAAGGTTGGTGGCCAAAGGGTATGCTCAAAAGGAGGAAATTGATTACAATGAAGTGTTTTCTCCAATTGTAAAACATTCCTCCATTAGAATTATGTTGGCTTTGGTAGCACAGTTGGATTTGGAACTAGTTCAGATGGATGTAAAAACTGCATTTTTACATGGAAACTTGGAGGAGGAAATCTACATGACTCAGCCAGAAGGATTCAAAGTTGCTGGAAAGGAAAACATGGTGTGTAAAATTGAAAAATCATTGTACGAATTGAAACGATCTTCTAGACAATGGTACAAGCGATTTGACAAGTTTATGCTGCAGCAAGGGTACAAGAGAAGCAAATACGATCATGTGTGTATTTGCGCAAGCTTAAATATGGTTCCTTTATATATCTTCTCCTATATGTTGATGATATGTTGATAGCTTCCAAGAATTCGGAAGAAATTGGTAAGTTGAAGATTCAACTGAAGAAGGAGTTCGAGATGAAGGATTTGGGTGAGGTGAAGAAAATTCTTGGCATGGAGATAATAAGAGATAGATGTTCAAAGAAACTCTGTTTATCTCAGAAAGAATATTTGATGAGAGTACTACAATGTTTTGGCATAGATGATAAGACTAAGCTAGTTAGTACTCCACTTGCTCCCCATTTTAAGTTAAGTACTACTATGTCACCATTGGATGAAGTTGAACGAGAGTATATGTCAAAAGTACCATATGCAAATGTTGTTGGTAGCTTGATGTATGCAATGGTCTGTACGAGACATGACATTTCACATGCTGTTGGAGTTATTAGCAGATGTATGCATAATCCGGGAAAGGGGCATTGGAAAGCTGTGAAGTGGATTCTACGGTATATTCATAATACCGTAGATGTCGGGTTAATTTTTGAGCAGGAAGACAATGAGTCTGTAGTTGGATATTGTGACTCAGATTTTGCGGGTGATCTGGACAAACGAAGATCAACTACTGGTTATGTGTTTACTTTTGCAAAGGCACCAGTTAGTTAGAAGTCTACTTTACAGTCAACAGTTGCTTTGTCTACAACAGAAGCAGAGTACATGGCTATTACAGAGGTTGTGAAGGAGTCAATGTGGCTTCAAGGATTGCTAACTGAGCTTGGCGTTGAACAAAAAGGTATCACAATTTTTTGTGATAGTCAAATTGCTATTCAATTAGCGAAGAACCAAGTTTATCATGCAAGGAAGAAGCACATTGATGTTCGGTATCACTTCGTACGAGAAATCATAGAAGAAGGTGGAGTCACGGTGAAGAAAATTTATACTACGGAGAATCCTGCTGATATGCTAACAAAGGTGGTGACTGTGATCAAGTTTCAACATTGTTTGGATTTGATCAACATTGTCGAACACTGAAGATCGAAGATGAAGACACAACTAAAATTTATTATAGAGAGAAAATTGAAGATGTGGAATTTTTGCCAAGGTGGAGAATTTGTTGAATTTGGCAAATCAATTTGTCCCACATCGGTGGTTCAAGTGAAGTTGGGGGGATTTTCTCCTATAAAAGAAGGCCTAATGTTTAGGATTTAAATGCACCTCTCATTTGCCTTCTTATCTTCTTAAGGCATTTATATCTTCTCTCTTTAATATTATTTCACTTGTATTTTGGAGTGGAATAAAATATTGGTTGTGTCCGAGGAGTAGGCAAAATTAGCCGAACCTCGTAAATTCTGGTGTTCCTTTTATTATTGTTTTATTGTCTTATTTATTATTTGGTGGCTGCCATAATTTTTGGTATAGCAATTGTGACTCATTCACACTATATACATTTGGCTTCCGCAACAGCTTCTATAACACTTGATTATTCTTTGTCCTAACAATATTGGGCTAGATTACTTTTCAAAATTTGGTGGTCTTGTTGAAGCTAATTAGTAAGTAGTATAGTGGTAGTGGGCCCCACTCAAGATGAGTTGGCATAAGTTAGTTAGTGGTTAGTATTTGTATATATATACATGTGTATACACTGTGCAGAATACAATTGAGATGAAAAAAATAAGAGACGGTTATTCTCTTTCTTCTTCTCTCTTTTCTCTTCATTTTCTCCTTCTTCATTTCTTCACTATAACAGCTTCTTTAGTCTCTATTTTCATGGTATCAGAGCTTTGGTTAAAGCTTCTGTATTAGTTAGTTACACTGAAATTCAATTCCAGATTCGACTCATCTTTTTGAGCTATTGATCGATATTTTCAATGGCAATTGACGGAACTTCTTCATCTCTAATTGACCCAACTGCTACTACAATTGATTCGAGTATAGATCTAGTTCATCATCATCCTCTCTACATTCATCCATCTGATACACAAGGTACTGTTTTGATTTCAATTCAGCTTCAAGGACCTGAGAATTACTCACTGTGGAGTAGATCTATGAAGATTATTCTGCATGGCAAAAATAAATTGGGATTTGTCTTAGGAACTTGTAGAAAACACATGTTTGATCCGAGTTTGCATGAGCTATGGGATAGATGTAATGCTATTGTCTTAGCCTGGATAATGAATATTGTATCTCCCAATTTACTTAGCTCTGTGATATATGCTTCAGATGCTCATAAAGTGTGGGAAGATCTACGTGAGAGATTTGATAAAGTGAATGCATCCAAATCTTTCTATCTACACAAAGAAATTAGTAAACTGTCTCAAGGTTTATTGATTGTTTCTGAATATTTCTCAAAACTGAGAGAGTTGTGGGATGAGTATGAGTCTCTAGTTCCTCCTCCTTCATGTGGATGTCCTTAGTCTAGGAAAAATGCAGAACATTATCAACTAGCAAATTGTATCAATTTCTTACTGGTCTGAATGATACATTTGATAATGCGAAGGATCAAATCCTAATGACCAGGATAGTACCTAATATAAATCAGGTATATGCAATGGTTGTTAATGTGGAAAGTCAGAGGAGAAACAATGTGGTAATTGGTGTTAATGATCCTACAACTTTGTTAAGCAATAAGTCTTCTTTTGGTGGTTATAATCGAAGCTATAAGTCTAGAAACAATTCTGGTAGATTGTATCTACAGTGTGATTTTTGTCATCTTAAAGGTCACACTAAAGACAAGTGTTACAAACTTCATGGTTATCCTATTGAGTTTAAAGGCAGAAGAGGAGAAAGAGGTAATTTTGATTCTAAAGGAGCATATACTCATATGTTAGCATAGCATCTGATTCATCTCAACAGGGGAATGCTGTTGATGTGGTAAACTCAACACAAGACTCAAAAAATGATAATGCTTCAGCTGGTGTCTCTGCAGCACCTTTCTTTACTCAAGATTAGTACAATCAAATTCTACAAATGTTGAACAAAGGAAAGCAAACTGAAAATCTGGCTAATTCTGCAACACTGAGTACTACAGGTACTATAGCAGCCTTTATGTCTCATCTAGTGAATGATAACTGGATCATAGATACATGTGCAACTAATCATATGGCTCACAATTTGAATCTTCTGAGCAACATTAGAAAGCTATCAGATATTGATCAAAATTCAGTTCAACTTCCTAATGGTGAAAAGGTTATTATTAGTCATACTGGTGATTTTTCAGTGTTTAAGGATAAATCAGTACATCATGTCCTATATATTCCAGATTTCAAGTTCAATCTAATGTCAGTTTCAAAAATCACAAAAGAGTTGAAGTGTTTGGTGGCTTTCTTTCCTGATTTCTGCATATTTCAGGAGCTCTTTAATGGGAAGGTAATGGGGATTGGTAAAGAGGAGCAAGGGCTATACATTCTGAAGCAAAAGGAGTCAAATTTTTCCAAGCAGTTTTTGAAGTCAAAGCAGTCTTGCTCAAGTCCTTGTGTAAATGCTACTAGTAGTGATTTGAAAACAAATAAAGTAGTACCTGATGAAATAGACTTATGGCATAAAAGATTGGGTCATGCACCATTACAAGTTCTCAAAAAAATAGATGCATTACCTAAGAATCATCTGAAAGATCATTTCTGCACAGTGTGTCCTGTTGCTAAACAAACAAGAATTCCTTTTCCTTCCAGCAATTCATGTTCTATTAATGCATTTGATATTATGCATGCTGATGTGTGAGGGCCTTATAGAGTTCCTACTCATAATGGTAGAAGGTATTTTCTAACTCTAGTGGATGATTATTCAAGATTTATCTGGTTGTTCTTGATGCATGATAAAGCAGAAACTATTGTTGTTCTTAAAAATTTCTTATTATCAGTGAAGAATCAGTTTCAGTGTAGTATCAAGACTCTGAGAACAGACAATGGCACAGAGTTCTTTAATAATCAGATGACCAGCCTTTTACAAGAGCATGGTATAATACATCAAAGCTCTTGTGTATATACTCCACAATAGAATGGCAGAGTTGAAATAAGACATAGATTAATACTTGATATGGCTAGAGCTTTGAGATTTCAAGCTTTTGTTCCTTTAAGATTCTGGGGAGAGTGTGTTACCACAGCTGTTTATATTCTAAACAGATTGCCCACTGTTATACTGAAAGGAATATCTCCTTTTGAAAGGTTATTTCACAAGCCTCCTTCCTTGCAACACCTCAGAGTATTTGGAAGTCTTTGTTATGCTACCAACTTAAAGAAAACTGACAAGTTCTGTCTTAGAGGTATTCCTGCAATTCATTAGGTTATTCATCTAGTCAGAAGGGATACATTTTGTATGATCTGATCTCAAAATCATTCTTTGTCAGTAGAGATACTGCATTCAAAGAAGATGTATTTCCCTTCAAACATATTCATACTACTTCTTCCTACTTATTTCCAATTCTAGAGTTTAGAACTACTGAATGCTCTAACATTCCTGTTTCTCAATCTTATTCAAATATTCCTACTTCTTCAATCCCTACTTCTACTACTATTTCTTCATCTACTTCTACACCTTCTCCTGATCTTTCATCTTCTTCTCCCTCTTCTATTTCACATTCTTCTTCTTATATTTCTTCACATGATTCTATTCCTTCTATTTCTATTCCATCTGATTTAAGAAGATCCTCTAGAGTAACTAAACCTCATATTTGGATGGAGGACTATGTTGGATTGTCTAAGTTCTCTTCTTGTGCTTATCCTATCTCACAGTGTGTCTCTTATGATTCACTCTCCTCTGCATACAGGACTTCACTTGCTGCTTATTCTGATGTGTCTGAACCACAATCTTATGCTGAAGCTAAGACTGATCCTAAGTGGATTGAAGCTATGAAATCTAAAATTTCTACATTGGAGGCTAATCAAACTTGGTCTATTGTTGATCTTCCTCCTAGTAAGATTCCCATAGGGTGCAAATGGGTATTTAAAGTCAAATACAAATCTAATGGAGAAGTGGAGAGATACAAGGCTAGGTTAGTTGCCAAAGGATATAGTCAACTTGAAGGTTTAGACTATAAGGAGACTTTTTCTCCAGTTGCTAAAATGGTGACTGTTAGATCAGTAGTGGCTTTAGCTGCAACATCTGGTTGGTTTAATTTTCAAATGGATGTACATAATGCTTTCCTTCAAGGTGATCTTCTTGAAGAAGTATATATGCACATTCCAGATGGCTTTGCCAGCCAGGGGGAGTTACATAAGGTTTGTAGACTTCATAAGTCATTGTATGGGCTCAAACAAGCTCCCAGACAGTGGAACTTAAAGTTGACTAATGCTCTGACTGATATGGGGTTTGATCAATCACACTATGATTACTCTCTATTCACATACAAGCTAGGTTGTGATCTTGTAATAGTGCTGGTGTATGTAGATGATCTGCTAGTGACAGGAACAAATTTAATACTTATTCAGCAGATAAGAGAAGAATTGCAGACCAGATTCAAGATGAAAGATTTGGGTGAATTGAAGTTCTTTCTTGGCATTGAGTTTTTTAGATCAAAGAAAGGAATTCTAATGAATCAAAGAAAATATGCTTTTGAGTTAGTTTCTGAAATGGGCTTAGCAGGTAGTAAACCAGCTACAACTCCTTTGGAGTTCAATCACAAGTTGTCTTCTATAGAACTTGACAGATTTCTACACACTAATGAAGACTCAGCTGATAAAGAGCTAGAAGATAAAGCCATCTATCAAAGATTAGTTGGGAGACTACTATATCTAACTATGACTAGACCTGACATTGCTTTTGTAGTTCAGGTACTTAGTCAAAAAATGCATGCACCCAAACAGTCTCATATGAATGCAACTATGAGAGTAGTGAGATATATAAAAGGTACTGCAGGACTTGGACTGTTTATGCCAGTAGTTGAGACCACAACACTGTCAGCCTTTTGTGATTCAGATTGGGGAGCATGTGTAGAAACAAAAAAATCAGTCACAGGATATGTGGTGAAGTTTGGACATGCTTTAGTGTCTTGGAAATCAAAGAAACAAAGTATTGTTTCCAGGAGTTCTGCTGAAGCAGAATTTAGAAGCATGGCTTCAACTGTTGCTGGGATTGTTTGGTTAATTGGCTTATTTGAAGAACTTGGAATGAAAGTGAAATTGTCAGTGCAACTATTCTGTGATAGCAAAGCTGCAATTCAGATTGCAGCTCATCCAATCTTTCATGAGAGAACCAAACATTTTGATATTTATTGTCATTTTGTAAGAGAAAAAATTCAAAGTGGACTGATACAAACACAGCATGTTGGAACTAAAGAACTGTTAGCTGATGTACTTACTAAAAGTCTATGCAAACCACAACATGATTATTTGGTAGACAAGCTGGGAATGAAAAACATATTTCATCCCTCAGCTTGAGGGGGAGTGTTGAAGCTAATTAGTAAGTAGTATAGTGGTAGTGGGCCCCACTCAAGATGAGTTGGCATAAGTTAGTTAGTGGTTAGTATTTGTATATATATACATATGTGTATACACTGTACAGAATACAATTGAGATGAAAAAAATAAGAGACGGTTATTCTCTTTCTTCTTCTCTCCTTTCTCTTCATTTTCTTCTTCTTCATTTCCTCACTGTAACAGCTTTTTTAGTCTCCATTTTCATGTCTTTATAAGTGATTGTTGAAAAACTTAATTTCTTAGCTGCGGTTTGGTTTCAAAACAAAGTCATATCAAGATTAATCTTGTGATTATAGTCCTGATCACTATTATCAGGATAGATAATTCTATGTTTTATAGGGTAATTCATAATTTTATTATAAATTGTATTCGAGTTCTAATTAATGCACGTAATTTATAAACACTAAACAAAAAGTTATCTCAAATTTTATATTGGATTAACATCCCTAATCCCATAACCAAACGACCCCTTAATGTACTTTAATTCTAATGTTTAACTTTAGCAACTCTTTTTCCTCTTTAATAATGATGTAACTCTTCCATATATTCCTAATGAATTTGATTGGAAGTTCAGAAGGTAAAGTCACTAAACTTGTTTCTATTATTTAAAGTCTTAGTAGTTAATTGTTTTTTCCAAGAGCGAGTGAAAAATGGTATTTTTATCTCAAAAGTATGGCCGAAGATGGAACGAGTGGTATTGGTAATATGAACATTGATGTAACTCTTCCATTGATGTTCATTGATCCCAGTCATTTCTTGCGAGATTAAAATCACACATATCTATTTTCACAAATTTAATATTTCCAAAAAATGTAAAATAAACATAAAATTTAGCTTATGTCCTCTTTTCTCAAATTTGATACATATAGAGGTAGGATATTCATGATAAACCGTATTAAACCGACAAAAAAATATTGACTTTTTGATTTGATTTGGTTTTAATTTTGAATTCTATCACACAAAGTGTGTGTGAGTACTTTTATAAAGTTCTTAAAATTTATGATATATATTAATCATTTATTAGTTGCTAGTCTAGTTCTTTATCTTTATAATAATCTAATTTTAAAATTTAGTTTGATTCGCAGTTTTTTAAATCTAAGAATCTAGTAGTTAAATATAAGTTATCTTTAACCGAGTCATTAAATTATCCATCACTATTAATTTAAAAAATATTAATATATCTTGATAAATTAAAATTTTCTCAAAGATATATTGGTTTGATAGTGTTATGTTAGACTGTAATCGCCGAAATATGTGCTCGATAATGTATATCATATTTAAGGAAAAAATCGACATAATTGAATCAATAAAAAACTGACTTAACTGGCTTTGTTTTACTTCAGAATTTAAAAAATTGACTTAATTGATTTAGTTTGATCCAAATCGAAGCATGAACATATATACTACTTAGAGGTATTGGTCGGTCCCCATCTACTCTTTGAATTTTTCTATTTTCATAAATTTTAATTAGAAGAGTAATCCTGCTTTGCTTTTAATATAGGAGTTTTACCATATACTTTGTGAATATTTTAACTACTCGCATAAGTGGTGTGTGGACATAAACTTGCTACTATCACAAACGAAATAATGAAATTCGTATATGAAAGTCTAATTTTATTATCAGCTTGTATTTTACCACGCGCGAGTTTTAGCAGCCTATTAGTTACATATTAAATTACGATTAAATCCCTAGTATAAACAAAAATAAAGCGTGAGTTGCAATCTTCACATATATAGTAGTATGTAAGTATGTAAAGCGTAAACTTCAATATGAACAACTCTCCGTTCCATTCATTTGCATTTCACACAGTCAATATGAAAAAGAAAGAAACTTTGCCTGGTAGGAGGCAAACAGGGAATTAATTAATAGGAGGACTTGCATGAGACCGATGTAAATGCGTTAATTCTTTTCATGTCTTTTTCAACGACTATTGGGAAGCACAATTACCATGTTTTTTTCCCTTTCTGTTTGCCATTTCTACTAGAAAACAATACTTACAAAGTAAATGTCAATTTGTTACTTGAAATAACGTTTTAAAATCATCAGTCATACACCCAATCCTACTTAAATACAAGCCAAATTGTGACTATAAATCAATACAACTTGTACAAAATTCCGGGGTGAAGCTAGCTCTTCGTCTACGTGGCCAAATATTGTTTTGATTCAAATTTTGTACTTATCTTAAAATATTTATTGAATAAGTATAAATTATTAATTTAAAACTCTTTAACTTGAAATAATATATAGAATTCTCTAGAAAACATCAAATCATTCTTCTACCTATGCATAATTTTGTGGGAGGTACAGGTTAAATTACAACTTATTGATGATCAGTAATCCATTGTCAAACAAGCTATGTGGACTATAAAATAATGAACGACATGCACTGTGTAGAAATTGGAAGGAAAGAAGCAACAAATTGGAAAAGGTCACGTCGGCATCAGTTATCAGTGAAATATACTTGCCTTATTAGTCCAATATATGCCATCATCAAACTTGAGAAGCAAGATTTAGAAGACGAGGAATGGTGGGGGCGAGGAAATTACAAAATACTTATTTGCGACGGATTGTGTATATTAAATTAATTCAACCTATTACATTTAATAATTTAATAAAGTTAAAATATATATTAATTAACTATAATTAAGTAAAAATATAATATATGTTCAAATACGTATCATGCATCCCTTGGTTATTTACAAAAAAGTGAAAATGAAGTTGGTACGGAGCATTAATTTTGATCTTTAAACGTTCATTGGTATATATGGTCTTTGGCCAACGTAACTTTTCTTTGATCCTCTTTTTCCAGGAAGTAATGGCACTTAGGAATCATCACATTTGTCTTTGCATGAGTCCACTCCTCATTACTCTCCACACTCGGACTATCTTTTTGGAAAGTGTTTCGATGATTTTAATTTCATACTTTCCTTAAAACAAATTTTATCTGTCGTTTGTTTCACAAAAAAAAAAATAGAAAACTATTTCTTTTGTAACAAAAATTAGAAACTTGACTTGTAACAACCCAAAATTCTATCTTTGGGACAGTGATGACGCTTAACATTTCACTTGCTAGGCGAGCCTACGTTAGAGGATTCCTTAAGCTAATTTTTGTCAATTTCAATCACTACAACACAATATATTTATAGGTACGAAATCTTAGCTTCGAATTTAAAAATCATGATTAATACCTAACAATAGCCACAAAAATTAAAATTTTCTGACTATTTACAAATTCGTAAAATTTGCTAGCCACGAAAATTAAATTGGTAAAGCTAATTCCTCATTTTTGCTATAATTGATAACAATCGTAGCAATAACAATCTACATAGCTACAAAATTTTTGCTACAACAAATTGCGTAGTTAATCATAATTTTTTGACATGCATTAAAAGTTATTATAGCAATAGTAACTTTTTTGCTACTATAAGTTACTTTAAATAAAATATTGTAGCTAAATAAATACATATGCTTCAAATTATAAAAAATTAATTTGTGGCAATAATATAGCTACGGATTTATTACTATGACAAAAAAATTGTAGCTAATTATTAGTTTTTACCACAAACTGAAAGTACTGTAGCAAAAGTAACCTTTTAACCATACTAAATTATTCAAAATAAAATATTATAGCTAAATAAATATTTGTGCTTTAAGTCCTGAAAATGTGTGGTAATAGTTGGCTTAGTAATGACAATTATTTGTCATTATGGGATAATCTAGCCACAAATTTATTGCTATGATAAAAATTTGGTAGATAGTTATTAGATTTTGAAATGAGTTGAATCTTACTACAGTAATAATAATCTTTTGTGCATATTAAATTATTCGAAAAAAACCTAATGAGTATTTTTTATTCAACTTATAAAGAAAATAAAAATAGTTGTCTTGAATAAATCAAAATGGTTGCCAAAATAAAAATATGGATATTGCTCAATTATGAAAAATCATGATAAGAGTTGTCCAACACTATTAGGTAATGAAAAATTAATGTCAAATGTAACAGCTACATTTTTTTTAAAATATAGGAAAATAGTAATTGTATATGATAAGGGAAGAAAATAGTAATTGTATATGAAATTAAAGAATTATTTAACTTTCAAATAACTAAGATTAAATACAAAATTATTCTTCATTCTCAAATAGTAGATCACTAGATCATGTGTTACCTCCTTATAGCAGCAAAACTTATCAATTGACTTCTTAAATTTATCAAACTCATATTTTATTTTATTGCAATTATTGTTAATTACATAATTTTTTTATGTAAATTTAAATATTAACAGTTGTATATATTTGTTTATGTATATACTTTATTATTTTTAAATAAGTGTACTTACATTTTCTACAAAAGTATTCATATTGAAGACCTTACATTTTTGTATTCTTTTCTTTATCACTTTTTTTTTGTGAATTTATTTATGTAAGTCAAAAGTTCTTATCAAACTATCTTCTACAATTTTTTAAAAATCAAATTTGGTTTATTAATATTTTTATTTGGTATTTTAAATCTTTAGTTAGTATAGTAGTTGAGCCATAATTTCTATTATTGGATGTCTGTCACGACCCAATTTTCAAATCCAGTCGTGATGATGCCTCTCGTGAAGATAAGGCCAGTCAACTAACCCAAAACGTCTCTTTAACAATTATTAAACATAAATGAATAGATAAATACAGCTTAACGACAATAATAACCAGTATTTATAACCCAACACAACCCGACCGGGGTGTCACAAGTCATGAGCGTCTAAAGAAACCTGAGCACAACTACAGGGCCAATAATATACCAAAAATAAATTCTGGAAATTCTAAAGACAATACCCGGTGTGCTGCAAACGTTGGCAGTCACCTCGTTAAAACCTCTATAACTTTGCCTCCATGCAGCCAATATCCGCTACCGGGTGAATAAATACATGCAATCGCACGCGAGGTGTAGGGAGTAAAGTGAGTACTCCAACTTAGTGAGTAACAAAGTAAATAATAACTTAGCAGCAAGAAATCACATAAGGCACTCCATTATGCTATATAGAGCAGTACAACCTTTTGAGAAAACAGTAAAACCGTGAAATCCTTTAGAAAGCCTTTGGGCTCAGTTAAAACCTCTTTTTAAAAATATATTTTTTAATAATTAAGCAAATGAATGCGAAATAACTAGTGCAAGTCGACACATATATCAGCCTCTCAGACTCAGCACTCCATCAACAAATAACATCAGGCTATCTGGTAAATAGTACAAGAAGTAGCATGGATGCTAATGAAACGAGAGTGTTGAATGTCATGACACATAATACAACAGGAACCAATGCATAAGTGCAATGCAATACATATGACCGGTACACTTAGGTACCCACTGCGACGTGCAGTCCGAGCCACCCATATGTTTATTGTCGATGACAATCTCTGGGGGTGTGTATAGACTCTGGAGGGGCTCCTACATCCCAATCGCAATAATCAAGCCATCTCGTGGCATCAATTAGGCCCTCATCCTCAATATCAATATAGTACCGCTGCGGCGCGCAGCCCGAGCCAACCATATATCTATAAATCATTATAACACTACTGTGGTGTACAATTTGATCCATGCTCAGTCCAGAAATGCACATAAGCCACTTGGGAAATATTAAAATAATAGTTTTCAACTCAAAACGTTAATGAAATGTTGTTTAAGTTTTCAAATCTTAGAAAAATGACTAAGTTTGCAAATCACTATTAGAACCCTGGACCGAAATCAAATAGTATGCAAAATCATGCAAAAATAGTGATATCAATCCCTGAAGGATTCACATAGTTGGCACGAAGCCCAAACATGGCAATCAGCCAAATTATGATGATAACAAGTAGTTTCAATCAAATACGCGGTAAAAATCAATAACCGGGATGGACCAAGTCACAATCCCCAACGGTGCTCTACCCCACGCTCATATCCAGCGTGCAAATTACTTTAATAAAGCACTATGATGTGCAAATCCGGGGTTTCAAACCCTCAGGATATCATTTACAAGCATTACTCACCTCGAACCGGCTAAATCTCTAGCTCGCGACGCTTTTTCCCCTCAAATCGGCCTCAACGCGTGTCACATCTAACCAAAAACAGAGCGAATACATCACAATATGCTAAGGGAACAATACCCAATCTAAAACAATCGAGAAATAGCAAAAATCTCAAAACTAGTAAAACACGAGCCCCAGGCCCGCTTCCCGAAAAATTATAAAACTCGCTTTACCGGATTCCTCGTCTCGCCACGAGTTTATACATATCAAATTTATCAAAATCGGAGTTCAAATGCACTTTCAAATTCCAAATTTTTATTTCAAAACCAAGCCCTAGTTCTTCCAAATTTTACCCAAATTTCCAAGAATTAAAGGTTGATTCTTCAATAAAATGATGTTTCTAGGTCACAAGACTTAGCTCTAATCAATTCCCGTCAAAATCCTCTTCAATTTCTACCAAGAAGCTCTCAAAATACTCAACAATGATAGAAAAATGACATAGGCTCGTGGCGGAATTAATATAAAAACCCTTCTACCTAGGTGCCAATTCCTTCTACGCGAACGCGGTCCAATCCACGCGTTTGCAATGCATAAATTTTCCTTGACAAAAACAACCCCTACATGAACGCGATATCATCACTGCGAACGCGAAGCACCACTAACCGACCTTTCGCGATCGTGAACCAATTAACGTGAACGCGGAGAACATTAACTGACCTGCCCAATTTTCTTATACGCGAACGCGACAAGGCTGGCGCGAAAGCGAAGCATAGTCCTCCCGCGAACCTGGACCCATTAACGCAAACGCGTAGAGCAAATCACCTGTCTCCCAAAAAGCTTTTACGCGATCGCGAAACACAAATGCTCTGCAACATTAAGACAACAAAATCTGTAACTCAAATTGCCGAGATTGGTCCGATCGACCATCCGAAACTCACCTGAGGCCCCCGAGACCTCAACTAAAAGTGCTAACATATCTTAAAACATCATCCGCACTTGTTCAAATCATTAAAACACACATCAAACAACACTAAAATTATTAATTCTCATCGGATTCAAGCCTAAGTTCTTTAAAAACTTCCTAAATGCACTTTCGATCAAAACCCCAACCAAACGATGTCCGAATGACCTGAAAATTTGTACATATATCCAAATAACCTAATGAAGCTAGTGTAACTCTCGGAATTTCATTCCGACCCTCGAATCAAAATCTTACCCACCAACCGGAATTCGCCAAAATACTATTTTCGTAAATTCAAGCCTAATTCTACATCGAGCCTCCAAAATCACTTCCGATCACACTCCTAAGTCACAAATCATCCCCTGAAGCTAATCAAATCACCGAAAATCACATCCTAGCCCTATAACTCATAAGTCAATGTCTGATTGACTTTCCCAACATAAGCCTTCCTTAAGGAGACTAAGTGTCTCATTTCTTATCAAAACCAATCTGAATCAACTCTAACACACCACATACCGATAACGAAACATGAAGAAGCATAAAATGTTAAAACGAATTAGTAAATCATGAGATGACGGGTCGGGTCGTCACATCCTCCTCAACTTAAACTAATGCTCGTCCTCGAGCGTGCCCAGAGTTGTTCTAGAAGCCTACCAAAAGTTGAATAACATTACTAATCATATAACTGGGGTGATCCCACTTCACCCTATCTCATATAGGTCCGATAATACATCATAGCTGAAATCTCACAATCCATCAAGACCATAAACCGTAGAACCACATTGCACTTTCCGAAATCGTACACAAGATCAGAACCTCACGTCTATATTCAGAATAAACCCGAACCAGCTGTAATAACCCATACCTGCAACCTCAGGTGAGACCATATGGTATACCACATAATCCACACGCTCGAAATAATAGCTTATATTCCCAGCAGTTGCCCACAATAACCAAATACCAATAGAAACCCTCTTATTAGATAAAGTCTTATTCTAACACTTTCATATACTGTCGACGATAAATGAAACACATGATAAACCGTAACCATTTTTCAGATCAACCATTCATGAAGCCACTTCCCTTTTGACTAATACCACAACAGATTTTCGGGCCGAACCTCGATATTATTCTTCTAACAAGCTGAAATCAAATTTGTTCGTATTCATTAATGACTCCAACAATCACCTTGAACCCAATATACCACTCTGATGATATGACACAACAACTAAGCTACAAATTGCATAATGCAAGCACCAATAAGAAACAGGCTGAACATGCTCAAATCATGACAAATGGCTCAAACGAAAGAGTTGTACCTCAAGCTCATCGGTGTCATTACAACACAAAGCTGAGACCCCGTCTCACATCATAGAAATAGGATACCTTAATCTATCCTGAAGGGTCATACCCTCGTGTGGCCTCGCCACAATGCGCGATCCTACCCAAACACTATTACATATGAAACACCTCAAGTCACCATGCTCAAAATCGACAGCCACACATAATTTGATGTCTGAAACCAAAGCAATTCATTACACCCATGGTGAAACAAATAATATATGACACACAACCCGATAGGTCATAACCAATACTCCATTTACCGAGCAACACTCAATTACTCTTCCTGCTCGACTTCCTCTAAGAATCCTCAATAGAACCGCACCACATGTGCCCATATCCAACAACTCATAATGCCTCACAGCACAAAAAAGGCAACTCATAGATCTCCCCAGATCACTAACAAGTTCCATAACGATCGAATCGACCAAGCTAACTCAAGCCAAATACGTAGCCACATCGGCCTGCAAACGAACTTAAGACCAAGAAGCCTGAAGCTGCTCCTTCAACCACTATAACTCCTATCGGAGTTGTACGATACGGTGCCTGGCACCAAATAAATACTGAAATCTACAATCTCGCCCGATGACATGCCCGGCCACAAGAAATGCATTCGAAAAAGTCCCTCAATATCAGAACTGAATCAATGGTAGAAACCTCTGCACTAACATCCGCCATGAAGGCCCAATTAAGAAAAGCAATCTTTCCCAGCTGTCCGCTGGTCTTTGGAATAGCCACTATGCTAGAACATAATCCGATGCACCTCGCCACGCAACCTGTGACAGTTTCCAACATAGTCCATAGCACAATAGTCTAGAATAACCCAACACTGAGACAACCAGTCTACGCCCCAATATCATATCCAAAATCTAATATACCAAGCAAAGAAAGATCCACTCGGGCCTCCAAATCCCAATAGCCGCTAACGGTACCAATACACACGATCCACAACCACTACATAGTCTGTACCTGAGAACTCCGAGTCTCCAACTCCATATAGCACATGAATCACTATACCTGATCCCCAAATTTCGTAGTATGAATAAATATCACACCTCGAGTACCCAATCATTCCATGAAAGATATTCTAAAACTTCCCTGTGCCATCAAACAAACTCAAATATCAGTAGTAGATCTAGCATGAAAGTGTTGCGATACTACCAAAATATCATCAATCTAATCACATTACCCTTCTTCCGAGACATATACTTTCGTCAAATCACTTCCAATTAGCAGTACCATTTCCTTGATTACCTGAGACTACCCGTTGCCTAAGAATTTTATGAACTTCTTTTCAGAACTGAACTGTAACTCATCTAGCCAAGACCTTCCGTCAATCCCATCTATAAGAAGAATCATTACATATTCCATGCTTCGCATACCCATAGAAAATATATTCATCTCCAAATCACGGTAAAACCCAACAATGACTCTCTCACAATTTCATTTGCACCAGTTAAACTGTCAGGATTGAATCCTTCTATCCAACCAAGCTAAGCAAGCTGTCAGAACTCAAGAGCTTTGCTGCACAATATCTGTAAGGGCTCATCACCTCGAACACACACGAAGAATTAATCATATCATTACCATACCGATTCGGTCTACTATCAAGCTATTCCATCTATTTAATTTTCCTTCTGATTCATCATCAACTTGATATTCCCTTTTGATGTAGCACCACAATGCCTCAATCCAGGTTACCACACGAGACTCGAACATAAGACCACACTGTCTAAGACTCATAGTCTACTAAATACCCTCTCAAACGTTCCCAGGAATACCACATTCTCGCACGCTCTGCTTGAAGAACTTACTGTGAATTTGAATTTGTTGCCATTACCTTTTAGATACTGATACATAAAACCTCATAATTATCATAAAAATACCACAAGTCTTGCCCTTTCTTAATGAAACACATTCTCTAAACACATACACGACCTTAAGGCACCTGATTATTATATGTAGAATAACAATTCTCAAGAGTCATCCACTCTTATTCAAACTGCAAATTACCTGACTTAACAAATAGAACCACGCGTGCCTTATAGCACTCTCACACTGCAGAACATGATCTCATACCAATACAAACAACCATCTTCCTTCTATACGCTGAGCATTCTTTATCATCAACAGTTCAAGACATCCTAGTACTTTCTCACATCTACGAAGCACCATATAACCTTTGTCAGAAAAATTTATTCACTCGTGCCATCCTCGACTCAATTTTCGAAAATCGAACTAATCCGCCAGCATATCTAGAAACGGAGCCAACATAGCACATAACTGTGCAATCAGCTAATCAACAGTAGCCTCCCCAACTTGGCTCGAAGACATATATCAAGACACACTCAATAGCCTATATTACTTTTTCTATAATAATGCCACAATATCATAGTGAGATTAAACTCAAATCATTTACTAGTTTATGAAAAAAAAAGACTATCTAGTACTGAAATACTTTGCAAACCTCGCATTCATCCTCACATCAGCTGAGTCCACTCTCTTAAGCGACCCAAAATTTTAAATTACAACACGTTCCTTTCAATTACACATGAGATCTTCTAACGTACACATAAGGAGCCTACCGCTTAAGAACACTCCACAGGGGATAAACCACCTGCTTCGCCTCAATTTGGTACTTCAACATACCTTCCACCATCATATACATTACACAGTCAATTTAGTCGATCCTGAGTCTGAACCCATACCGCCGTCAAAATAATAACTGCACAATATATACTCATATAAAATTCTATAATTAACTTTAATTGAGTAATATTTATTTTTATTTAATTATTACAACTATGAGTACTATAAATTTATTCATACTATTCCTTTTTTTTTCCTTCAACGCTAGGCCGCCAATGATAATATTTTTTTATTAGTACTTACTAGATGAGAGTGCACGTGCCCATGCGCGATATAGTTGATTGTCACAAATTAATTTCTTCAGGTGGAACATTGACAAATACATGAAAAGGTGTGTGGCTGAATTGGTTAGTACATTTAATGTGCAACCATAGTTTTGGCAGAACAACATAATCAAACTGACAGGCCACACAGGTGCCAACTAATCTCCACAAAATACAAGCGTAAACAAGTAAAAAAAGAATTCATGGAAGAATGCCAGCCAAATTCTCCTTCTGGCGAACTTGGTCAAGCAGTGCATATTGTACATGAAAATTCCTTTATCGCTTAGACGGAATAAGAAAGAGAAGGCGTATCAATAGGTGAACATCCAAACAATCTACACCTTCTAAGAAAGAATTGCGTTCTTTTTATGTCATAGACGAGTATGAAAAAGAAAGCTTAAGAAAGGAGGAGTCCGTTTATAAGGATATGGAAAAGGTAGAAAAATTGATAGAAGCAATTGTTGTGGAGGAAGAAGGGGAACATGGAGACGTCGTCGACGGTGCTGGATCGATGAAGGAGGGCAACCGCTTAGGCGAACTGGCAGAGATTCATATGAACCGAAAAATTAAATTGGAAAGGGAAAAAAATTTACAGTATGAGAAGAAAGGGGGAGAGTTGAGTGATAGTGATTTACCTTTAAATAAGGCAAGAGAAAGCTGTAGAGAAAGGCAAAAGAGAAAGCGACATTATCTCAACCAGAACCAAATCGGCGATTGAGAAGAGAGATAGAGGAAATTGGGGAAATAGGGTTCCCGTGCGAAATATTAGATTAATATTAGTGACCACGGTAGTCGCAAACCCTATTAAAATACTTTAATCATTTTAATTTTAATTTTGCAACCGATGTAAACTAAGCTTAGTGGGTCAAAAGAAATTTTTGTTAGATTAATATTAGTGACCCCGTAGTCGCAAACCCTATTAAAATACTTTAATCATTTTAATTTTAATTCTGCGACCGATGTAGTCGCTTAGTGGGTCAAAAGAAATTTTCTGACTTTTTAATTTCCGACCGAATCAGTCGCAAAGTCAAGCCGGGAAATTAACGCGCTGCTTTCACACGGATTTTGTCGGAATAATAGTCGTATTTGAAAAAAACAAATTAGTAATAAAAATTCAATCCCTTTCCGACTATTGCGGTCGCAAAAGTCGTCCCATTAGCGACTACTTAATTTTCAGTCAGAAAATTCGGTCACAAATTGATTTTTTTTAGTAGTGGTTGAAGATGAATATAATGACAATTATAAAGATTATGAGAGGGTGATTAAGCGTCATGTTGATGAGGATAATTATCTTGGTTCACCAAGTTTTAGAGTTTACTTCACAAATAACAATTATGAAGACAAGAAGAACGAAGTTAATATTATTGGTATGTTTTATTTGCAAGTAATTATCAAGAGATGGCAACCATAAAATTACTACTCCATACAAATGTCATTTTATATGACTTACTTAGGAAAAACGATATTATATAGTCGTAATTAATAAATATATATTTTATATACTTAACAGCCTCTTCTAGCTTAATTTTCACTTAAAAGATTATTTAGATAAATCTATTTAATAATATTAATTTATACCCTAGAATAATGAAAATTGACTTGTTAAAGCAAGTTAAATAACATTGATGATGTCAAAAATTAATTCTAGGGAAAAGGTCCAAAATTGCTCATCTGCTATGGTATATTGTTTACTTCTGCCACTCGTTATACTTTTCGTCCAAATCTATCCCTATCGTTTACAAAGTTTGCATAATTGCCGCTAATTCTAATATCTCTCCACTGTGGTAGCCAACCCCTCTAATATTTTGTCCATGTCAGCTACCAAGTTAGCAGAGTTCTTCAAAATTCAACTTCAATCGTTCTTCCTTTTTTTTAAACCTCAAATTCGAATTTCCAAAGAGACTGAGCAGCTTATGTTGTTCGAATCCTCTCCAAACGGAATCAAATATCAGTACAAGCTTCACAAGGTATGTTTGACCCAAAAGCTATCGGTTGT